>OX419336.1:33378414-33390914 GCA_948470475.1 Galaxea fascicularis
CTTAGGATGGACCATTTCATATTTGATCAAAGGTCTGAGGGAACTCCTGTGTGTTCTGTTGTTCTTTCAGGGAAAGAGTTTGAAGACTCATCGATTCTGAGGGTCTTTGTAGACTGATGGAACATGGAAGAATTTTCATATTATCATGTTTAATGTTATGTTCACAACTCTTATTAATGTTATCATAGACAGATGATACAGCTTGGGAAAGTGTATTACTCTGAGACAAGAACTTACCGGTTTAATGCAAAGTCAGCAGTACTGTAGAAAACATGGCAAGTGCTCGGAAGACTGTAGATAAGATAGGGTGAGAATATGTTTAAACTGGGAATGATGGATATGAATGATTGAAAAACATGCAAAAACAAAGAAAAGTTGCTCTAAAATCTTGAACTTACCCATCGCGCCCTGCTCTTCCTATCTCTTGGTAGTATGACTCTATATCCTTTGGAGCTAAAACAGATGCATGTGTCAAAGTGGAAACAAGGTCAGTTATACCCACAGTATTTTTTTCTTTTTTTTATTTAAACATATTAACCATTGTTTGCCTCCAAGGCACCCAGGCTTATCAAGGGGGCTCACAATAATACAAATTTAAATCAGGCTCACACACAAAACAGACAGACACAAACAAACCACATAGTTAGAACGAAATTTACATAACTAGAGATACATGTACATTAATTTACCAAACAGACAGTGGCCATTGAAAAGCGATTTGCACCTGTACCCGTTTGTATTTGTACCCATACTTCTGTGTGCATAAATATTTGCGGAACATTCAACTAGCCAATCCACCAATCAATATTTATTTCAATAAAACTGCGAGGAAAGTTGAATCAGCTAGAAATATGCTAATCTTGAAGTCAATAATCAAAAATCAACCACCAAATGGACCAACAAGGTGAGGGTCAGCCAGTCAATCAACCAACCAATCAATCAATCAATTAAGCTTGAGGAAAGCACAAAACAGGCAAAGTTTTACTTTAGCAAGAAGATAATACATTTTGTTATTTGCGTTATTCAGTATTTAGTAATAACCATTCCTTTCAGTTAGTTCCAGTTTTACTGTGAAAATCCAAAAACCATAAATACTAGAAATATTTATGGAATGTTATTGTGTTTTAAGCAGAAGCATATTATATGCTTCTGGTTTCAAGTAAAAAGCCAATCACGCATGAAAAAACTAAACCACATACTATAATGGTGATTAGTTTGTGGTTTCATGTCGCTTCTGATTGGTTGCTGCAAGTAAAATGTCAAAAATCAAATTGGTGTTCACAGTTTTTGGATTCACACTCTAACACTGCTTCCACAACAAACTTCATGCTTACTTGACTTTCATCCTTCAAATCCTAATATCAATGTGTATAATCTCCATACCATTCCTCATACATTGTCTATGGTAATGATGAGGAGAATTTGTTAAACAATCACTTCCTCTTTTCTCACAACCTTTCGGTTTGATTAAGCAGTGTTGGCATTAGAAGAATTAAGCATTGGTTACTCTTAGGAACAGAATTATTATTATATTACCTCCATAATGAATTATTTTCCTAACATCTGGTTTGTCAATTCCCATCCCAAATGCTACAGTGGCAACAATGCACTGAGAAAAGGAGGCAAAACAAGAGGGCAAATTAACATAATCAACATCAAATTAGAATCAATCAGCGAAGTTGACAAGAGTTCAAGAAACAAGTGTGTGCTTAAGAGAGGAAGTTGTTTATCCATGGGACTACACACAACTAAATAGTGAAAAATACATACTTGAATTTCATCTCTGATAAACAAGTGATGCACCCGTTTGCGTTCTTTATTTGATAACCCTGCATGGTAAAACTCACAAGTGACGCCAAGCCCTACAAATGACAAAAAAGTGAAACACACATCTTAACACTGACTTATCACTGCATATTCAATAATTAAGTGGCAACCAAACCCAAACACATTGCACAAGTATGGGCAACCCATACAGCATTTCTACTCTAAATTGTTTTTAAGATCATGGCCTCATGCAAATACATAGTGTCCATGTCTGTTAATACGTTTTGAGCCACATGTTTTCTAGAGCTTCACCCCCAAAATATCAAGGTGCCATCAGAGTATTAAAATGTATTAGGAGTTGTGGGTTATGGCTCTTAACAACAGCTCTGATACCAGTATTGCCATAGTGACATTAAGCAGTTGGCAGGCCTTGTCTCCTTCACCTCCACACATAAAACCGGAAGAAGATGTAAAAGAACCCACACACTGAATGAATTTACTTATAGTAGGAAATGTAGTTCCCAGTGCTGTGGTCTGCCCTTGCACATACATCATCAGGGTTGGGTGGAGGCTGGGCAATGGGCTGACAACCCATCCCCAAGAGCCTCTATTGGGTCACAGAAACCTCCTAGGAAAACTTCTCAGGAGGCCCTCTGTGCCACTTGGCATGGGAAGGATTGCATTGCATTGCATTTCCTAGTTCACAAAACTATTTTAAATGAAATACAGAAAAATCAAGGAATAGTGTTAACATCATCTGGGTAAGGCTGGAAGGAAGTGGTTCAGGATAAAATGTCTCTTACCACAAAGTTCCTTAGCAACATTTTCAGTTGCTTTCTTTGTTGGGCAGTAAACTATAGTGGGACCATCAAATGAGTACTCAATCTTTGTTCTGTGAATTACAAAAAGTAAACTTTTCAAATAGTTAACAATATTATTCACCAACGTGGAGGTGAATAGTGGTGGATCACAGCTCGGTAAATATCCACCACTTTCACCGACAGTGAGGTAAATAACATTGTTTTAGTATATACCACACAAGCTGAATAACTAGCATGAGTTCATAAAATTTCCCCTTTAGAAACCGAAACGGAAAGCCAGTTTGCTTCTCTTCAGCTACTTGGAGGTGAATAGCAATTAACTAATCACCTCTGAGTTAACCAATCAAAACATGCAAAAAGCACGATTCACTTGTGTGGTATATACTAATACAAGATAAAAGAACAATGAATAAAACTTGAAAGTCAGGGGGAGGGCAGGATGGGGAACAGCTAGAATTGAATAAGTTGCAGATCACACGAGGAGAGACTTTATGATCCATGTACAAAACGCCAGCAAAATAATAACTATAATTTAAGTCTCAAATCGCTCTAGCTGAACATGAGTGCTCTACTAATTGGGGAGACTGTAAATCAAATAAACTCTAAATTAAACCAAATGTTGGTGTTTGAGTAGAGGGGAAAACCGGAGTACCTGGATAAAAACCTCTTGGAGCAGAGTAGAGAACCAACAAACTCAGCCCACTGACACAGAGTCTGGGAATCGAACCTGGGACACACTGGTGGAAGGCAAGCGCTCTCACCACTGCGCCAACCCTGCTCCCCAAAATATGGTATAAAGTACATCCATTAAACATTAACTTCTGTGAAATTCTGTTTGTTGAAGTCAAGAAAGTATTACTCGACGTCATCTTGATGATGAAAAACATCATTTGCATTTAATTTCAACAACCACAAACCTAATTTCATTAAAAAACCTTGTCAATTGGTTTCCAACTGAAGATGACTACATTAATAATAAATTATTATCAACTACTTATTAACCAAGAGCGAGACCTTCATGGGAGAATCTCAAACTGAGGCCTTTCCATATTGACCAAGTGATAGCGAGGTCAATACAACAAGGCTGAGGTTTTTGAGATTTTCCCTAAAGGAGAGTTCAAGGTTAATAAGTTGTTTATTATCTATCTATCTATTATTTATTTATTTATCCAGGGGCATCCAATTTAGCAGAGCTAGTTTAATGGAGCCCTGACAAAACACAAAAACAAAGACATTAAAACATTAAAGTTAGACAATTAATTAAGTTAAGACAACATGTAACGCAGATGTTACTGTTTAAAGTGCCGCTTTAAAATAACAGCTAAAAGTTGTTTTGTTTTGTTTTTGCAAATTTGTAATCGGTTCATAGGCTTTACAGAGAATAATGCCCTAGTGCTTAGCTGATCAGAGTGTACTTTATATTACCTACAAAACACCACCCATACAATAATAAAAATTTAATTCTCTACAAATCTAAGTGAGTGAAAGGTGAGCTAGTTTTGTGAAAAAACTATGACCAATAAAAGGCACTGTGAAATATATCAGTATACATGTAGTTCAAAGTGAGTAAGTTTGGAAGTTGCTTTTAATGACTTTAATTAATCATATTTTGGTAAATGCTGAGAATCATAAAAGTTTGTCCCTTGGAATATTAAATTGTCAAATTTATAACTAGGATAATATGGCTGCATATTTGGGTGGCCCAATTTTGGAGATTTCACAAGTATGATTGAAGCACAAACTTTAGAGACTAGCAGAGATATAAAATACTAACAGATGGTATCAGTAAGGACTCACCTATCTCCAATTCTTATCAAGAGAGGTTTAAAATCATCTTTGATACTGCCAGACTTTCTTAATACTTCAAAGAACAAATTGGGTCTGGAAAACATAGAGCCACAATTAAAACACAAATTTAATCTTCATGTCATTATAGATACATGAAAGTCATACTCCAAGGATATCAAAATATTAAATACTAACAGTAATATCAGGGGAAACAACAGTGACAGAGTAGTAGTAGCAATAACAGATTAGTAAAGAGTGGTAAAAATCAGTGATACATATCATACTTCAAAGATATAAAAATATTCAGTGCTTTCAATAAGCACTGATGGCCGACAAAAAGCGTCGGCTACTTCACTTACAGAAGTCGGCTACTTTTCCACCTAAATTTAAGCAATTAAAGGAAGATTCTTTGTATTAAATTAAAGTAAAGTCGGCTACTTTTCCACCTAAATTTAAGTAATTAAAGAAAGATTCTTTGTATTAAATTAAAGTAAAGTCGGTTACTTTTCTCTAACCTGCTGCCTACTTCAAATTTTATTGAAACCCCTGAATATTATATAAACATCAGCAGCAAGAGCAGTGATAGAAAATAAACATCTTTCTACATCCCTGGGAAGGCACTTTGTAAAATACTAATTTATCTTCTGATTTATAACAAGCACAATGGCTCGATGATTTCAGTACTAAATAAGTTAAAAACACTTAATACATGTATTAAATAAATATGAGTTTTCGTATATTCATCTAATAATCAAACATGTGTTTACCTATCAAATCCTGTACAAACAAATGTAGCATTCCTCAGCTTCAGAGACTGACAGATGTCTTTTCGAACAACAGGAGTGGCAGTAGCTGTCAGGGCAACAATGGGCACCTTGAAACGAGGTGCAAAACTCTTAGATGGTAATTTGAAGTTACTAAGTTACCAAACTCACAATGCACACATTGCAAACCTTTATGGTCTGACTTTTTGTGACTTCTGCTCTGCATAGTGCACTAAGCCACTTATGCCATCAGTTGTACAAGTCTGTTCATCCGTGGTGGCAGGCAACCTCATCCCAAGCCTCACTTTTTTTCCTTGACAGCACAGGAGGAAAAAGAGAGCCTGGGATCAAGGTTGTGAGGCTGGTACCACAGACACTTGGACAAAAGATGTAAGCAACACACTGGTAGTTTATTTGGCTTTGCACAGCAATTATTAATTGAACAAATACAGTTTTATTATAGCAGAGTGTTCAGTGGTTGCAACAAAGCTTTTCAGCTATGAATTTGTAAACACTTTTAGCAGGTGATGTGTTGTCAACCAGCATCGTAGAAATCTTTTGAGGGATCAGTACACTGGTAAGTCTTTTTTCCCTCAAGTTTAGTTTGTGTTTCCGAAAAAGTTTTCATTTCTTTGTTCAGTAGAACGCAAGATATCAATTTTTTTTATTTTTTCTGATCTAGATCACATTTTACAGTATTGCTGTAGCCACATACACTCCTTGAAATAATGTCCATTTTTTTTGCCACAGTATGTTCACTGCAGTAATGAAGATACTAGGAAAGAAAATTTAGATTTGATAAGATACAGTACACCTAATATTTTTAACAGTATTACCAAGCAAAATAATCTTATCAATAAATATTCTAAGTATCAACTTGAAACTCCCTTACATCTGGCAGTTTATCTCTGATACATCCAAGTGAACGATATGAAGATCTGAAGTCATGTCCCCACTGAGAAACACAATGAGCTTCGTCTATTGCAACTAAGGTTAGGCCTGTTAGTGAGGAGAGGATTAATATTACAAAGGAGGAAAATAAACTAAAGGCATCTTAGGAACTTGTCCCTTCAAATGGTGGCCAATTGAACGAATGCTTCCCAACACATAAATTTGGTGCAAAAACTAACATTTCCTGGTCACCCAAAGGTGAAATTGTTGACCAGCAGGTACCGGTATGAACAGGAACACTCGACTAACACAACAGAGCATATACTTTATGAAGGCTGTCGGCCATGCTTTTTTACACACTTCACACTCGCATGCGCAATACCGCTGACCCATTACAGCAGGCCTACCAACAAAATTAAGTCCCTAGGTGCGACCGGGTGCTGCTACAGCACAGTCCTAATATTCTATTCCATTGACCAATTCATTCCTAAATTTCTCTCTTTAGCTTTTACTTGAAATGTACTAACCTACAGATTTCTGCACTTGTGCTAAGAATGCAGTGTCCGTAGAAACATACTCTGGAGTTAAGTACACCACTCTGTATTCACCTCTAAAGTATAAAAGAAGCAATCATGCTATGACAATTCATACAAAAACTTGGGTTGCATTTCCACAGGTGAAATACTACTTGCTTTTTAACTATTTCCAACTCCAGTAAGTCGCTACATGGTCTCACTCCCACTTATCTGTTAAGCAATCTACTTAGTTGCTGAGCTTGAAACCCCCTGGTTTCATTTTTCTGGGTATTCAAGACAATCTGAACATTTGTGGTAGTGCCCCAGGGGGGTAGTGACTGCGTATCCCAGCATTGTAGTTCACAAGGCTCAGAGATTCCGCATGGAATTTCTTTGGGGTTAAACTTTTGGTCCAAGGAATATCTTTGGGTTTTGTTAGAAGCTCTAGGGATTTTCCTGGGTTTTGATTTATGCCACCATTCAATTAATCATCCCCATCACTTGTAATCTGGAGTACCTGAAGCCAATCAAAAACTAAACAACAAACAAAAAGCCACAACTTCAAGATTTACCACTGTCATGAATGAGATATTATCTCTGATCTGTCACTTCAGTTTACCTACTTGTCATGTTTGAATTCCAAATGTCAGCCAACAGACGGTCAGCCGACAGCTGACAGTTGGCTGACAGTCCACCGATAAAAGGTAGACAGGAGCTGTTCTTTGCAACAACCTCTTTACCTAGCTAACTTCATGATCATCTGTATTTCCTATAAATGTCCATGGGCGTCCCAAGAAAAGTTGTTGGCTACGACCCCTTCCAACTTCCACTAATTAATCACTTAGCCTTGAATATATTTTGCTTTGTTAAAACTTTACAGCATTCAAAGTTACCTGAGTAAAAGGCAAAAGAAAATCCCAGGTTTCACAAAGAAATTACTTTATAGGCTGTTGCATACCACTTGGCTGCTCCATCCACAGTGCTACAGAGAGCTCTATGGTGAACTGGGTCATCTCCTGGGTTACCATCAGTTTCAACATACAGAGAGCATAATACTGGGACAGGCAACAGTAAAACTTATCCTTTGCAGCGATTTAGATGTTGGCAAATTTCTGAGCTCTGCAAGACTGAACTTTGATAAATTATAGGAGAAGCCCTTACCTTAAGACTCCAGCTTTTGCTTCAGCATTGTTGGTTTGAGCAGAGCCAAGATAACAAGCCGGAATGTGATATAGCCTAAACAGATGTAAGATTTTTATTGGTGTATTGTTGTACTGTATTATTATTATTATTATTATTATTATTATTATTATTCCACTTTTCATGCAAATGCCACTTCTCTCTCACAGTGAAAGCAGACTGACTTACTCAAGTTTTGTAACTTGATCCTCCATAAGTGATATCAAGGGTGAAATGACAACTGTTGTACCTCCAGTATACAAAGATGGAAATTGATAGCAGAGACTCTTGCCATATCCTAAACAAATGACAAGGAAACCCATTTTACCATGCATTGATTACTAAACTATATTTAATGTGCTATTAATTAATTTTGAAAACTATTTCACACTTTGCTGAAACAACAAAGACAGTTTTGCAATAACTATTTTTAATTACCTGTTGCCATAACAACACAGATATCCTGTTTATGATTAAGAACTTCATTGATTATCTTCCACTGCATACTATGAGATAGTAAGGGGATTAAAATCAAGGTGAATTATCCATTTGTACAAGAACAGATACAAGTCAAGTCTGAAAGTGTCTTATCAAAATTAATGAATAGATTTTAGATAAGAAATGTTGTTGAATGTTGTTGTGTACAGCCATGATTCACAGGGGGGCTAAAGACAAGAAAACATCTTCAATGCCACATCATTTCCTATAAAACAATTCTATGCACAATGGGCAAGAACAAGATACTATATTATTAATTAATTGTCTAATGATTGATTGATTGATAGATTGATGGATTGGTTGATTAACACTTCTCAGTAAAATAATATAGAACAATGTAAACTTGTTCAGTCTGTATACCAAACCTTGTTGATGATTAGAGTGTCCAATTATATCATTCACTTACGGCCTAAACTTGGCATGTCCAAAGTATTTCTTCAGGACCTCGATATGTTCAGCAGCTGGTTTCATTTCAATAGTTTCTGGTTAAAAAAAACACAAGCACTATAAAGACAGCCATTACACAAGATCTGCTTACCCAGCTCCCTAAGTTGTGTTCAACTTTTCAAGGTGTAAGCTTTAAGTTCTAAAACAGTTGTCCGAAGTGTTTTCAGCACCATGTTAATGGTATGATCACAAACATAACCTCTTTACTTTTATTTCAGTTGTTATTGGATAGTGTTTAACTGTAGCAGAATGGACAATGTCACAACTTATATGTGGAAGAGAGAAGAACTTAGGAGTAGGGTGATTGACAGAAATGGGAGTGAATGATGCATATGAAAGAAATCATATGTGAACTGCGGATATGAAATCAAATGAAAAATGATCGTCGCAGTTGTGATCGCAATTCTTGCAATTGCGTAAAGAAGCCTGAAAAAAATTCAGGACTTCAACGGGGCTTGAACCCATATATATGTATACATATCTTTCACAGGAACATATGAACCCAAAATTGACCTGCTCCCAACGTCAGTGGCTTCATAGCTCAGTTGGTAGAGCATCGCACCGGAATCGCGAGGTCAGGGGTTCAAGCCCCATTGAAGTCCTGAATTTTTTTCAGGCTTCTTTATGCAATTGCAAAAATTGCGATCACAACTGCAACGATCATTTTTCATTTGAAGAAATGGGAGTGTAGCCTGTGCAGTATTGTTCTTATTTATAGATTGCTGGTTTTATTTCCACAATCTCTAACTTAATGGATACAGTAATTTGTGTTATTTGGCTACACAATTCCATCCTACAAAGAAAATGCCTCAAGATTCTGAAAAGAAGCTGTCAGCTTATGTTCATTCAAAGAATATTAATATAAAGGAACTGTGAGAGCATATAAATGGTTTTGTGTTTTTGGTCATGAAATGGGAGACTGGATGCAGCAAATAATGCCATCTGAAACAAGTTTTTTTTTAGTTCTTTTGCCTCTGCAAAAGTTCCACTGACTCTGGCATTGATGCCATTAACTTAATGCTGCTACAACAAGCCGCAAGACATCTCACTCTCACCCCTAATATCCCACCTATCACTTTTTTCTGATCCTCACAATATGCAGGATTTTTCTCATCTGGACAGGGCTGTAACTTTCCAAGAAAAATCCACATGCCTGTCTTTTAATGACAGCCCACTGAGGGCTTAGCTCCCACCAGTCACGTCTTTCACAATATTTCTACAATTCTCAAAACCATTCCAAAAACAGTTACCTACGGAAAATGGCACATTTTTGTCCAAATGAATGTGGTTAACTGGGAAACACTCCTTGTCCTACCAAAAATTCAGGTAGTTTACTTATAATAAATTATAACAAAATTCTCAAATCCAATTGGCTATCACAAGTTAAGTTTTAAGCATTAATAGGACAGTGTAATTGGACAGAGTATCCATCATGCCTAGATAATATTGGACAGCACACACACAATCACAAACGCAGCAAGAGGACAGTTTATGTTCCTTTTTATGGTTATCTTTTTTTTTCCAAAATGTTTCACTTAATTTTTCAGGAATTTTGTTATAGATGCAATTAACAGGTAACAGAACTTTGCCATCCATTTGGGTGTAATGAAACAAATCAAACTACTGCTGTGCTGTTGTCCAATTTTGTGAATCACTTGTATGGGATTACAGACCAAAAAATTGTTGAACCCCAATCAGTCCCATGCATGCAGTGCTGGAAACAACAGTTGGTCATCCAACGTTGTCCGACCAAATTTTGAAAATGTCCTGCTAATTTCACATTATGATAGGACATGATGTCTGAAGATGATGTCCAACCAAATAAAAATTCTGTATTGAATTGTGTTATGCTAATTCATGTCCAGTCAAATTTGTAATTATGTCTGACCAAAAGGAGGATTTGAAAGGACAAAAAAGATTTGAAGAAAAATTATTTCCAGCACTGCAGTCCTATTACCATTATAAATCAAGTTGAACAAAAACTTACCATGAGCTTCTGATGATCCATTCAAACTATCCCTGTGGCTTGCATTCAAAATCTCCGATTCATTCTGACTTTGGTTGCAAAGTTCTTCCATGTCAACCTAACAGGAGAAGTCATTAAAAGAGAGATGTTGACAGAGAGAAATTCTTAAACCCTCACTAATAAATTATTAAGCCAGTAATCACCTCAGCCATAGCTCCATCAAGTTCATCATCACTTATTTCAATCAGGTCATTTGACTCATCACAAATAGGACTGTTCATGTCCTGCTCTGCACTAGTGTCCCTTGACTCCTATGGTAAAAATAATTAAGAATGAGCCAAACTAGCAAAAGAAATTAGATGAAAAACAGTACAAGAGCAGGTCAGGAACAAACGTTTTAGCAGTACATGCATATCACATGACACAGCAAAGCCAGGATAGACACCGATTTTTGTGGCTACTGCGCGTGAGCGAAGTAGTCGATATAATTGCCATCGAGTGAGTTTTCCGCAAAAGTGAGTAACTAACAATAGAATACACTGAGGAACCAATCAGCTCACACAAATATCCGACTTGTGGTCTCTCGGGAAAATATTTCCGTATCAACAATGATTTGCCGGTAGTCTCCGATGACAAATGAAGATCTCAGCTGCCACCTCTCATTTATCTCCTTGACAAGTTGTCTTTGGAATGGAGGTTAATTTTCTTTGTAAGCGATCAGATGAAAGGTTGCATGAGTATTTTTCAGCTTTCAGGATAATTTTTACAGCGAATTTTTATCGTATTCCAACCTGATTTGACAACATGTGATATTAAACGCTTACATAAACTTACTTCTGGACGTACATAACTTGAGCCTCATATGAGGAAAACTGCCTTATTGCTAGATCATTGAGCCTCCCTGGAGGATAATCGAGCCCATTTACGGGACCAAGGTCACGAGCCCCTTCCACAGTGTGGGAATATTGAGCCATGATTTTTCAAATAAAAGAAACATTAGCCTTTTGGGGAAATCAAAACCTTACATAAGGACAGCAAGGGGCACATGCTGTCTCAACTATTGCACGTAGATCTTTAATAGATAAAAAAACTATCCATGCGAAAGCTGTGGGGAATCATTACCAAAGTTCCCATGTAATAACAATTATTGCCGATAACTGTGATATCTTAGATGTAAATCGTAATCATAGTTCAAATGAGCCATCAATCACTTTGTATATAAGGACTAAACTGACTGCTAGAAAGCTTTGTAAACAATTCAAAGTCCATTGATAATAATTACTCCTCTGCGAACTGTCCAGAATTCCTTGCAAAGAAGTTCTCTAAGCCATGACATTAGGAAGACAAAAGGTTAAAAGGACTCTTTAAAAATCAACTCCTATATGCATTTTTGTGTGATAATCAAAATTATTGCATGATAGCTTTTGAAGAAAAACTACTGTTAATATTAGGATTCATAATACAGAATGCAACACACCTCTTGTAGAAATCAATGTTATTGAGCCAGTTTATTTTACTACAGGTGTTCAAACTATTCATTTAGGTCATATGTACATGTAGATGACTACCGTACCATTCTTTACTAACAGTCACTACAAGCCAATCTACCTAGAAGTAATTTAATAACTTTTTCCTCCCTTTTTCAGTCATGGAAGAAGCCTCAAAACTAGCTACTAACAGTACTATACATTTAATTCATTGGCTATATACACAATGTTTCTGTTTCATATAACGAAAAGGTCTTTGGATGTCAATAACACAGTAAAAAGAAGAGATTAGTCAATAGCTAGAGCTGAATGCTCTCACATATTTCAATGAAAAGAAGGGCCCCAGCAAAGTTCAAATGTTCATTGTCAACACCTTT
>OX419336.1:33393414-33445914 GCA_948470475.1 Galaxea fascicularis
TTCCACATCACAAACATGTTGGATCAAAGCTCTGACAGCGTGGTTTAATGTGATTGGCCAGCAACCAAAGGTTGAAAAGGTTAGATTGCTGCATTTTGATTGGTGTTATGGGCTCGTTTCCGGAAATCTAATCAGGGTGGTGGGAGGGGGGGGGGGGTGGGGAGTGTCTCTGATTTCAACAGTCTTTCCCTGCACGCGTCTTGATCCCGCCCGCCTCAAATCCAACATAGCGGGGCGGTGAACTATCGAGCGCTCGTATTTACGTTCCCTAAAAGGACGCCTGCACTGCAGGCTACCTAAATTAAAACACAACTAACCTCGGTTAAGCTTGTGTTCCCTGAATCCTTTGAAGTATCCTTGTCTATTTTTCTCACAATTAGCTCATATATTTCAGATGTATTTGACTCAATGGCAGACAGTAATCCATCAATTCGACTGCGGTCCCCGACAATGTTGTTCTGTAACACCACCTTGGTTTCTGAAATCTCGAGCAAAGCATCTAATACCCTCGAAATCCTACAATGTACATCTGGAGTGTGATTACTCTCCATCTGTCAAGTGTTTCTGGAGTCAAGCAGAAACAGCATTACCTGTTGTGAATGCAAATTAAGACATTTGGAGCAAAAAGAACAGAACAGACAGCTTGAATGCCGCCATGTTGGATGTTTCCCGCGTCAGTCGAGGTATTATTTGGGTCAAATTTTGGGCATATAACCACGCAAAGTAACCATGAAGTACGCATGTCCACTGCGAGAGTGCATGGTAACACATGCGCACAACATCCACCAAGGTAAAAGCAAGATGGCGGACGGCGGTAGACGATCGCATCGGACAGAACGATTTCACGTGTTTCGAGTTTGAGACCCAAAGACATGGCTGGGGAACACGAAGATCACCGAAGCGTTTGTGTACCAACTGTGTAGCGGATACCAAACTGTCAAAAGTCGCCGGCAGCCAGTGTGAAAATCTCCACTAACTTCGTGTTTCTGCCCGGCTACTCGAGCTCTGCTTCCTGATATTGTTCTGATTATTCAGCCTGGTTTAGAATAGCCACTTACTTTCTGATGAATGGAGGATTAACCTTGCCGGAGATGAATGATTGCGCTTGCAGTCTTCGTTGACGGCTTTTTGGACTTTTCTGGAGAATCAGGGAACTTGCATGGATTGCCAATAGATTATGCAGTAGTATACCCTACTACTTTTCCATTGTGAAGATGTGACGGGGATAGACTATTAGAAAAGTTGCCTTCCTCGCCACAGAAATAGTGAAAGCAAACTCATTGTTATTTCACCAGAACATGAAACGTTATGAATCCTTGGTTTTGGTCCTGGCAAATTGCAATTGCCTGTTAAACTTGTTGCCCAAGTTTAACATTGGCGTCAGATATAAACCCGGAAATCAGGAACTTGTTGATGAACATTTGAAAATCATTTTTTATATTTTTGATGTTTCTTTTATTTCATTTTCTTTTATACATGGCTCCACAAGCGGCAGCACTTTTACACTATTGGGTTGAAACAAAGATTATTATTGTTATTATATATATATATATTTTTTTTTTATTAACACACAAGGAAGATACAGTAATCACGGCTTTATTGTTATTATATTATTCACAATGGGAAAACTTTATTTAAGAATATCAATATGAATAACAATACCATTCACCATTTACAAGGATAAATAAACAATAGTCTCCATTTCATGCGAAAATATGCACAGATATTTGTCAACGGACATTATCTGTCCTGAGAAACGAACAGTTTTCCGAGAGCATAGCTCAAGGAAAACTGTGAGCATTGAGGAACCGATAATGGCCAAGGACAAATATCCGTGCATATTTTCAAGCCAAATGGGGAACTATTGTCTTTATTATCCTTCAAATATTTTTCGCAACACGCACAGTTTTGAAAATTGGGGAATATCCTCAGATATTCCCCGGTTTTAGCTGGGGGATATTCGGTCACATGATGCATTTAGACCAATCGCCAGTGAGCGAAAATATTTGATGGATTATAAATACTGATAAAAATGTAAAAACAAAATTTCATTAATTATAATAATTATTTCTACTAAAGGACTCCTGTTCTACTACCATTAGCATTATAATCTTTACAGTGACTTTTTACAAAGCTTATTATTATTATTATTATTATTATTATTATTATTATTTAAATGGACAGTTCTCTGTTGAAACTAGAAGTACATGTAATAATGGAACCAGTAACCCCTTTCCATTTGTTTATTTATCCTAACATTTGCCTTAAGTTGGGTATGTGGCAACCACTATGTGATATAAGCACTCATTGCAACTGGTATTGGATAAGCCTGACAGAAATAAAGAAATTTGTCTCTTTATCTTGTTGTAGTTTGCTTGTTTCTGTGTGGACTATCTTTTCTTCTGAAATACCATGAGTATCTTGTAACCGTGATAGTATAGAAGCACTTCTTTCAACAAAAGACTTGTCTAAGTTTGAAAGAAAGTAATGAAATTTTTTTTGGTGTTTGTTGTTGTAGTTGACATGTAGTTGACTAAAATACCAAGGTGAACATGTACCCACAATTGGGGTTTATGTTAACCATACTGGTATATAAGCACCTCTTACATTGAAACAAACGTGAGTACATTTCTTCTGATTTGAAAGAAGTTAGTGAAATTTGTTGATGTTTCTTGGCGTCCTTTGCTTGTTTATGCACTGGCCATGTTTTGTAACCAAAACACCATGGTTAACATATGCCCACAATTTGGGTATATGGTAACCATCATGATATTTGGGAACTTCTAACAAGCATTGCATACGCTTCCGAGAATTTAAGGACATTTGCTGATTCATCTCGTTGTACGTAGCGATAGTCGTAGTTCGCTCGTTTCTGTAGTGACTTGATTTAGCATTGCTTAAAAAATACCATGGTTAACGTATGCCCATAATTTGGGTATATGGTAACCATTATGATATTTAACAACTTCTTCCAACACTTATTGCATACGCTTTCCAGAAATTAATTATCTGGTTGTAGGGATCGTCGTAGTTCGCATGTTGATGTAGTGACTCGATTTAGTATTGCTAAAAAACTACCATGGTTAACGTATGCCCATAATTTGGGTATATGGAAACCATTGTGATATATAAGCACTTCTCACAACAAGCACATTAAATAGTAAGCTTGAGAGAGAATAAAGAAAGTTGTTGAATTATGTCGCTGTAGTTCGCTTGTTCAGGTATTGACTTCTTTTGTTACGAAATACCATGGTTTACGTATGCCCATAATTTGGGCATACGATAACCATTATGATACGATTTAAGAACTTCTTCCAACAAGCATTGCATACGCTTTCCAGAAATTAATTATCTCGTTGTAGCGATCGTCGTAGTTCGCTCGTTTATGTAGTGACTTGATTTAGTATTGCTAAAAAACTACCATGGTTAACGTATGCCCATAATTTGGGTATATAGTAACCATTGTGATATATAAGCACTTTTTGCAACATGCATATAATGTTAATGATAATGATGAGGATTTATATAGCGCTTTTATCCAAAGGGCTCAAAGCGCTTTACAACACTTTTTGGGGGACTTCGCCAGACTGCTTTTTTAGGCGCAAATTGCAGCCACGCAATTTACAATCTTATTTGAATGAATAGTAGGATCAACACAGGTGCCCCCAGAACAGAATAAGTTATAGACCATCGCACCGAGGACTACGTCCCCTACTCTTTTCGATCAGTGTGTGGGTTCTTTAACGTCCCACACCAGTACTGTGAGACGAGACCTCCGGTTTTATTGTCCTTATCCGAGAAGACTAGAAAGTCTAACCATTTGCAGATGTCATTACAAAGGTAGCATTTTCTCCTCAGTTATTTAAAGACCCTGAGTGTTGGTCCGGCCCGGGCTTGAACCCCCGACCTCCCGCACAGCAGTCCGGCATATCGTAAGCTTGAGAGAGAATAAAGAAAGTTGTTGAATTATCTCACCGTAGTTCGCTTGTTTAAGTATTGACTACTTTTATTGTTACAAATACCATGGTTAAGGTATGCCCATAATTTGGGTATATGATAACCATCATGATATTTGGGAACTTCTTCCAACAATCATTGCATACGTACGCTTCCCTTAATTGATGTATCTCGTCGTAGTTATCGCTGTAGTTTGCTCGTTTATTTAGTGACTAGATTTATCGTTACAAAATGCCATGGTTAACGTATGCCCGTAATTTGGGTATATGGTAACCATTGTGATATTTTTGAAAGAACTTCTTGCAACAGGGGTCTTATGTCTTTGTACATATTTCGATAATTTCACCGCCAAAGGTAGTAGCATTTCCTGTTGAATACATTACTTACCTCAAATACGGTAGCTAGCCTTGTGATTTACGCGTCTCTAGCATATTGTAACACGTGCTAGTCTGTAGTGCACTTATCAATGTTAAGCTGCAGAGGAGGAGGGGGGCGGGGCAGGGCATAGGCGGGGTATTTGACGTAAGACGTCTGCCTGTGGCAGAGGCATTTGGATCATTGCAGCCTGTGGGTCGGGACATTTGACTTTAACCGTTAGTGGGGAATTTGTACTCTTTTGAACCATGCATGATAGCATCCCCGGGGTTGGGCATTTGAACAGAAAATACGAAGCGAAGTCAACCCCCCCCCGGCTATGCCTGGCGTTTCCTCACGCCCCCCCCCCCCCCTTCCTCCTACTGCCTGACATTGATAGGTGCATAATGCCTTTGGGTTAGCCTTGGCCGAATTAACGTAAGGAACCTCGCCGAAAGCATCGCTATTTTCAGGAAAGATGACAAATGATTAAATAGTGTACATAAAAACAACACTGTCTATCTCATTTAACTGCGCAAAGTAAAGAACACGCTCAGACCAGAAACCCCTTTTTCGCTAATACCACGGCTATAGTTACAATTAAGAGAAAAAATAATTATTGGAACTCCGCAAAAATACAAATTAATCTAATTTATACCCTATACCTCTTCTGAAAACAGCTTCACGTAAAAGTAATTGGCCTTTTCGCGCATCACGAAGAATTCGAAAAACAGCTTCACGTTCGCAGGAAAAAGCAAGCAATCACGTTTCACGTAAAAATGCAAAGGCTAAATCATGTTTCACTTAAAATTACAAATCGTATTCACGTTGCACAAACATATCTGCAAATACTATGACATTACAAAAATGTATTTAAACATTTCAGTGGCTTTCTCATTCTCCATGTGTTTTTTTTCTCCACTCTGTGAATAGATGTAATACGATGACCATGTTTTAGCTATTTTGTGGTTTATTAACTCTTATTTTCCTTTTCAATTTTTCCCTACGCGAAGTGTAAATCGGAACTTGGTCTATCTCAGACTCGCGCGTGCGGTATTTGAATTGTGAATGCAGCAACGGACACTGTACATTATGGTGCGGTTTACCTCAGTGTAAAAACCTGTGAAGTTTTTCTTTGTTTTGTGGCTGTTGTTAGGATTAGGGTCTATTATGTTGATATCTTTCTATTCTTTGTTTTACGTCACGGCAGAGATTGCCACTCTCGCATTGGACTTAACAGCCACAGCCCCCGCTGTCGCTGAGGCACAAAGATCTTCTTTAGGCTGGCGCAATATCCATAGTCGACACCGACTGACGGAGGCCATCTACTATATAGTGGGGCCGAGGTTAGGCAGGACAGGTTGTATTCGCTTCTGACGTGTGCGCAAAAACGCCAAGTGCAAATTTTTCAAAAGACTCTTGTCTCTTGTCTCGCCTCGTTTTTCTGTTCAAATGCCCAACCCCGGGGATGCTATCATGCATGGTTCAAAAGAGTACAAATTCCCCACTAACGGTTAAAGTCAAATGTCCCGACCCACAGGCTGCAATGATCCAAATGCCTCTGCCACAGGCAGACGTCTTACGTCAAATACCCCGCCTATGCCCTGCCCCGCCCCCCTCCTCCTCTGCAGCTTAACATTGATAAGTGCACTACAGACTAGCACGTGTTACAATATGCTAGAGACGCGTAAATCACAAGGCTAGCTACCGTATTTGAGGTAAGTAATGTATTCAACAGGAAATGCTACTACCTTTGGCGGTGAAATTATCGAAATATGTACAAAGACATAAGACCCCTGTTGCAAGAAGTTCTTTCAAAAATATCACAATGGTTACCATATACCCAAATTACGGGCATACGTTAACCATGGCATTTTGTAACGATAAATCTAGTCACTAAATAAACGAGCAAACTACAGCGATAACTACGACGAGATACATCAATTAAGGGAAGCGTACGTATGCAATGATTGTTGGAAGAAGTTCCCAAATATCATGATGGTTATCATATACCCAAATTATGGGCATACCTTAACCATGGTATTTGTAACAATAAAAGTAGTCAATACTTAAACAAGCGAACTACGGTGAGATAATTCAACAACTTTCTTTATTCTCTCTCAAGCTTACGATATGCCGGACTGCTGTGCGGGAGGTCGGGGGTTCAAGCCCGGGCCGGACCAACACTCAGGGTCTTTAAATAACTGAGGAGAAAATGCTACCTTTGTAATGACATCTGCAAATGGTTAGACTTTCTAGTCTTCTCGGATAAGGACAATAAAACCGGAGGTCTCGTCTCACAGTACTGGTGTGGGACGTTAAAGAACCCACACACTGATCGAAAAGAGTAGGGGACGTAGTCCTCGGTGCGATGGTCTATAACTTATTCTGTTCTGGGGGCACCTGTGTTGATCCTACTATTCATTCAAATAAGATTGTAAATTGCGTGGCTGCAATTTGCGCCTAAAAAAGCAGTCTGGCGAAGTCCCCCAAAAAGTGTTGTAAAGCGCTTTGAGCCCTTTGGATAAAAGCGCTATATAAATCCTCATCATTATCATTAACATTATATGCATGTTGCAAAAAGTGCTTATATATCACAATGGTTACTATATACCCAAATTATGGGCATACGTTAACCATGGTAGTTTTTTAGCAATACTAAATCAAGTCACTACATAAACGAGCGAACTACGACGATCGCTACAACGAGATAATTAATTTCTGGAAAGCGTATGCAATGCTTGTTGGAAGAAGTTCTTAAATCGTATCATAATGGTTATCGTATGCCCAAATTATGGGCATACGTAAACCATGGTATTTCGTAACAAAAGAAGTCAATACCTGAACAAGCGAACTACAGCGACATAATTCAACAACTTTCTTTATTCTCTCTCAAGCTTACTATTTAATGTGCTTGTTGTGAGAAGTGCTTATATATCACAATGGTTTCCATATACCCAAATTATGGGCATACGTTAACCATGGTAGTTTTTTAGCAATACTAAATCGAGTCACTACATCAACATGCGAACTACGACGATCCCTACAACCAGATAATTAATTTCTGGAAAGCGTATGCAATAAGTGTTGGAAGAAGTTGTTAAATATCATAATGGTTACCATATACCCAAATTATGGGCATACGTTAACCATGGTATTTTTTAAGCAATGCTAAATCAAGTCACTACAGAAACGAGCGAACTACGACTATCGCTACGTACAACGAGATGAATCAGCAAATGTCCTTAAATTCTCGGAAGCGTATGCAATGCTTGTTAGAAGTTCCCAAATATCATGATGGTTACCATATACCCAAATTGTGGGCATATGTTAACCATGGTGTTTTGGTTACAAAACATGGCCAGTGCATAAACAAGCAAAGGACGCCAAGAAACATCAACAAATTTCACTAACTTCTTTCAAATCAGAAGAAATGTACTCACGTTTGTTTCAATGTAAGAGGTGCTTATATACCAGTATGGTTAACATAAACCCCAATTGTGGGTACATGTTCACCTTGGTATTTTAGTCAACTACATGTCAACTACAACAACAAACACCAAAAAAAATTTCATTACTTTCTTTCAAACTTAGACAAGTCTTTTGTTGAAAGAAGTGCTTCTATACTATCACGGTTACAAGATACTCATGGTATTTCAGAAGAAAAGATAGTCCACACAGAAACAAGCAAACTACAACAAGATAAAGAGACAAATTTCTTTATTTTCTGTCAGGCTTATCCAATACCAGTTGCAATGAGTGCTTATATCACATAGTGGTTGCCACATACCCAACTTAAGGCAAATGTTAGGATAAATAAACAAATGGAAAGGGGTTACTGGTTCCATTATTACATGTACTTCTAGTTTCAACAGAGAACTGTCCATTTAAATAATAATAATAATAATAATAATAATAATAATAATAATAATAAGCTTTGTAAAAAGTCACTGTAAAGATTATAATGCTAATGGTAGTAGAACAGGAGTCCTTTAGTAGAAATAATTATTATAATTAATGAAATTTTGTTTTTACATTTTTATCAGTATTTATAATCCATCAAATATTTTCGCTCACTGGCGATTGGTCTAAATGCATCATGTGACCGAATATCCCCCAGCTAAAACCGGGGAATATCTGAGGATATTCCCCAATTTTCAAAACTGTGCGTGTTGCGAAAAATATTTGAAGGATAATAAAGACAATAGTTCCCCATTTGGCTTGAAAATATGCACAGATATTTGTCCTTGGCCATTATCGGTTCCTCAATGCTCACAGTTTTCCTTGAGCTATGCTCTCGGAAAACTGTTCGTTTCTCAGGACAGATAATGTCCGTTGACAAATATCTGTGCATATTTTCGCATGAAATGGAGACTATTGTTTATTTATCCTTGTAAATGGTGAATGGTATTGTTATTCATATTGATATTCTTAAATAAAGTTTTCCCATTGTGAATAATATAATAACAATAAAGCCGTGATTACTGTATCTTCCTTGTGTGTTAATAAAAAAAAAATATATATATATATAATAACAATAATAATCTTTGTTTCAACCCAATAGTGTAAAAGTGCTGCCGCTTGTGGAGCCATGTATAAAAGAAAATGAAATAAAAGAAACATCAAAAATATAAAAAATGATTTTCAAATGTTCATCAACAAGTTCCTGATTTCCGGGTTTATATCTGACGCCAATGTTAAACTTGGGCAACAAGTTTAACAGGCAATTGCAATTTGCCAGGACCAAAACCAAGGATTCATAACGTTTCATGTTCTGGTGAAATAACAATGAGTTTGCTTTCACTATTTCTGTGGCGAGGAAGGCAACTTTTCTAATAGTCTATCCCCGTCACATCTTCACAATGGAAAAGTAGTAGGGTATACTACTGCATAATCTATTGGCAATCCATGCAAGTTCCCTGATTCTCCAGAAAAGTCCAAAAAGCCGTCAACGAAGACTGCAAGCGCAATCATTCATCTCCGGCAAGGTTAATCCTCCATTCATCAGAAAGTAAGTGGCTATTCTAAACCAGGCTGAATAATCAGAACAATATCAGGAAGCAGAGCTCGAGTAGCCGGGCAGAAACACGAAGTTAGTGGAGATTTTCACACTGGCTGCCGGCGACTTTTGACAGTTTGGTATCCGCTACACAGTTGGTACACAAACGCTTCGGTGATCTTCGTGTTCCCCAGCCATGTCTTTGGGTCTCAAACTCGAAACACGTGAAATCGTTCTGTCCGATGCGATCGTCTACCGCCGTCCGCCATCTTGCTTTTACCTTGGTGGATGTTGTGCGCATGTGTTACCATGCACTCTCGCAGTGGACATGCGTACTTCATGGTTACTTTGCGTGGTTATATGCCCAAAATTTGACCTAAATAATACCTCGTCAGTCCCATCGATCACGTTTTTCTTTAAGGGTAGGTACGTCATGTATGGGGACATCGTTTAATGTATACGGTACAATATATGTCCCCATACATAACGTACCTACCTTTAAAAAGTCGGCTTCCGCTGACCTGAGGAAAAATGAGTACCTGGGATGGGTGTAAAACCTACGGGAGCTGTCCCGGACTCCGGGTGGAAGCCCAGTTGAGCGATCTATTCGGCAAACAAATTCAGTAGAGGAGGCTTATTTCCAGCTGCCTGGATGGCAATTCTCCTAGTATTCGCCTTCAAAACCTGCGATCAGGCCCAATTGTATCATCACTCTCTCGGCGTTCTCCTATTTTATATTTCGTTTCGACTTTCGCGCGGGAAAAACGAAAATAAAGCCTGACTGGCGGGCCAGATCGCCTCCAAGAAATCTATACCCGGTGGTGGGGTATTCTATAGCACAAACAAAGCTCGATAAACTTCTTGTTGAATAATCGCTGTCGCTATATGCCCGGCAGCCGGGAAGGATCTCAAAAAAACTAAATGCCCGGCAGTTAGACATTTCAATAGATTTAAACTTTGAACTAGCCTTCTTGGGTATATATATAAGTGAAAAATTTGCATTAAACTTTCTCTATAAACATTTGAAATTTTTAGCGATAAACTCATTCAGTATTAATTTAATTTCATTCTTCTTCGAAAGTGGGGAAAAGGAGAGTGGCTTCGCAGCTAACTAGTTTGGCTTGCCTGGGCTAAGAATAAAATCGCCTCATTGCTACACTTTGAATAATAGGACAGTTACGTTATCCACCCTGCGTAACAAGTGCTCCCGTCCGAACGGCCACATTCTACTGTACATTCTGGCCGCGCGAAAATACTTCTTGTTCTCTCCCTATTTTCGCCCAGTTCGACTTCAGGAACTTCGTTTGTCTTGTTAGAGGATAGAAGGTTTCTTATTGTTGTTGCTTTCCTCTATAAGCCGGTCATTACCCAACTTCAAGTTACGTCGATTCTCAAGGGATGGAAAAGCATTGATATGTTAAATATCTTGTAAGACTTGTAACGTGTCCTCAGTGGCGGATCCAGACCTAGAGGTAAGGGAGGGGCTCGATCTCAATTTTTTCCCTTTTTGCGGTTTGTGGCGTCAAGAACAAATTATTACTCCGGCTTCCTGTGGAAGGCCCGAGTTTAAAGATGTCGTCCGTTCTTCTTCGTCGTCGCTGTAGTTTTCCACAAACCTCACTTCCGGCGTATTTACGCAGGCGCTAAAAATAACATCAGAACCTACATAGGTTAACTGGCTAAGGCATCTTTGCTTTTCATCGCAAACGTTATTTGAAAATGGTCTAAACAATACCTTTGTTTTCACACAATGTCTTTGTTCCAAATGACTCACGTTTGATCACCTAACGTGTACAGAGAAGGACCGAACCTTCAGGTAAAACTTTGTCCAGTATGGTTTGTTATGGATAGGAGATCACGTGAGGTTACTGAGAGGGCTCACGGGGTAAAGACCAACGCAAGTTAGGACCTTGGAACGTGATGGACGTGCACGTGCTACAAACTTGCGATCAGGCTTTATCTTCGTTTCCCCAACATAAGAAGACATAAAAGCGATGATTACAACTGATTTATTGGGCCTGATCGCAGGTTAACGTGCTTCATGCTGGTTTCCGTCTAAATACGTGGGCGTATCATGCGGGAAACCACGGTGCTGGCTCAGCACGCATATATACGGCAACTACTGCCGCTGATCCTATACAATAGGCCATTTTCGTATTCTCGGTATTGAACTGGATCTAGCATGAAGTGGAGGCTCTTGCAGGGGATACATTTACATATGAAAACATTCCCCCGCAAGAGCCTCCACTTCATGCTAGATCCAGTTCAATACCGAGAATACGAAAATGGCCTATACTGCATATACAGTTGCCCGCTCCCCTCAACCTGGGGTAAACCCGATTGATAGATGCATAACACAGTCGGAATGTACAGCAGTTTGATCGTTTTTGTAATATAAAACAGTACCGATTCACCATGCATCACGAAGTATGGAGCTACACAGAAATTAAACTCTTTGTTTTGTTTTTTAGTATCCGAACTATCCCCGCATCTGGACTGGGGTCAAGTGGAAATGTTGACTGGTTGTCAGTTTTCAAAGCCATTTAGAAACGAGATGGCAGTTTGCAACAACGCAAGCCGGTCGTTTCCGGTGGCTTTTAAATTCTTATTCCACTCTACAACCAGAAAAAGATTACTTTTATCAGTCAAATAAAATAACTGGTTCATCTGATATCACTGTATGCTAAAGCTTGAGAACGTCCTTTAATTTGTTTTTCGTACTTAACTAACCACACAGGTGTTCGTCTGTTGTAAACTCGGAAATGAAGCTCAAGGGGACAAACAAAGATAATTGAGTCATAGCACAAAATTTCAACTGCAGTACTCTTTTGTTTTAATCAATAAAAGTAGTTTACAGAACCATGTGTTGTCCTAATTGTGCTAAGATAAATATTTTGGCTTCGCTTCTCCTAATGCAGGTGGGGTTAGTCAGTTTAATGTTTCGCTCCATTTGTGACTGGCTTTTCAACCCAGTTCATGTGCTTAGCAGCTTGTAGGAAAAGAAAACATAAAAAACAACCGGCTTCATTCTTTTCAAAGAACGGACAACTTTATCTAGCATTTAGAAATTAACTAGCGGATGAAATGAAGACTGGATAGCGACTTCTCTGCTAAATATTAATAACCGTCGTCTCTTTGAACGAAGGGGACGAGATATTTGTTGAAAGAAGACATTAGGCTCAACCTGTGACGAGTATCTATCGGTCGGGTTGCTAGCATTTTCCTCTGTTTGTACGTCCATCAGTTTTGCACAATCAGTTCTTACTTCCCTAGAGAGGGCAACCTTGACCGTCTTAAAAAATTGTTTTATGAAAACCCACTTAAATTTGAAACAGGAATTTGTCGTAGTTTTGCATCGAAAGAGATCGACATGCCATTGCTACAGTCTACCCATTTTTAAATCTTGTACTATGCAGCTGGCTTCCTTATGGCCATGGGGCGCAATTTTAGAAGGCCTTTTTCCGCGAAACTTCATTTGCAACCCTATTAGCAGCCAAAAAGCCTTCCTAACTTTATATCGAGTACACAATATTTTGTCCGGAGAAATTGAAATTTTGTTGAGTCGGAATGATAATTGATTACTTTTCTGAATAGAAGCAACTTGCTGATCAGTTTTGTTTTAAAAAACTAAAAACAATACAAATTATATGACCTCGGCAAAGTTCAGTAATGCTGTCTCACTGTAAAAGCGGTAGAAATGAAACGCTTTGTTAGATTATACGATTTTCTAGAAAAAATTATAGAAAACCTGTAGATTCAATTTCAGCCGCATTAGCAGCAAATATTCACCAATGGAAAGCTCTGCCTGGTCCCCAAATATCCCAAGCTGCGAATCTGAGTAAAGGCTTCTTAGATAAAGTGACTTGGAGTTCTGATAAGTGCCCCTGATTGCTCTATCTGCTTCCGTCAGTTGTGACTGGCCAAAATTATTTCAGTTTTGGCTTCACATTGCTTAGTTGGAAAGCTTTCTACCGACTGTTAATAGTATTCTAACTTATTGAATAGTGTACAAATTCCCAAATTTAACTTTGTTTATGAAGTTGTCGATTCTACTCAAATTTCGCCGAAATCGTAACAACCGCCTCACACCTATACATTCCCACTCTCGTCCCCAGAGCCACCTGGCCCACTTAACAGGTGAAGCCTGGGTACGAGGACCAGAGGGCTCTGGCGACACAGGATTGCAAAGTCCGAGATTGTAGGACTTCTTATGGCGTCAATCTGCGTTAAGAGGGCCAAGTGGCTGATATTTTTCCACGATAGAGCTTACGCGCTTTTTCCTGAATTTCGATGGTCTCTCTTTTTTTGGAAATAAGATTCAGGGTTGAGTAATGTAACAGTTGCTCGTAAGGTATCTTCTCATTGGATACTTGAAACAATAGATTTCAATCGTCACTATTGTTTTAGCATTGTTGAGGGGTTTAGGTAACGAACCGATTGCCTTAGGATCTTACGACGGCTGCTACATGACCCTCAGGGTTCTTTACACGAAATACGTGCCTTTCTACAAGTCTCGTGTCAACTGCACGTGCGAAAATTTTTTCAGGGGTCCCCACAGGCGTCGTTTTGTTATGGGCACGTGCCAACGCACAACGTACGGAACACTTTCGCTTATATAACAACATGTCTTAACTCCCTCCGTGATTTTTCGCATTTTGTAATAATTGTTTGACGAACAACGAGGGTAACTTCATATCGGGGACAGAGTTCTATTATGGGTTAAGTCACGGTCGTTGTACTCAACATGACGGACGACAAATTTATGGGAAATCTCGCCACAAACTATTGTAAAAAGCAAAAACTACTGGATTGATATTATGTCTTATGTTTCAAAGTCTGCCACAACAGACACGGATCCTGGAACTCGTGCGGAAAGTAAGCCAGCGAAGGAAAAGGAAAAACATGCTATTCACTGGTTCAGGAAAGATCTTCGCTTGCATGACAACCCCTCTCTTTTGGAAGCAGTGCGAGGGAGTGATACAGTAAGAGTAATTTACGTTCTGGACACTAAAGTTGATTATACCACGGGAATCGGCCTCAATTTGTGGAGATTTTTGCTGCAGTCTCTAGAAGATGTCGACGATAGTCTTCGTAAACTCAATTCCCGCCTATTTGTGGTGAGAGGCCAACCTGCCGATGTCTTTCCTCGCTTATTTCGAGAATGGAAAACTTCTCTCCTAACTTTTGAGGAAGATTCAGAGCCTTTTGGAAGAGAGAAGGATGCCGCTATAAGGATGCTTGCTCAAGAATCTGGCGTGGAGGTGGCTGTTTGTCGATCACACACGTTGTATGATCCGCAAGTGTGAGTTAACTGAAAATTCTTTTTATTTCACTGACATAAGTAATTACGAA
Organism: Galaxea fascicularis; assembly: GCA_948470475.1. NCBI lineage: Eukaryota > Metazoa > Cnidaria > Anthozoa > Scleractinia > Euphylliidae > Galaxea > Galaxea fascicularis. The sequence goes on from OX419336.1 coordinate 33,408,077, forward strand.
ATCATATAGATCACTTTTATGCTTATTTCGACTTAACTCTTTCGAATTGTTTTAATAATGGATGGTAGAGCTTGAGTAGTGAGGTGTCATACCCTGAAATTAAAGTAAGTCCTCTGCCATAAGGAAGTGATTGGCAATAATTTACTATGGACAGGATATAATATCATACACGTCTCCAGGTGTTAGACTCAATCTCCCGCTCTCCAACCACAAAGGAAAAATCTCCAGTCTATCTTAAATCCTCTACTTACACTAAACTACGGTTGACCATTTTAAAAATCTATATCAAATTTATTTATAACACGAGGAAATTTTCACATTTGGCAAGATTTCCGTACAGCTCCATACATTAATTATACATGCCTTTTGTGACTCAAACCCTCTTTGTTTTCGGGGAGTAACTGCTGAATACCCTGCCACTTCTGACCACTATTGTCTTCTTGTAGCGGCATCGTTTGAAGAAGGAGACAGATAACAATACATACTATTCACATGCAAATAAGTGGCAGGGTATTCAGCAGTTCAGCTGTTTTCGGAACAGGGTTAGTATGACAGTGATGCGTGTACAGTTAGTGTATGGGGTTGTGTGGAAATCTTTCCCCAGCCCCCCCCCCCCCCTCCCCCGTGGACTCACACCTGTGGAGCTAGCTACAGTCTCCAGCCAGCCAGTCAAGGAAACTTGCTGTCTATGTGTACATGGATCATTATTCAAACCATTCATTTGAAGGAAGTCCAAGTTAACGCTTTAAAGTTTCTCAGATTTAAGACTTACAAACTATTTAAAACAAAGTCACTTCAGAGGAAATCCAATCATAGTACAGCGTACGTGATACCTGGTGTTATCATAATTATTTACGGATCTGAACTTGGCCGTCGATTATACTTAAAGCAGTTGTTACAAAACAGCCAAACTTGGAGCATTTGCAGTGACTTCTGGGTCTTAGCTGATGGTGATTTTATTTTGATGCAGATAAGTCCATTTGTTGAGAATTTATTGGCCTTCAAATTCTGATGGTTTGCTGAGGTGTGTATCGTCACCAACTTGGGTGAAAAAAAAAATTACAGAAAAAGGTATTTGAGGCAGCCAGGGCACACCAAGAGACATAAAAGGAAAGACAAGATTGTTCTATTTCAGATTAGTCAGTTTTTCTTTGGCAACGCAGACCAGCAATGATCTCTATAATGTGGCTTTTGGGAACTATTGCAACAAACTTGAAACAATCTCCTGCAGTTTTCATGTGCAAATACCCCCAAATTTGGCTGTCAAGTACACAGGACAACTGAGAAAACCTTAAAACATTAGATAAATGCCATGTATTTTTACATACTCTAGGTATATAACACTATCTTGAACAGCAGTTCAAATCTGTAAATAATACCAGGTCTCACATACCACAATTGGGTTGCCTGTGGTCAGGTGTGCATATAGCTTGCTAGGGGCTTGCTGAATTAGGTGATAAACGTTACCCTTGCTTACATCCTTCAGCTGAATGTATGGAATGTCGATGTAAAAAATCCTGTTTCAGTGTTGAGAGATAAAAGGATTGTGATGCTTATGTCCTTTTGTGGTATTTAAGTAACTGAAATAGACAAGAAACAAAGATAATAAATTGCCACTTTCCACTTTTTGGGTTCAGATTGTCAAAGCAGAGTAATACTTATGGAAATCTGATAATTTTAAAGGTGATGTTGTATTCCATCTAAATCGCAGTGCAACAGTAATCTTACAAAATATAACCTTGACATGTGTAGCCCCAGAAAATATCTATACCAATCTCTTTGGAAGGTTCTTGGACTTTAAACCCCACCCCACCTTCTTCACTCACCACTCAGAAAGTTGCTGTTTACCTTGATTAATAATATTTCAGTATGGCTATTTTCTGTAGCCACTTCTTTAATACAACAACTCTGTGATACACAGGTGACACACAGCAAAACTCTCAAAGTTGTCTGCAAACTTGTTTGGCTACAGCCTTACATGAATATAATTAATGCCTGGAGAACTAACTAACTAACTGTCATATAATGTGTTGACCATTGTCTGTCTTGCTTACATTCATGTTCTATACTCCTCTTTTAAATGCTGTCAATTAGTTTACATTAACATCATTTTGAAATCTTGAGGGTGGGCTGAAAATATTAGTGGGGCAGCTGTTGCAGTAACATGCTTCATCTTGAAGGATATCCAGTTCTGATGTTTAGATTATTAACAAATTTTAAGTGGTGGTAAGTTAACACTGTTGACACACAGCCTGTGACATGTCACAGCTGAATACCCTTAACCCAATAGTATTCAACACCAGAAGAGAAATTTTGTGTCTCCAAGTGGTTACATAATATAGAAATCTGATATGGGATTGCACCCCCATCCCTCCAGAAATTCCAATTTAGCTTCATACTTTTCTTTAAGGCCATTCCCCAGAAAATACAAGTTGCAACAGGTTTATTTGAAGTTTTGTAAGGTGGTTGTCAATGTTGAGAACATTGAAGAAATGCTTCAAGCCCTCAGTTTTTAGATATAGGTGAAAATGGTCCAAGACTCTATTATTTACAAAATAGGTTTTATTTTCTTGAGAGCACATTACTGTTTGAGTTTAACTTCTCAATAGAAAAGAAAGTACTTTACCATTGAAGTTTCAACATCCTCATCATAAAGAAGATTTGTGAATAATAAAAATCTGGAGAATAAAAAATTCTTCAAATCTGGATGTCATCTATAGAGAATTGTGTTTCCTTTCAAATTATAGGAGAAATCAATAGCATGGGTCCCCATACACTTATGGGAGAAAATCACCATTTACCTATTTCTAGTAGATCAGTCCTTCAGAAAACCTGCAGTCAAACATGCATGCCCTAGTGTGTGTGTTACTGACACAATAAGTTACACACAGTAAGGATTCACAATGCAATTCAGGGGAATTACCTTAAATTCTTTTGCTTTTTCCACCCCCTTCCCCCAGAAATTCCATTGACCTTTTGTTGGGGGTGGTATGGGTATTTTCTGGAACTGCATGACATGTATTAAAACTAAGGCTGGATTATTCTTTTAGGGTCATCTCAAGCAATGGTGGAACAGCACCCCTTACTTACAAGAAATTTCTGGCTATTGTACGGTCACTGGAACCCCCAGAGCATCTCTCCCCCACTGTTGATGTGCAATTATTTGCAGATTGTTGTACACCTGTCTCTGAAGACCATGAGGAAAAGTTTGGGGTGCCTTCATTGAAAGAGTTAGGTCTAGATGTAGCTAAGCTGTCAGCTGAAGTATGGCATGGTGGGGAGACAGAAGCTTTGATAAGACTGGACAGGCATTTAGAGAGAAAAGTAAGTTAAATTGATTCTAAAAAACAGCCATATTTGTCCCATTGATTATCAATAGAATCGTTAGGGGGTTGCATTGGGCATTTCGGTAAAGAATAGAATGGAGCTTAATTATTTGACACTGAGGGCTGTATCCAAACCAAAATACCTCACATGGGGAAAGTGCATATAGTTTAGGATCAAAATCTTCCTGAACTAATCTTACTGTACCATTCACAGTAAGATAATTCAGGATCGGAATAGGAAGCTACCCTGCAGTGGTGTTGGCAGCAAAACTGAGAACATTAAGTTGAAGTTTGTACTTTGATTATCTTAACTGAAACAGCTTACTCTGAGATGTTCACCCAGACAATAATACTTCTGTTTTCCTTCTACAGGCCTGGATAGCAAGTTTTGAAAAACCCAAAGTCACTCCAAATAGTTTATTTCCTAGTCGGACAGGACTGAGTCCTTACCTACGATTTGGATGCTTATCACCAAGACTGTTCTACCACAGACTAACAGAGCTCTACAGAAAGGTAATGTAGACTTTTTAAATGTATATAGGTTATCTTGTCCTGTAACAGAGGAGTGGGAGATCTCCAGCTACCACATTCAGAAATTGTGAAAGGAATTTCTAATTTATAAATTAAGCCTAAAAAAGCCATCTGGACCCAGCACCTTAATTTGCATGGGTTTTCCTCAACCAATTTTATGCCTAAAAAATGAGTGATGACAGGGAAAACAAAGAGTTTTAATTAGGATCCAGGTGAACTACATGAAAGCAATTACTTGGGAAAAACAAAGTAAAATTCTTGAGTCCAAGCAGATGAAAGCATGGAAGAATTCACCACGGATCAAAAGCAGCCGCTGTTTCTAAACATTGAGCTAGATCCCTGAATTGCTAATTATACAATTAGCAATTTTGACTTATGGGTAAATTTCTACAGAAGGGCAAAAGGAATACTAGCCTGCAAACAGGCTCTCCATATGGGTTATTCCGAGATTTGCTCTCTGATGGCGCGCGGTCAAAAGCAAGGGGATTGGGGCGGGTGAGAGAGAGGAGAGCCTGCAATGGTCCTTGTACGATTTGAGTATTTACGTTCAGATTCTGAACGTAAATTGCTGATTGGCCAGTTTGACTTGACACATATGTCAAATAAGCGAGCAGAGATATTTCAGTCAATTCGACATCATTGGCGACCGTGAACGCGGATAACATGGGTTCTCAGCTCAATGAAGCTATCTCGTCTTTGAATTCAAGAGCTCCAAAGCGAATTGATCTGAAGAAAGAGCAATACCTGGCAATTAAGAGTCTCCTTAATGAAAAGGATGTACTAACCGTGTTGACTACAAGCATTGGAAAAAGCTTTGTGTTTCAAGTTTTCGCTGCGGTGAAATCGCTAGACTCCTCGAGAACACCACTGCAGATCAGATGGAAGAGGGTGCGAATTCTCTGAGGATTGAAAGCAGTGGAACTCGAAAGCTCAGACGTGTTTGGAAACCTCTCTTAGTTGCCTGATTTTTTACTTGCCTTGGCCGAAGCGGTGTGCCCTCGACCCACGAATGCAGGCGTTCCATAGTGGCAAATACACTTCATTTTTCTTGACAACCAGTTTGTTCGAGAACGCTGCGAACTCGTCAACGTCAAAATACATGTAGTAACTCTTTGTTTACAGTCTTAACTGGTGCGATAAGCACACATAGCTTTGTGTACAATAAAAGCATTTGCGTCTGCTTTCCCCCTCTTAAGCGCCCGACTCTTTATTAGGCAAATTGTAGCTTTATCTTCAGGTGTTCTAATCATCACATCCCCATTCGAAGACAAAACTAAGACTTTCACGCTTGCGTTGTTGTCCGGAAGGTCGTCGATATTGAGATGTGCCAGGAGATTTGAATCGGATAATTGTGCTCCACTTTGACAAGGTTGATATGTTTCGTTGGAGTTTCTGGATTCGAGTTCATAACATAACAACTTACGCGTAAACAAGCGGACGTGTCGCTGAAAAGTTTTTTGACAGCCGCCTTGACCCAAAAGGTCATTTCCGATTCGTTCTGATTGGTTCATTTCACTTTGATAATTTGACAGATTAGTCAAGCGGAAAAGGGGGCAGAACTCAAATCTTACAAAGACCATTGCAGGCTCTCCCTTCTCTTGCCCGCCCCAATCCCCGATCTTTGACCGCGTGCCATTAAAGAGCAAGTCGACACGACCATCTCTCGGAATACCCAAATGGAGAGCCTGTTTGCAGGCTAAAGGAATACTTAGAGAGCTCTGCATAACAGTGCCATTCCATGCATGTACATCTAATTGTAGCTTTGCTAAGCAGATACAATGTAACACCCTAAAGTGCCTTCAGTTCACAGTTTTAGTTTGACTTTTTCCATTCACCAACAAAGCTTCTTCAGTTAAGGGATCTCAGTTTCTGTAGCAAAACATCAGCCAGTTACACAGGAGCGAACTATTTGAAGACAGTGCTATTACAACCTTGCCAAACCACACAGGCAAGCTTTTCTGTCATAGACCCGTACACATCGAAATGCTGAATCTTACCAGTTCAAACAAAAACCCTGAGTGATTAAGTCAGACAATGAAATGCTTCTGCTTACATTTTGTTGTTTATTACAGCCTTTAGACAAAGGTCTCAAACTTTTCAATGAAGAACAAACTAAGTGCTCTAGCTTTTGCCGGTTTCTGCCAGTTTTTTAGACAAGCACATGCATTTGATCTGCCTTTGGAGCATGGAGCTGCCAATTACCAAAGTCTTGTTTTGTAGGCATAATAATAATAATAATAATAATAATAATAATAATAACAACTTAAGTGTCAAATCATTCTAGCTGAACACAACTGCTCTACTTATTATTGGGGAGACTGTAAATCAAATTAATAAACTCTAAATTAAATCAAATGGCTAACTACATTAGGTTTTGTTGTGACAAGAAGTTGCAGCATCATTTTTCAACCTCAGCATTGTGGAACATGAAGATATATGCAGTACTACAGGACCATTTAACCCAGCAATGGTACAGTCAGGATGGTTGAGCAATTAATATCTCAGTCTAACACAACTGACCTGTATCTGTTGTTCCTCAGTCAACAAAATGACTTGTGGCTAATTTATTTATCAAACGGTTTTTCAGGTCAAATGCAAAGACCCTCCAATTTCCTTGTATGGACAGCTTTTGTGGCGGGAATTTTTCTTTACTGTGGCGGCCAACAACCCAAATTTTGATAAAATGGATGAGAACCCAGTTTGTCTACAAATTCCTTGGACTCAGAATCCAGAAAGACTGACAAAATGGGAACAGGTTTGTATTTCCCCTTTTTTACATTCACTGTGGAATCTCAATTTAGCAAAGTGACAAGGACCTGGTGAAACTGGAACCTTTGTTATATTGAGGATCTGTCATCTTGAAAACCTCGTATTTATAACAAATTTATGGAAAAACCAAAATGTTCATTAATCTACATCAAGGTATTAAGTCAATAAAATTTCGTAACTGTGTTACATTCCATTACCCAGCAGTACTGATCGGAACAATACATGACATTAAATATTATAATTAATATTTTTGTGTTTTATTGTCTGGATAACGCTTCAGTACACCATAGGTAGCTACAATACTGAAAACCTGTACAGCTCATGACTGGGACGTTGCAGCTGTCATTATAAGATTTATCCCTGTTGGTCTTTTCTGCATTCATCTTATGTTGCATGTTCACAATTTTTGGGCTTCTGGATTGTGTTGGTTATAATGAGTTCTGTGCATTTCACTCCATTTATATTAATATTCACACCCATCTATTCACCACTCACAGGCTTTAATATTGTGAATCTGCAAAATGACAAGCTCTCAGTTTGCAATCTTAGCTCAGTTAATTGGTAATTAAGAACTGCACCAGTATCGCAGAGGTTATATATTGGGTTTCACTCCTGCACAAGCTTGAATTTTTTCAGGCTCCATTTTGACACTTACTGCTCATTCAATTAGTATTCATACCTGCAGTGATCACTTACACTTTCAACACATTTCACTATCACTTAGGCTGGGCTGAAGAATATTGTTCATCCATTATGCTGAGGACTTGAGGTTCCACTGTGCTTTATACAGGGACAAACTGGATTTCAGTGGACTGAAGTAGTAATAGAAATTAGCCACTGGGTGGCCATCTGGTTGTCCTGTGGACAGCAACTTTTATACTTTTATGGGAAAACATGCCTCCTGGACAGTCAGTTCCCAATGTTTGGCTTAAAGCATGATTGTTATCTGAGTGTACAGAACTGTCTATAGTTTTAACTTTGTTATACATGCAGGGACAGACTGGATTTCCATGGATTGATGCTATTATGGTGCAACTACGGCAGGAAGGGTGGATCCATCACTTGGCACGACATGCAGTTGGATGTTTCCTCACTAGAGGGGATCTCTGGATCAGCTGGGAAGAAGGAATGAAGGTAATACTAAACCACACCAACATTTCAACTAAGCGTCATAAAACCAAACCCAATTAAAGCAGTTACTCCAGCCAATCAGGATAGCCAAAAACAGAATTTGAAGTGATTATACAGAATTGGCAAATTTGGGGTCTCATATTTCCACTAGTTCGCGACGGATTCTTATGAAACCTCGTATATTTAATTTGGCATGATAAATCGATCTATGGAGGTTGTTTTTTTATTGTATGAAAAACACGAAAAATTGATTTTTTGCGTGACACATGCAAAGTGGTCCATTGCATCTTTAAATCGAATTTACCTCCTTGTGAGAGTTATGTCTCAAGTTCTTAAACATAACTTTAAAAAGCTGAAAAAGATATTGAGCCACAGCTACATGAGCTATTAGAGACCTTAAGCAAACACTTGAAGCGGTCAAGTGGAGGCGGCGATGGTCCCATGGGAGTGGGTTTAGACCGCCTCCTCTTGGCGCTAAATTAGAATATTTAAGCTTTCGTAGAAGCGGCGGCGAGCGACGGCTGTTTTGCTTTTGTTTTCAGTGGTCTAATTTGACTTCGTTCGTAAACTTTACGAGCCTAATGGGAACTTTTCGAGAAGTCAGAGACCTTCTAGCTGTTGCATGCTTTGAGGACATCATAGATGAGGATGAATTTCTGTTGTTGTGGGATTTACACAAGTCGAAAAATTGCGACTTTCCTTACGAAGACTCCGGCCGATTTGACCTGGACGAGATGGACGGTTCAGAGTGTTTAGCAGAGTTTAAAGTCAGGAAACGCAACCATGGTTCTGAAGCTCTGACTTCTTTCACTAGGATCAAATCGTGAGCTTCTGTCCATTACATGATCGAGCTAGAACAGAGAAAACAAAACCTTCTTTAGAGGCAAATCGGAAGAACAAAATACAGGTAGCATTTTGTACAAGCAAGTACTTGCAATCTAAAGTTTTAAAGTTTACAAGACGCAGACATCGCTCGGAATCATTCGAATCCCAGGAAACTCACCCATTTATTTTGCTTTTCTCTCCTTCACTGTGGGCTTCGCTTGCCATCTTTCTTCTTCACTCACCCCTCCAATGTGAAGCGTGATTTTCGCTGTAAAGCTAAAGAAATATCAAATATTTGCAAATGAAATACAAATATAAGCTTCAAAAAACATTTCTTTGACTTTATAGAGGAGTTTCCGTGTATTTAAGGTGCTAGAAATCAGAAAATAAAGCGACCGTCTCTTGAGGCGGCCAAACCTTCCTTTCTCGCCGCCGCCACTGTTGGAGGACGCCGCATGCACACAACGTGATTATGCTAATTGGCTCGAGAGCGTGAAATTTCACTTCCGGTAGACGTCCACCTCACCGCCTCCACTGTTTGCTTAAGGTCTCTATTTTTTGCTTGCGATGGTGATGTGATTTTTTCTGAAAAATGTCGCGCTGCCAGTGTGTGGTGGTGGTGGTTACATGAGTGACAATTTAAGTCTGTGATTTTGTCACGAAGTTAAACTCATTGAATTTCTCACAAATTTTTCCTGCGATTTTTTAGCTGTCACCATTGCAGCACTTGCACAAGGGAAGCACGTCTACACTGTGATTTTCACCGCGCTGGCGACGCGACAAATTTAGAAAAAATTGCATCACCATGGCAAGCAAAAAATCGCTCATTTATGTAGCCGTGGCTTTAGAGTCAAAGAAAACCCAAAAATATAATATGTTTCTGTTTCGTTCAAAATTGTTTTACCAGTAATTGGTAAATTAATAATAATAATAATAATAATATTCAACATTATTTTATATTGCGCATTTTCTATACGAATAATCAAATGCGTGAGCAGAAGGCCTGGTCAAATGCTGGTAGAAGGCAAGCACTAGGGGTGGTCACAACCAGGGTTCGTTACGTCCCACAGAATCAATTGTAAAGAGCTATGAGACAGGACCTCCGGTTTTATCGTCCTTATCCAAGAAGGCTAGAAAGTCTAACCATTTGCAGATGCCATTGCAAAGGAAGCACTTTCTCCTCAGTTATTTAAAGACCCTGAGTGTTGGTCCGGCCAGCTAGGGCTTGAACCCTTGACCTCCCGCACAGTAGTTCGGCACTCTACCAACTGAGCCAACTGGTCTGTATATAAACCCCTTTGGACTCTTGTACGGTGGAAAAAAATAGCCAAATACAGATTATGGTTTGCTTACAGCTGCAGTCAACTGTTAACTTTGGTTTTGTGGCAACAGGTTTTTGAGCGGTGGCTTCTGGATGCAGAGTGGAGTTTGAATGCCGGGAACTGGATGTGGTTGTCTTGCAGTGCTTTTTTCCAACAGTTCTTCAACTGTATCTGTCCAGTAGGATTTGGAAGGAAGCTGGATCCTAATGGCGACTATGTCAGGCTAGTACAAAGTTTTTTTGGACACCTATTTGATTTATTTTTCTAATTTGTGTTAAATGCAGGTAATAAAACCATAAACTTTATGACATCCAAGATACTATGCACATATTATAAAATAACTAAGATAGTACACGGGCTCGGATTGGTCGAGAGGCGTGTTTGTATGAGAGTATGTAAACATGGTTGTGACTTCAACTTGTTTGGCTTTCCGTGCGCTAATCACGCCAGCACGAGTTTGAAAAAGGTTTTGAGTTGAAAAACTCGACAAGTTTACTTTATTTACCCATTTCCTTGTCGGTTGAAACTTGGAAAATCTTTAGAAACATGCTGTATCAATTTTTTTTCGCTTGAGCTGACATTTTAAGCGAGAAAAACCAGTATTTTGGAAAGCATCTTTTTTGCAAAACAAAGACTGATTACGCGTACAAGCTTCGTGTACAAGACTTCGCAACTGGTAAGAATTTCTCTTTTAATCAATGTTCTAAACAAGAGCATTTTGGTTTTTTTGCTCGGGAAAGTTGTTTTAAAAGCAATAGAAAACGTTTTCCGTGTTTACATAGCCTGATATAAACACTCGAGGAGTTGGGAGAATTCTCGACAGTTATGCAAACCCTCGACTTCGTCTCGGGTTTGCATAACTGTCTCGAATTCTCCCAACCTGCTCTCCTGTTTATATCAGGCTATGCAAACACAGAAAACGTTTTCTATTGCTTAATTATTAGTGCATCGAATTATTAATATAACGTACATTGGCCGTGTTTTCACGACAGCCGCTGTCTCGCTTAACATTCCTGAAGGTGTTTTGTTTGGAGACTTCGTTAAGCGACTTAAAATTGATACGTGTTTTCACGGGTATGATTTTATTTCATTTAGGTAATATGAAAAGAGAGCGCGTGCGGATTTGAATTATATGGCGGGAGATCCAAACGAAGCTTGAATGTACGTCCTTCTTATTATAATTACTGTTTTCATGCGCTTTCTTTGTGTCCGACGAAGAAATCGATTTGAGCAAAGGCTTCGATTGCTTGCACTTAGAGGCAGGAGAAGGATAACGGAAGCTTATTTTCGTGATTCTCTGAAAAGGATATGCCGCACGAGAAGGAAAATCGCGTGGGTTCTAGAAAGGCCACAATTCTGGTTTGAGAACATGGTTTTAAACCAATACACCGACAACATTTGGCGTGAACATTTCCGTATCTCGACTGAGGTAAACGTTCCAATTTGTCTGCACATTTAGTTCGACGAGACACGAACATGAGACGAGCGATTCTTGTAGAGAAGCGAGTAGCTGCGGCTTTGTGGCGGCTTGCAACAGGAAATTCGTACAGGACTACGGGACTTGTTTTTGGAGTTGGAAGATGTACTGCGCTAAAATTGAAAAACGAATTTTGCTCAGCACTCAAGTTTCGTGGGAGGAATGAAAATAGCACGCGTGTTGTATTTCAGATTTGACAATCCTGTCAGATGGATAACCGCACGCGACTCCTCATTGGCCGAACTTAATTACCCACTCGCTTAAGCTACCTGGTTTGGTGGCTTAAATTTAATGAGAATTCCATTGAACTTTGCCGACTCGCTTAACTTTAAGCGAGTTGGAAAAGCAACTGTTTTCACGGAATTTCCGGTTGTCACTCGCTAAGCGACCTGAAAAACCGCTCGTGAAAACACGGCCATTGTTGTTATTGCAAATGTAAAAGGCTACCACGAGTTTGAGAAAATTGCCCAGAACTCAAATTTTATCGAGTTGTATCACAATTTCGATGTATATGCATGTATTTTGGGAGGTATTTTCCATTTTATGGTGTTACCTGCATTTAAATTGTTCCATAAATAGCTAGTTGCTCATTATAATTTCCTTCTTGTAGAAATTACCCGTTGTTTAATTAAATTACCTTGACAGGGGAATAATTAACCATCATGTGCACCATTATATTAAAGTGTGGTCACTTTGATTTCTGGTATTACTTGGAAGGAAAATGAAATATGATTTATGACCTTGCTATGGGATGATTAACTGTGTGACTCATTACAGAAAATTATTGGATTTTCTTCCAAGATTTTGTCATTGGATTCTTCATTATCATGATAATACTGTTTAAAACAGTTTCAGATTGACTTTTTTTCACACATTTTTAGCATCACAAATGAAATTGCTCAGCAGGGCAGTATGCAACAACCACCAAACAAACAACATTTTGTCAAACAGCCCACCCCAGTTTGGTCAAGGCATCTTGAAAATGCCACAGTCAGCAAGAAAATGATGCATTGATATTTGTCCTTGCCTACATGCATGAGGCCATTACCTCAATTAAAGACTTGACTGTTTCCTGTATTGTTTTCAAAGATCATGATTTGATCTTTGATTTTTTATCATAATTTTGATCACTGATCATGATTTGATCTGTATGATTGTGGGGCCCACATTTATGATTATTCAAATCCCTTCATTATTGAAAAAAAAAACATGCCAACTAATCTACCATATAGTAAAAAGCCACACATTATGAATACACATTTGTGTCTGTCCATGTGAATTTGAAAGCACATCAAAGCAACCATGTGTGTCCCTATTACTCCCATGACCAAGACGGACATGAATGTGTGCTAGAATTTGTTAAATCTTTTACTCCTGGACCAGGCAAATGCCAGAAAGAAAAATTTCAGACAACTAAGGACAAATATGTGTCCCACAATACCTTACCATTTGTTTCTCTCTTCTGGGAGTTAAAAGGTTTAGAAAATTAAGGTATAAGAACATGCTGATAAAATATTTCATTGCCCACTGCCCTGACAATCAAAAATTGGGTTAAATTCCCAGGTAAAACTTGAAATTGTTCAAAAGAAAGTGGAGTGAAGAATCAAACTCTTTCTTCTACTTTGAGAAAATTTGAGTGTAAGGTGGCAGGGGTGATAGAAGATTTAATGTTTTATGAGAATGTTCTGTGCCCCTTTTACTTATCAGCTGTTACTATGTAGATAATATCGGATAGATAATTAATCAAAGTTTTTCAGGATTGCCTCAGAGGCAGTCCATTCTGGATCTAATCCCTTCTCAGCCCAGTGGCTTTTACTTTTGTTTCAAGTTGTCATTGTTTGAAATGGACTCAACAGGTATGTCTCAGCTTTTGTGATAACAGTGGTGTTGTGACAATCGTGATACATTGCCTTCTTGATGTTTCAGTTCAGAAAAAAGCAACACACTTCTTTTAATGTATGGTGGTAAACATCCATTGTAGTTTAAGTTGCTGATTTTGTGTAGAACAACCTTGGGCTGCTCTTAGGGTCTTCATTTAAATTAATATTTATTTTAATTTATCTTTAAGCAACCACATTTATCTGTAAATGACGTCCACAAGAATTCTACAGAAAAATTATGTTCATATTAATACTTAACCCACTCACTGTAATGAGTCACCAACTCATGAGTTTATTGTCATTATTGTGACCACACTAATAAGTTCCATAAACTTTGCATACATAAATCACAGTTAAATTTGGTGCACAATATTGGGTGTGAAAATATAATTGTTAATATTTCAAACGAACATAGTCGAACCTCCCTTCATGACCACCTCTCGTAAGTGGCCATGCACCTCCCTTAAGCGACCACTTTTCCAAAATATATACCAACAGTTTTCAAGTCAAATAATTATAGATGGAACCTCTCATAAGCAATCACCCTTATAAGCAACTGTGGCCAATTTTAGGGATGACTGTTTGAAATTTTCCATTGTTTTTTAACCTTCTGTAGCTGACCACTTGACACTTAATCTGCTGTATCTCTTCTGGGCAGAAATTCGAAAATGTGGCAGTGTAATGCACTAGTCGATATAAATCCCCAGTCCCCCCAACCCGGGCAATGCAGGGACATTAGCGGGGACAAAGACCAATGTCAGACACTCATTAGTTCCCCAGTATGCGGGGTCTTGGATGACATTTGCTTCTTCATTATCAGAACCAGGAGGATTGGAGACTAGGACTAAACTAGACGCGAGTAATTAGCATGAAATCATTGCCTGGGGGCGGGAACATTTTCTCAGTTGCCCTATACCTTTTGTTCAAGTCCCTGCCTTTTCCCGAGTTGGGGAAGGTGGGCATTTACATTGACTGGTGCATAACATATTGGCCATATCATATTACAGCAGATTTAAATCTCACAGTCAGAACTACTGCAAGTGGTTCCTGAAATAAACTTAATGAATGAATAAAGCATTGAAATTACCACGTGCGTATTACCCAAAAATGAGAAGCCCTGTGGCCTGACCTTTTGTGAGTGACCACATAGGCTTGGTATTTTGGATGGTCGTTTACAGGAGGTTCGACTGTAGGAGGAGTTCGTTAAAGGAAGTTATGGTTTAATTTCCCCAAAAATTACACAAACCACCAGAGTGTGTAAAATAATTACATTTCCTTGGTACATATAGTGCTCGAAATTAAAAAAAAAAAATCCAGGTTGTCCCTATTTCAAAAGTCAGACAATCAAACCTGAAAACTGTCACATAAGTCTTGTGCCGTTTATGATTATTTTATTTTCTCTGTTTGGCTGGGTTGTCCATTGTTTATTCCTTGAGCAACCAGCCTCTTAATTTTACCAAAACATTGGTTGCCTGGTAAACATTTTGGTTGTCTCGGAGAACAACTAATTTCAAGCACTGACATGAAGAAGGACAAGAAAACAAAGACTGGACAAGTTTTTAGACCTACAATACCTTTTTGGCCAACATCCTCACTGAACTATGCATTGTCATCTGAATCTATAGATTTAAAGTGCCCATGAAGTAAAAAATTATGTTTTCTTATTTGAAAGGTCTTTCTAAGTAAGTAAAGAATAGCATTTTCTTTTTTGAAAGATCTTCTTTCATTCCCGAGTTATTAAAGGTTTTGCTTAAAAATTGGTGACGTCATCAGTGGTTCAAGTAAGAAGATAAATCACAGAATTGATAATATCTCTAAAAATATTTGAGTGATGCCATTCAAACTTGGCACCAGTAAAGTATGTCAGGTAAGACATAAAATGACACCCACTGTGCTGTTACCATGGCAACAGTTCTGCTTCCTGGTCTATTTCATGCAGGTTTCACTTTCCAAGTTTTGTCTCAATTAACCGTTGTTCACCTGTGATGAGGTAGTTAAGAGATGTAAGGTAACTTGGGTATCACGCGTGTTTCAAGTAAGACCATCTGTCACTCCTCTTCTGTTCAAAATTGGAGATATTTGATTCATGGCAAAGAAGGCCTGAGACCTACAGTGTTGCCATGGCATGACATCAGTTAAATATTTCCTGAGATATTATAGATTTTGTGGTTTGTTTTCTTACTTGAACCACTGATGACATCATCAATTTTTAAGCAAAAACATTTATATCTCAGGAATAAAATATCTTTTGAAAAAGAAAATGCCATTCTTACTCACTTTGAAGGCCTTTCAAATCAGCAAACATATTTTTTACTTTACAGTACTGGCACTTTAACTGTTGTCTAGTTACTGCATCTCATTTGTTTCAAGAACCTGTTCTAAAGAGCACTATTTTGTGAATTTTTTCCAGAAAATACCTCCCAGTCCTCAAGGGGTTTCCAGCAAAATACATCCATGCACCTTGGACGGCTCCAGAGAATGTACAGAAGGCTGCAAGATGTATCATTGGAAAGGACTACCCAAGACCCATGGTGGATCACAGCAAAGTCAGCACTGCTAACCTAGAGAAGATGAGAAATGTTTTCAAGGCACTCTTGTGTTACAGAGAGTCAAGTAAGTACAATAATAATTATTGTCACTTAAATAATTATTATTTAAGTGACTGTGTATGCTTTATGCACTTATCAGGGGCTGTCACGGGGGGTTGACCGCAGAGAATCCCGGGCATTTGCACCAAGACATTTACAAATTCCCCCTACCCAAGACCAATATTTTTCCACAAAAAGCTACCATTATGTCCCTCCCCTGGAGAAGGACAGGAATGAGAAGGACTCCCAAATTGTAACAAAAATTTCCTGCATAATTTTTAAAGTAAAGTTTAATAAAATATACAGTAAGCAACAATACCTAGTCCACCTGTTTTCTGCATACGACAAGGTTCAGCTTTAAATACCGGTACTTTGTAAGTCAGAGAATGACAATTTCAAGGAACATTCCTGTACACTTTCATGCTGAAGGTAGAGAAAAAGAACCTAGGAAGTAGGAATCAAACAGGTCGAATAAACACATTGAAGATCACTCAAGTAGCATGCTCATTCACATGGAAAATATGAATAATTCCAATGATGACGCTATAAATATTCAACACCCAATCATCAAGAAGATTCATACAAAGAGATCTTAGTTTTCTTCCGATAAAATATTTTCACTATGTTAAGGAAGGATGACCAACAAAAGGGGACAGATTTACAAGAGAAACATAAGACACGCTTACTTTTTCTCTGTCACCATTTTGGAAGCCATTCAATGGCCGGTATACCCCAGTCCCCGCAGTCTGGATCTTTCATATTCACGACAGCAGCGATGTTACCTTAATCCTGCAGGTCTTTAAATTCCCTGTATATTTTGCCTGGGAAGTGCCAAAGTAGTCCAATGTCCCCGTCCCGGACAAAAACATGGCAACAAAAGTCAGCAACTCGTGTGTTATGCCCGAGTATGTCCCTGGGTCAACCCCCTGGGATGGCCACTGATAAGTGCATTACACCTTTTGTCTTTCTGTTACAAATAATGTTATGTTTGCCAGAAAAAACATGTTGTTTTACAAATGAGTTACACGAAGGCCCCATCTGCATGTTTACGTTTACGTTTTATGTTTATAAACGTGTGTATACAGAGTTTCCTGTCCAGACAAATATGTGATGATCCCAGGTGACATTACGTTTTCTTCTATCCACATGTAAACGATAGGAAAGTAGCAAATGCAGAACTGAAGAATAGCCATGAAATTTTGACTGAGCACGCATAAATGTTGCCGTTTTATGCTGGCGGATGTTTTCAAAGATATCTAGTTGCTCCTTTAAGAGTAGCATTAATTGCTGGCTTTGATTTTCGCTATAAAACGCTCTCTCTGGCTGCAGTGGCTGGTTCAGCTTGTTGCAAGCTACCACCACCGCTCCTTTTACAGACAGTACAAGGTTTTTTTTTACTGGTATCTGCCATTAGGATTTTTAGCCATAAACTGAATAATAGGCATCCAAGAGCACGTATTAAAACACAGGTCAAACTAATAAATACCTGCATGGGTTGTCTATTTCGCTCCTGTTCATCGTTGTTGTCGTTAGACACTCAAAGCATTATGGGAACAACTGTTTATAGGTCCGCAAAGCGTGCGTGAGACGTTATTGCAGGTTTATTTTTGTGAAGAATGAATAGTTGTTTTTTTGTTTGTTTGTTTGTTTATTTAATTTAAACTTGCAATTGTATTACTGTTGTTGTTTCAGCAGATGGCATGACTTCAGAGAAGCCAGATGGAACTGAGGATAAGCAGGCAAAGTTAAAACAACAAATGCTTAATCTGGAAGACAAAGAGAACTGATGACCAATTATATGGTTGTTAAGCTGTACACATCAGTTAAATTTTGAGTGCATCCAAGTCGGCCCAATTCTGAAAGCAAGTAGTTGTTGAAGTTATTGATTAACAATGAACAGTTTAAGGAGTGTTTTTACGTATTTCATACACCATATAATATATTTAGAGATTTCATGTCATGATGGTGATTGTTACATTTTAGAAAATTAGAAAGGGAAAGTGATATGTAAGGACAATAATATAAAGTCATGCTATTAATATAGTAATTTGGCATGTGATGTGAAGTCAATCAAGGTATTTATTTGCTGTGATATTAATTGTACCGTCAAATGTTGACCATCCAGACCCCAATTATCGGCACTTTTCTCTCCAGCCCCCATTTTGTTTTACATGGATGTTGATTAGTAGCAGAAGCCCCCATTTTGTTTTACATGGATGTTGATTAGTAGCAGAGTTGATTCGTTGAACCCCTACTGAAATCATTTATTCCATGAGTGAAATTAATTTGAATTTTTTTATTTGATAAGTGTAAATTCAGCTGGTTTGTGACTGGTTATATTTGTAGTTTCTTTGTTCCTAAGTAAAATTACATGTCTGACTAGTTCTACACACATGACTTCATTAATATTCATATTTTGCATTATCCAGACTTTTTTAAAGGCCCCCAATAAGTCCAGATAATCAGTGTTTGACTGTAGCAGATTACACTCATAATTTTCAGTGTTATTGTCATTTTAATAATATTACTGGTTGTGTTGCTTTACAATTTCATGGAAAAGATACTCAGAAGATTTTTAAGAGCTATGCGTAAATTAAAAAAATTATTGTAGCAAAGTGTAAACAATTAATAAATCAGACTGTTGAATGTAGAAAGTTGATAGAGTGCATACTGTGTTGTTGTTACCTAGCTTCTTTCTAATGGCTTCTAGTCAGAGCATACATGTTAAACAAGAAAGGTTGGACAAACAAAGAGTTGGCTTAGTGCAGAGAAAAAAATAACTTCCATTCATCCCTCCTCAAACTTGTATTCACTGTCACTTGTTTGGTTATCTAAGGCCCCGTTCAGACTAGGTGCCTATGCCCGGTTTTTGGGAACAGGCACTAGTCTGAGCATAGCTTTTCATTGGTGCCTGCGCACAAATCTGAGCACCGTACCCAGGCACGGGCACTACCTCCAAGGGTAGTACTCGGGGCACTGTTCCCGGGCACGGGAACTTGTCTGAACACGTTTTCATGTGTTCCCGCATTTTTTCCCATGTTTCCCTATGATGCAGTCAGAAAAATGGTGGCAATATTGCAGAGTACTCAAAAAGATAAACTGGGCACTAAGCCTTCTGCACGAGTGTGAACATCCTCGGTCCAGGGTACTGAGGTGTCTAGACAGCGTCCTTTTTAGTGCCCAGGAATGGTGCCGCAGAACGAGCACTCAGTCTGAATGGGGCCTAAGATGATATGAATGCATTAGTTGTAATCAACTCTTGCTGTTCCAAAATTCACCTAATCTGCATGGAAAAGGGACTTTCAATAGAGGCCGAGACAAGAACTAATGGAAGTAGGATTTGCTTTGCGAAGATGGTATCAAGTTTCTCCCTTGTTTTTAACAGGCTGAGGCTGCTCATCACTCACCTGTGCATCTTACAGTGAGACACACTTTACCACCCAACAAACATTTTTACAAGTTTGTCGCTGATCAAGGTACACAAATTTGATTGACAGACACACCTCCTTAGAAAGTTTAAACATGCAACAACCAAATGGGGGTGTCTCTGTCAATCAAATTAGTGTAAACTGATTGGCTAACTTGTAAAAATTGTTGGGTGGCCACAGTAAGGTGCATCGCACTGTAATTCCTAAAATTATGAGCAGTGAAGCTTTTTCCTCTAGACCCTTCGGCACCAGTGTAAATTATGTCAATCAGTGGTCACAACTAAAGAAATTGCAGAGACTGGGCAAAGAAAGAAACTGTTAACAAGGACCTACTATGATTATCAGTTGAGTTTGGACTGAGGGAAGTTTAGTGCCCAAGTTTTGCCATTAGACCCACATTGTTGTAAAGGGTAACGCAAATAGTATTCACTGCCATAAAACTGCCATACCGAACTGATTCAGACACTGCTCTTTTGCCAGACTTTATTCATCAGTTAGGTTCAGCACATAAGTGAAGTGGTGTCAGAACCAGGCCTAAACATGAGCAGGAGTTGCATCTAACAAGCCAGTGAGGTTGGGAATTCTCAGTTGCCAAAATGATCTTGTGACCCTGCCACCAACATTTCAGACTTGCTACTTCTATACAAGTTCTGATACCCCAATACAGCATGATTTGATTCACTCTGCTAACAATATCAACTATGACAAAACCACTTAAATAACATTCTTTTTTTTTTATTACCAGAAACTTTAGTTGAAATAATTTTGATATTTACAATATGAGCAGCACATGTGCCAAACAAAACCATACAAAAGAGAAGTAAGAGTATAGTGTCAAATCTCTTCTATAGAATTTCTTTTACAGTAAAACCTGTAAAATAGATCCATATGTTCTGGATTTTTTGTGAAAAAAAGTTATAGGAAGCTATGACCTCTGTCAGAAGTCTGGCATTTCTTATTTCTATGAGAAAAGAAATTTTAGCTCGGCAGTAAACCCATTCTCTTTCAAAACAGATTGCACCAAAGAACAGCAGTTCTAACAAAACAAGCTCTCTATCTAGTCAAAAGACTTGGTGTTTTGGCCCCAAATTTTCATAAGTTTGAACCACCAAACTGCATGTACGAAGACCTGTGTGCTGAAATCCTGGACACACAAATGACTTGGGCTGGAAGATAAGCTCTTAATCTAGTCCCCCACACAGTCTTTCTTTGTGTTGTCATACAATGCCTCTCTTCTGACTTCACCTGTGACGCAAAGCGTGACTATGTAGGAGACCACTCTTAATCAAGCCTGACCAGGGAAGCCCGACTGATTAGATTTCATGATGGATTCCAGCCAAAGCTGTGTTTATATAGCTTCTTTTGATTAGATCAAAAAGGTTTTGAAGAGAACAGACCATCATACATACTATAAGCATCTCTCTCTATATTAGTAATTTACAGTGACAGGACTAGATTTTTTAAAATAGTATTTACAGCACATTATTTCATTATTCATTTGAGTCAGTAATGACAACAATAACTGAATGACACCAACATCTTGGACCATCTTGTGTAATAATTATCTGGATCTAAAAAGTAAAAGAACACCATATTCAAATCACATGGTTACATCTACCAACCTCAAAAATCTTTTATCAATCGATATTATAAGGCACAAAAACATCCAGGCAAGGTTTTTGCACATCTCCCTACATCATCATACATTCACTTTTGTGACTAACTTTTTGTTAAGTATTGCATCTATAATGCATTACTTTCATTACTACATTAATTATTCACAGTGGTAGCTGTGTGGCAATCTTTATAAAATCCGTACCACTTTGAAGGCAGGAGAGGGGACACTGGAAACTTGAAGGGGTTAAGGTATCTCAGAAGCCAGTCAAGTTTTTGAAATAAAATGACCGCTAGATTTCAGAATACCCAGCCACTGATTTATATAGCACTGAATAACAATACCGCAGAATTCCGAAAGTAACCCCCCCCCCCCGCCCCAACAAAAAAGTAATGGCTCTCGGTAGTAACGTTAACTTTTTTACCTTCATATTGAACCGCAACGCGGAGCTGTGTGTAAGGTAGAGATTCTAAAATTTTGCCTTTACTTGTAGCCTTGCTTACAGCAAGCTCTAAGGAATTATGTTTACTTCCGTAGTTTCATTTGATGACAAATTATCAATGCTCTGGTGATTTATCTTAAAAACCGAAAGAGGTTTAGTCATGGGCGGCAGAAAGGAACGAAAATAGCGGGTTTCGGAACCATTACGTTAGAGCCCCGAAGGAAGTCAGGGCGTTTCGATCGTTCACTATCATTTGGAAGACGGACATTTTGGCTTACGTGCTAAAGAAAAAAAAACTGAGATAAAACCTTGAATCTCTTAAAGACCTCCGTTTTAAAGGCGGTTTAAGGTTCACCGCGATCGACTGGGCCGGCATGCGCTGGCACCCACTTCCCAAATGAAATTTGAGACAAATGATCAAGTTTGTTCGATTCTAACAGGAGGAAACTAGTACTTGCTCAATAATTTTTCAACTTTAAATGTTAACAGACGACACGTTCCTTCATCTGTATAAACAGTTTTGTTGCACCAGGGTCGTGGAACGCTCATCCACAGGCTTTGTTTTGCACAAGACAAACAAATGAGCCCTGAAACTGGATATTGATAGGCCATAGTCCTTGGGGAATAGACACAAATTGTGGTAAACACGATCATGAAACATCGCACATAAAAGATCAAGCTGTCTTCGCTCTCTTACTTCGCGTAACTTATCCCAATCCTTTTCCGGCTGTTCACAGAAAATACAGAAGTTTATTCTTGGGCCTTTTAAGAATTACTGATCGAATGATACACTGACCTTTGCAGGAACCGTTGTGCACCTAATGTTTGCGGATGAACAAGTCTATGCTCGTTTGTTTCGTCGTCGATTTCCTCCTTCCGATGCGTTGTCGTTTCACAGACGTTCTTTGTTTTTTCGCGCATAGAAAATCTGAAACGAAGGATCAACCGGGATTAGTATGCACCACTGCAAATCAATTAGTTGTTCTTATAAATATAACTGCATCGCAATGTTCCAATCGTCGCAGGCACTGTTTTGCAAAATGTCATTGTTATAATGTCGAATTGTCACACTATTTCGCATGTGTTTTTTTTCTCAGAGCCTCGCCCACAAAGATAAATCTCACATAAGCTTGCGAGGAAAATGCAACCAAGATATCAGCCCGTATGATATTCCAAGCAAATGTTCCGCTCTGTTGAAACACGATCAATCACGCAACTGCAACATACAGGTCAGCGAAAGAGCAAAGCGAGGCGTCCGACGGAGATCGCAAATACTTTGCGAAAGCGTAACAAACGTTAATGCGCGAAAACAAAAACACAAACTCCACTCACCAGTAATTTTCTTGCTCGTTTTCCTCTTCTTGAGGTGCTTCGGTGGTTTGTCTGGGTCACATTTATCATTCTGAAGTGGCTCGCTTTCTGTGTTATCTGATATCGTATGATTCGTCAGGCCTGAACTTGTAGTAGAAGTTGTAGTAGTTTCAGCTGAAGGAAGACTGAAACGACACGAGTGTTCACGTTTTCCCGTTTCGCTTACGCGGCCATCACAACTTGAAATGGGCATCTCTTTGGTCAAGTTAGGACGAATTCTCTCCCAAACATATTTTCCAACCAAAGGAATTCCATTTTCGAAATCGAAGTTCCACTTCGCTGTGTTTTCCTCCGTAAGTTTCCGTTTCTCCCTCAACAAATCCTCTCTCATTTGCTCGTGATTCACCGGCCCAAACAACTGTCGACAAACTGAGTGGCTTGGAACGATGTTCGGTCTTTCTCTTCGAGGACAGGACGGTCCGAAATTTATCTGTGCGGCAGTCATTTCTTCTTGTGAACGAACTACAACTCTCGCACTGTCGAAGTGCGTAACTGCAATAAATAGCAATGAGTAAAGTTACATCAGTCATCTGATTGGTCAAGAGCCTATTTCTATGGCAACAAGACAAAGTCCCGCCGTTTTGGCGCGAGAATTCTTTTGGAAGTAAAGACCCAAAGAAACAATAGATATTTAAATAATCCTCAAACAACTTCCTTTTATTGTAGGTGGCTGCTCTTTTTAATCGAAAACGAAAATTAGGCCACAAATTATCTTACTTGTTTCAAGTGATATTACGCCATCATGAAATTCCACATATATTGATTTCACAAGCCTTCTGAAGTGTTGTCTTGTGATGTTTATTTCAGTCGATGGGATAGTCTCTTTGAACTCTATTTCAGTACCTAATACTAATATTTCTTTAAGTCGAAGTGTCGGCTACAAGAGACTTAAAAAGACATAAATTTACAGTTAAATAGAGCAGATGTTATTAATGCGACACGTGTGTATTAACATGTGAATAGCCTTTTCACTGGTCGCCGCGCTTCGCTATGGCACCACGGTTTCCACAGAAATCTGGCAAACTTTGAAAAAACTACGAAAATCATGGCAAAACTCTCGAAAGTAATGAGATTGCTCCACGCAAGTATCCATATCCACAAGCCCAATATGCAAATACGGCTTGCTCAATCAACTTAAAATGGTCATTTGTTTGTTTGACGATGAATTGCTCTATTTCATTGCAAACGTTTCATCATTAAATTCCTTTGTTCTAGAACGAAAGGCGCACGTGGCGAATTTCTTAAGACAACAATTGCACGGGGCTCATGAAGGATATCTGTAACTTTAGACTTCAACTATCAATCAAAGTATGAAGGGTTTATTAAAATGTTCTATACTAAGACCCGTTGATTACGCCTTCAAGATATTGAAATATCATCGCTGAACGTGATTTGTTTACTCTTGGAGGGAATTGGGCTGTCTTATTCAATAGATGTCATAAGCAAAACTACCAGTTCCAGAACTTTGAAAGAAAAAGTTATATCTTTAAGTCGTGTTCGCGGGAAGCCACAAACCACTAACTCACTACAATGTAACAAAAAGCCTCTCTTCTCTTTTTGAAAGATGTTGTAGTCTTCGTTCAACAACAGTAAGTTTACTTTTCGCGTAAAGCAAACTTTTCTCCAACTGTTTCTCTCAGTCTTAAATTCGGGCATTGTAAAATTTACAACAAATGAACCTCACAAGAGCTGAAGAGCCTTCTTTTTGTTATTCATATCACCCACAACCCACACTTGTCTGCTGGTGTGTCTTTTCAAAGTTTTGACCAACGCTGCGGTCCCAAATAAACTTTCACGCACTGGTCGCGCGCGGCGTTCTTTGCTTAACTGAACTGTCTCGGAAGCCGAAACGTTGGTTAATGAGCTTGGAAAATCAATTCTTTCTAAGAAGACAAGACAAATGACCAAAACAATATGAGACACGCGCAGGCTTAATTAAAAGGTCAGAAAGCTTAATTGTCTTCTTCACAACGTTATTTGCCGATATGTTTATTGAGGCTGCCTGCCTTGTTTGCATCGTAGTTATTTATGCCAACAAAAAAATCTCGGGGGAATTCGAATGTGCAACAACAAGTGTTGCACGCGCAGATCACGATGTACGAATCCACTAAAGACTGCCGGAGTTTTAATAGATATCACCAGTTGCTTCACTGATCTCTATTATATTAAGGCGTCGCTGCCCTTGAGAAGAATCCGATCTTGTTTCCTTGAGAGAACGTGAAGTTTGCAGACCTTTGTTTGGAAAGCAACCGCGAGCGCAATATATAATAAAAACTGATGTGTTCCCCTCAGTTAAACGTACACTCAAGATTTGAAGGGCAAAGTATGTTTTTTGGAGACCACATGAGCCGAAGAAGTCGAAAACTGCTCCCAAGGGTTGACTGAGGCGTTGGCGCAGTGGCACATGGCAAACACGGTCAATGCACGAACCGGAAGGTTTCACATCATGAACGACGCCGTTTATCTCAGCTTAAACTTTGACCATATAAACACATTCCAGTCCACTTAATTGGTCCTACGCTTGCTTTTAGGCTGATCGCTTTATGGCTTCATAAACAAAATCGTCTGCAATCGATTCAGCGAGTCATGGCGGGTTTGCTTTAGTCCTAACATACCATCAGTTATTCCATCTGCTCGCTCATCAATTATTCTTCCAGAATCCAGATGAAGAGACGTTTGCCGCTTGCTAATTACTTAATTTCGCATCCATTACACCCCCCTTTTAAGAACAACCGGCAGGTTCCTGTAGCTCAATCGGGAGCTTAAGCAACGACAACAGCGACGCCAACGAAAACGCCAGTCATTTCAAAATGTAACGTCTCGTTTTTGTAACTCAGTCTTTCGCGATTGTTCCAGTTCGTTTAACTAGAAAACTGCTGACGATTTTTAAGACAATAACTGAAATTGCCATGAACGGCGTTAAAGTAAGGAAGAAAAGCGAAAAATTTTCGGTCTCAAAAAGACCAAAACTTTCAATTTAATCCATTTTTTACTGCATACAGTATAATAAACGTACATACACATTTTAGCAGCCCGGAAAGACTAGAAGGGAACTGAAGAACCATACGGGCTAGTTGTTTTGCAGAGGGCGGCAAAGAAATGTACCAAAATGTAAAACACACGTGTAGAGCCATTGTTTTTGCTCATAAAGCCAACTGTTTTGCTGTCCTCAGCCGAGTTGCTCGTCAATGGTTCACCAGCACTGGACAGCCTGCTGGCCGGGCAAAGCTTATTTACAAAGGTAGCCGCTAATTGCTGGGCAGAGAAAGGTGTGCCAATGAAAGGAGGAAGGCTACTTACTTTTTAAACCGAAGGAGTTTGTAAATAAAGCTTCCTCCCAGAACAAACCATTCACAGCAACACATTCCAGATTCAACAAACGGCTGTTTTCATGAGCATTCACTTTTGGTAACTTTACCACGTGCCACTCTGACGTGGCATAGCCATCTGTGCCTTTTTGTCCAAAGCTTTTGCAACAACTCAAGTCAGCTGTACGTGTTTCCACTATGATTAAATTCCTTACTGTCTATGTTTTTCGTTTTGTTTTTTTCGCTCACATGCATTGAAAGTAAAGTCTGTCGTCGTTAGAGTATCAACAGCAGAGGACTGCAAGTAGACGCATATTCCTCGAAGAATGGCTTGGTGGCAACTACAGTTGTTCTTCTGTAGTTGTTACATAACAGATCGAGCTTGAGTTTAGTTCGACGCCCGATTCATCAGGAGACTCACCCCCCCCCCTCCCGCTTCCCCCTATTGCCTCTCTCACATAAAGTCTCGTCTTTTATCATTGCCTGTGCCAACAAATGTCATAAGGTTTCAAAACGTGATCCAGCATTTGAACCATCCACATATCGCCGCAGAAAGAGAAAAACAAAAGGCCACTACGGCTCCAATTTCTGCCTGTTACGCTCACTGCTATAACAGCTTTTAGCTTGACGTCTGGGAGAGAGAAAGAGACGGGACAAAAACTAAAGCATAACCACTTTATCTCTGACTCATCTCCCACATTCACACATGATGGATGGTTAGACACTCTTGGATCACCTTTACTACAAATTCGTTCTTTCTGCCCGGCCTGATTGCTCTTTTCTTCTGAAGATGATTTTATTGTTCCTTCCTTATTCACCAATGTTATTTCATTTCATTCATTTTAATTCCTTATTGAATCTTCGTGTGGCGGGGCGTGATGTGGGGGCGAGGGGGGGGGGGGTAATGGGGGGAAAGGAGGGTCGAAGGTACGGAGAGCCTGCCGTGGTGGGTTATTATGCAAGTTATTTGCGCTCGCATTAGGCTGGCGTGATTTAAGTTGTGCAACACTGGCGGGCAGCTGTCCACGGTTGCAACCATGTTTTATTGGTTTCTGTCGTGTTGGTGTCTTGCAAGGTCACCCCTTTCACGTACCATCAGCCGGCTTTTGTTTGTGATCGTTCATTTTTGGGCTGATTAGATCTCTTGCAGGTCCTACGTAACCTTGGAGCATTATTATCGCTCGTCCTTTGATTATTTTACTTTTACAGTGAGAACACACTCTACCAGGGTCTGAAA
Organism: Galaxea fascicularis; assembly: GCA_948470475.1. Taxonomy (NCBI): domain Eukaryota; kingdom Metazoa; phylum Cnidaria; class Anthozoa; order Scleractinia; family Euphylliidae; genus Galaxea; species Galaxea fascicularis. The sequence continues at coordinate 33,435,327 of OX419336.1, forward strand.
CTGGTTATCTCGATCGGTAAAATATTGAGTCACGACATGGAAAAATAAGGGAAATTTATCCTATCGTGAGATCAATCGTATTAAACTTGTTTTACAGCACGTTTATGGGGTATCTTGGGTTTACATAACATGAGCCTTTCAAACAAAGCTACGCCCCCTAAATTGCCGCCACGTGCCACGCGTGAGTCAAAACTTAGACCCCTGCTAGTCTGAGCTCCTGAACGACTACACACGCTTAGGCTTGACGATTTGGGTGGTCGTTTGAAGTTAAACTGTGCTTGCATGAAAGTCTCTCGTCATGGAGTTTTTTTCCCAAACTATGAGTCAGCTGATGAGAGTGCCGCATTTGCACATCTCCAAGCCGATATGCAAATTAGCTTTCAGGAGTCTCTTTCTCTTATTTGGGTATTACCTGGCAAAATTTGTACAGATCGAAATGTCTCAGGCAACAACTAACATCATTTGCATGTTCACTTAATAACTGGATTTAGTATAAGAAATTGTCATAATAGATTTTCACTCTGGCCTGTTCCATTCCTGGTGATATTAATTAGTGATTGTGGTTTCAGCACAGGTAACCCAATCTGGGAGTTCGGAATAGTTGAACTCCCGCGGGGCAGTGTTTGAAGAACCAACTCACGAAGGAATAGAAAAAGGATAAGATCTACTTTCTTTACTAAAATGATTTCTTCCTATATCTGTCCAATTCAAGGATTATTTTGACAAAGTACAGGTCAGGAGCATAGATTTTCTCTTTACGCTTCGATTCCGAATATGTTTTGTCGTAGAATTCGTTCAATGAATTTTACTGAATGCGTGAATACACGTGTTATTTCTTTCATAACAGCGCAAGCTAGAGATTGTCACTTGATGCGTCCTGTATTAAGATCAGCAGTCATTTTCCTAACGTAAATGTAGACCATTGTTGAAAGAAGGCACATCACTTTGATCATATGCCCTGGGCCATGCATTTCCCCGTGATATCCAAATTCAACTCAGTTTTAGTTCGAATTCGAAATTTAAACAAGTAACATTGAAGTTCTTTTTTCTTTTGTTACAACAACATCTCGTAGCATTTCTATAGATAAAAGGGGTTCGTCCTCTTGTGAAACTCAATGAAAGTCACAATTGAAACAGGTCTCCAGACAAAGAAGTACTGACGACAGAAGAAAACAGAAGAAAAAACACGTGTGCGCTTTGTCGCTTTACCTAAGCAATCAACCATGTCAGCAGTGGTGAAGTTTGTAGTTTCACTGTGTGTATTCCTCTAATTGTTAGTGTTTTTCTTCAATTGTTTTTTTTTTTATAACTGAAACCAGTTGCAATGAATAGTATGCACCGTTAACCTGAAAGAGAAGTCGCGGGTTAAAAGGTTATGGCTTCGCCAACGGTTAAGTCTCTGGCCTTGGGTTTTCTTAGCATGCATGCAACTGAATTGAACCAACATCGACAGAAAGTGCTGTAAACATTTTTATTATGCAACAAAAATACCGGCACCCTTTTTTTTCTTTTTAATAATGAACATTCCATAAGCTCGGTAATTTTAAACCATAGCGACGGAAAGTTTTTTTGTAGAATTTCCTCGACCATCTGCGCTTTTCAAAGACAGTGAATAAAACACCTGTGTTGTCGTTCATTGATTTCGGTATTTCCTATCCACGCATAGTGGCGTTTTTGTTCAAGTTTTCCTTCGTTTTTGTCCTTTATTATTACTAATTCATTTTACAAAGGTGCTCTAGAGTGCTTACCTCCTTTGAAACAAGGACTGTTTTGAATCTTTTTTGTGTGAGGTTTAATTTCGTTGTATTTCCTAATTCTCCTAATTGTATTTTAGGAGATCGAGTTTTTTTCTGGGACAATTTTCCAACTCCGTACGTAGCAAGAGACTGGTTTAGTGATTTATTTTGCTTTTAACGGTTCTAGTAATTGTTAGCATCAAAGAAGGCTTATTTTTATGACCAGTAAGGTCGTATGAAGACGGATCAGTGTGAATGTATGTATTTCCCTTAGGGCGTGTACGTGTTTTGTGATAGCTGCCAGGAATATAATATTAGGACATAAAAGAATACGCGGTATCAAGATAAATGAAATGAATACAAATCTTCACTGACAGGCCTTCCCTCAGTGACACGCGTTCAGCGAATACAGTGGTAACACACAAAGATTAACGATGGAAGTAGAAACCGGAAAAAAAATTGTTAACGCTACTAGCTTGATTTGACTCGGAAATAAGACCACATGTGCATTGGACATTCACGTGCTTCCGCGATTTTGTTTTGCTCGAATTTTCTGTCCTTCAATTTCTCCACTCAAGCGTAGTATATGAAACGATCGTTTTGAAACTGTTCTCTGCTTTTGGTTAACTAGAGTATTGACTCGACTCTATAAGTTTCCGACACGTAAGTCTCGAAGTGAAAATAAACTTAAAATACACGAGCTCTGAAAACACCTACGTAATAACAATGCGAACAGATCAATAGACTTCGCGTTGGAGCAACGCTCTAGACTAGATAGTCTCTCTCCTGTTGCGGTTACTACATACTGAGGCCAGAAAATGCTATCGTGAAAATCGTACCGGACTGGTAATAAAGTAATTTGTAAGATTTTTAGATTTGGCGCGGAGTAGAGTTTTGCTTCCAATCTCATTTACCTGTTCTACAGTCGCTTGAAATCATTAATCCTGGTACGGTTGGTTCCTCGAATTCAGTCATCACCGATCGCCGAAAAATCAAACAAGAAAAAGAAAGAAAGAAATCCAGTCCGCTGAAATCGAAACTCGAGCTCACGCGTGCTTCTTGCAAAAATTTCGTAGGTCAGGTAGGAATCTCTGTTTTCACTGTCACAGCGGTTCTCCCCCAAGCGAAAAATGAACCCAATTTTTTCGCGTTATTTCTGGTCTTCGTAGATCAAATATTTACTCCAAAGGAAAGTATACCATAAAATCGGGTAATACGCCGGTTAATCTTACCTTTGACTTACTCTTAAGAGGGATAAAATATGGTTGTTGTCTTCGATTTCGATTGTTCGAGCTCAGACGGCTCACTCCAATGACTGACTAAAGATCTACACTGTGAGCGGTAGGGGTTTTCTATTGAAAAGAAAAAAATGATGCTGTGAGCAAGCTTTGAATGACGTGCTATCGTTCGCGCTCTAATGCCTTTGGAGTAGCGACAAAAGGATTAAAATGACCGGGGGGTAAGATCAATTATTGTATCTAGAAATCCTTAAAAATGTGTTCCCCTACTGAGACTTCAAGAAGTCGCCTTCCCCTCATCATTCACCGTGAAAGTTCATATTTTTATTTCGCGTTTGTCCCTGAGTCACGCGAATCCACGACTTCGGCTTAATTAGGTCTTAATTAAGACGCTTCGCCCCTCCCTCCAAGGTTGTTTTTCATTATGTTAAGTACAGTTTCAATTGATGTATCTTGTTAACTATACATGAATTTAGCTGTGCACGTGGATTATATTTATACATGATTCTCTTATCTGATTTATCTGTTAGACAAATCTTAGATAAATAAGTCCATGGCGGCTATCAGGACCACACAATGCACAGAACAAACTCAATTTGTTCTTTCTACTGCCTTATCTCTTGTTCGAGGGCATATTGTAAAACATGGACTGGATTTGTAAAACATGGATTTGTAAAAGGAGGATTTGTAAAACATGGATTTGTAAAAGGTGGATTTGTAAAACATGGATTTGTAAAAGGAGGATTTGTAAAACATGGATTTGTAAAAGGTGGATTTGTAAAACATGGATTTGTAAAAGGTAGATTTGTAAAACATGGGCTTGTAAAAGGTGGATTTGTCAAACGTGGATTGTTAAAAAAAATTATTCGTGTTTATTCTCTTTTTTTTTGCGACTTTCTGCGTGCTTTTTCACGTGTTTGCTGGCTGCACAGTGTTTACATATCCGAGTTCATTGATAAAGCTCAGGTTAAATGGGGTTGGAAGGCCTATACGACTCCTGTTCGCATGTTTGCCGCTTCTATCTTGGTTCTATTGACCGATTTTGCTTCTTGCTTGTTTTCAGTGGGGCAACACGGTGGTTTAGAGGATAACATGGTGGTGATAGTGATTGAAACAGTCATGTGCTTAAATGTCGCATGCTATGTATTCTGATACCGAAGGTCATTTCTGGGTTTAAATTCTGCATTTATCGCCTGTTTGTTTTGACCCTTGTTGTTTCTGTTTAGCAACTGTGGTCCTATACATGCCATCTGAAGCATTTTGTCTAGCTTTGGTTTGGCTCGTTTCAGTGCGTTCGGTGACAGTACAGCCTCTCTCTTCAGTGTTATCAAGGATAGGAATTTAAGCCGTGTAATATGATAATCTTTATCTTGCAGTATTTGTACATTACCGGGCCCGGTTATTTGGTTTTGTAGCAAGACGTTGTGTTTCTTTTGCGGCTATTCGTCTCTTTATCCTTTCTTTTGTATTGTAGCTTCTTAGAGAGCTATGCAACACGTGAAGTTAAGCGCTAAAACCCGCTCTAATTACGGCTGTGTCTTTGTCATCGTTTCGCTCCGCTCTGTAACTGCGGTTATAGTATTGTTCCTCCTTTTGGTTTTGGCTGTGTTTGGGTACTCCATTAAATGATAGGCAACATCATGGTTTGGATCCACCCTTGTGGATCTCATTAGTTGCCGGGAATAGCTTGAGAAAAAGAGTTGCTCTTTAGGCAACGTCATCGCCTTTGTGACCGAAGTCGAAGCACGAATACTCCATCATGATGGCATATGGCTCGTGACAAAACCTCAGAAACCCGGAAATATTTCTGTGGCCTTTGACACTATGGAGGATACCTGCCTCCTTTTCGAAGCGTCTCTTTGAGTCGGCAGATTCACCTTTCAACTTCTTTATGCAAATATGGCGCTGCACTTCTCCAAATCAGTTTAAAATCCGCCAAATAGACGACCCAAATGTCCCGCTTCCAAGCTCTTCTTTGATTTTTACTGAGTTCCATGAGAACTCTGGAAACTCAAATGCACGTCGTCGTTTTTTAGTCAGAGATGGAAGCTTAAAACAAGCCGCCATCTCTTCCTCGCGCAATTCCCTGACTTTCCAGCGCAAAATTAAAATATGCAAAATTATTTCAGTCAAAGGTCTACAATACATTTTTAAACTTCCGGGCTTTTGACAGCCTGGTCGCTTTTTTGTCACGTACACTTTTTATTGTCCTATTCTTCCCGTAAAACGTTAGGAATCGTTCTGGACCCGCCCCTGTGTATTAAGATGTTTATTATTTAACTGAAATAATAAAAAAAAAAACGCGCCGAGTACATTGTTGAGTTAAATATAAGCACGCGGGAAGTTTTTTTGAACACGTGAGAAGTGCCGAGAGAGGCACGAGCCGTAAGCGAGTGCTTCTCGCGCACTTCTCGATTGTTCTTACACATTTCGAAATGTTAACGTTACACAACAATGGACAAAAACAAGCTTTTTTTTTAGTAAATATTTATATGTCAAGCGACATCTGAGTAAAATTAAAATGGGACAGACAAAAAAGTAAACAAATCAACAGTCTAACAATTCCATTTTCTTTCTACAAATCCGCGTTTTACAAATCCATGTTTTACAAATCCAGTCCATGTTTTACAAATCCAATCCAGTCCATGTTTTACAATATGCCTTGTTCGAGAAGATGCGAGTAACAGATAACACTTAACGAATCTCGAGACTCGCTGTACGGCAAAAGGACAATTATACCCCGGCAACATTTTAACTACTGCACTGACAAATTGGTTTTCTCTTGTTTTCATTTTCCTGATATTACTAACGCTTTGAGAATTGTCACCCCTGTCATGATAAGCCCTATCTGGCGGTAACAAATACACATCCGATGACAAAATTTTGTAATTTCTTCGCACACTGATTTCTGAGACTGATCCAAGATGAGATGACTTTGCTGTTCAAACTTGACCACGGTAGGTTGGTCACTTCTGGTTTGGTGGAAAGCCTAAGGACACACTCCTTCCTCTCCACCATCCTTCCGGCTGCGTCGTTAAACGTCGTCGAAAACCATGATTCTGACCCACCCCTCTATCCCTAAGTCCGATAGTTCAAGGCGGAGTTCAGGAAGGAGGTCTGATACCAAGTTTTAGACCGCCATATTGGAAATTGTTAGCTTCAACAACACAGAAAATTTGTACGTTTTTACACGCTTTAACTCCTTAAGGTAAGTGGTCATCAGCCTTAATAGTTTATTAGCAAAGTATAAATCGAATAACTGACATTTTCTTCGAAAATATTGATACAAAATGACTAATCACCATCACAAGAAAAGTTTGGTAGTTGAACCTACCGGAGCACTTACAAAAAAGGGCTGCTGTCTTATAATTGTAAATTGTAAATTGGAATTATAAGTTTGATCGTCAAATGATGTTGTCTACAAACTGGCCTAGCCTGGACACTGGACTTATAATAATAATAACTTCAGTGACCCTTTGGAAATATAAATTGAATTTTGCACAGTGCCCCTGACACGAGGTGGATTATTGATCAGGGTTAGATGCAGCAAACCCAAGTTTACCCATCTAAATTGCTTGTAGTACCATACCAGCTTTCATGACCATGGAGGTTCCTTTGCTATTTCAATTTTTTTTTTGGAGAAAGGGAAAACACTGACTGGTCAATTACTTGTCAAGTTGTTTAACAGCTTATCACTGTAACATCATTGAAACACAAGACAACTGGTTTTGCTTGAGGAATGTTTGAAAACGGTAACAGATCTGGTGGTAAGCATTCTTCCATGGGTATTCAAGGACAAGGTTGGAGGGATAATTTGGAAATCGGATCAACTAAAAGCCCTCATTCCTGAGGGGAATGTTTTGAATTAACTTCATCAATTCTACAAGAACCCACTTCTGAAATCATCTGTCACTGGATTTGCTACAGAACTACTGTATAGCATGAAAATTTGCAGGAGTTATATTTTGCGGATTGACTTTTTTCTTTTGTGGGAACAAATTTTTGTGGTTTGAGATGACTGAAATTCCTGCTGGGAACAAATTTTTGCGATTTTCCGTTCAAGTAGCAGAACATTAACATGGAATGAAACCTAATATTTTCAACTTTTATTACTTATTGAGTTACATCACACTCTAGTTATTAGAAATATTTCACTGAATTTTATCAATATTACTGTTCTTGTTCATGTCTGATATATATTGCCCTTGTAACACAAGTTTATTAAAAACCAAGTTTTTTTGTTGGACTGAAGGTAGTAAATTTTTGTGGCATTTTATTTTGGTGGATTTTTTTCTGTGGGAACGCATTCACTTCCTTTGTAGATTGGGGTAAAAATGTTAAAACCTGCAAAATTTTCATGTTACACAGTAGGAGAAGATAAAGACTGCTTGCAGTCTTTGTTCTGGGATACCACAATTCATACCATGCTATAGAAAATACAGCCAATAAGAATGCGAGTAAACTGGTGTATATTAATCAGCATTCCACCTAACTTTCCCATAGTACACCACATTGATTATGTAATGCCACACATTTTATAGTAATACCAAAACAGAAATAGTTAAGCAAGACTTTCTCGTGGTAAACCATAGAATATCCCACCTGTCACTTGTATTTTCTTTGCATACACACTGATCACCTAAAGGCTTGTGTGTATACCAAGAAAATACAAATGACTTGTGGGATATTCTTCGGTATACCACTTGAAAGCAAAGTATAACTAGAATACATCATTATAACATTTTTCCCTTACAGTAGACTACCTGATAATAACTGTCAGTATTAGATAATCTTGATGGTTGTTTGTTCCATTAGGAATGGCAGGTGGTGTGTTGGCTGAAATCCCCAAACCAAAAAGAATCCATGTTATTTTGTCCAAGGTCATGGGTGGGACAATGGTGTTTTGGGTACTGTGGAGGCTTAAGCACGACTGGCACGAATTAGTGGTGAGCTTTTCTTGCAGTTGTTTTAGCTTTTACCATGTCCTTAATAATAAAGCAGGCACATTTTTGTGGCTCCAAACATTACTGTAGATGAGTGTAAATATATGAAATCATCATAACTGCAAAGATCACTTGTCATTCACAGTTCAAAATATATTCAATGTCATATATTCACAATCACCTATTCATTCCACAGGGGTTTATCATGAACCCACAAAATGAGTAGCTTCCAGTTGGTAGAGCACTGCACCAGCACCCAGGGTTGCCAAAAACGCTGGCGACTGGCGATGTCGCCAGCTACTTACCTAGTTTTGCCGGCAAAAAGAAAAAATGTAGGGGGGGGGGGGAATGGTGTTGTGACCTGATTGCCGTCAACTTTCCTTGATTCTCCTTGTACTTAAAATCTTTTTGAAGACCCTGCGATTGCAGAGGTCATGGGTTCAACTCCCACACAAGCCTGAATCTTTTTTTCAGGCTTTATTTTCACTTCTACTCAAGTAGTGTTCATAACTGCAATGATCAGTCACATGAGTTACATAGGTGTGCACAACTTAAAAGCTGTGATGTTGAGGCCAGCTATTTTGAGTACATATGTTGTGGTTCAAATTTTTCTTTGATTTAAAAAAAAAGAGCCATCACCATAATCTGAGAGAAAGGAAAACAAAAATTAAACTGGTTTGAAAATATTTAAACCATTTGAAAGATTTGAACCACAACACATACATGTTTTTTTTGTACAGCGGCAAATGTAAAAAAAGATCATGTAATGAAGCCAAATCCATTTTTGGATTTGACCATAGGAACATGCCATTTTGTTACGTGCGGGAATAACCAAAAGGTGTCCGCGAACATGGCATAAGTGAAAAGAGCTCCCGAGCATGATATAAGGCATGCAACAAAAGTGTGACAACGAGCAGTTACCCTTTTAAATATTGTTTATTTAGTTATACACTGTTACAGTTAGCTAGTTAGGTTAAAGATTACGTTAAGCAGTTCGTAAAACAGGCTTACTGTCTTTCATTCACTTTGAACTCCAACTCCACCATCTAGAGACAACAATTCTTGACTTTCGTGATTAACTTTGACAACAATGCTTGACTTTCTTGATACACTGGATTCTTTCCACTCACTGGCTTCTCTGAGCACACAAACTCGTACGGAGGACTTCATAATAAACTCTGAACTCTTTATCTTCTCTTTTCTGCTATCGTCTCTTTCTTCTCTCCGGGTATAGGTTATAGCTTCACCATAGTTATAGCAGTTGATTATAGATTCCTCACAGTATAGCCTCCATAGCTTAAGTTCCATCACAGTCGGCCACGAGGGTAAGCCCTTGGGCAAGAGAGTTTTTCTCTATTACTTACAAGCCTGCTTTTATACTTTTTCTTCAAGTATCTAGAATGTTCTGTTGTTATTTATAGCCTATTACAAGGTGTACTATTTATGGAAACTGCTGAGTCACAACAAAGCTATTTTTGGAATATTACTGATTATCAGATAATTCTAGAAAAGTCTCGAATTGCATGACAGAAAACTAAAAATAATTCTGATCCTCATAACAATTAATATCTTCACTTTTATTATGATATTTACATTCTGGCTAGTGGTTGTTTTGAGCTTAACTGAGCCAGTCAGGGCTGAGTTGCTCGAAGCATGGTTAGCGCTAACCAAGGTTTAATACCATGACAACCTATAGGTTTTAATACCACTTAACCAATGGTTAGCGCTAACCATGCTTCGAGCAACTCGGCCCAGGCCAACAAAAAAAAAAAAGACAATTGTAGTACTTGTCAAAATAATTTATAGCCTGGCCGTGATTTTGATACCTCTACCAATGCCAACATACAGTGTGATCATTTTATACCATTAAAAACGTTTGTGTGACTTCTTCTACTGTTATTGTCCATCAAGTGGGTAGACATTCATTAATCCATTTGAAATCTGTTGTATTGGTGCCTGTTTTCAGGGACACAAATACGTTTTTGAGAAGGAAGATGAAGAGAAAGCAAAGAGAAAGCAAGCTACTCACCACTGAAGAAACTCTAGATACTTTACAAGTTGATCATTTCTAAACTTTAAATGGAGTTTGCTGTGAGGTACCTTACATGTAACTATAAACTGGCACACATGGGGACAGAAGTAACACTGGATGTATGGAAAGAGTAATAATTATAATATTGTTATTCATAACTTTGCTTTAGACGTATCTGCAGCCAAAGGAGTATGTGTAAATATTGATATAGTTTCTTGTTTCTTTTTGTGTGATCCTCTTTTCATGTTTCTTTCTTGCAAAATGTTGTCAATGAAGTTTTATTTAAAAAGTTATTAGCAGTTATTGTAACCTTCATATCACTTGATATTGCTTTTCTCGCCTAGAAAACATAATTTTATCCCAGATTAGCAATCCAAAATTTTATTTTACTGATTTGTATTCAGATTTGAACTTGGGTCACCTGTGGTGTAACAGAACAAATGAGGGGTAGGATGGGAGGGGCTGGATTGCCCTATGGTAACCTCAGAAAAGTTCATCCCTGAGTTCAAACCACATAACGTGAAAGTTTTTAGGTATGTTATGTGGGCAGACACTGTGAACCCCAAATTTTGCTTTAATTTATGTTCAAAGTAAGTTTGACTATGGATTGAATCATATTTTTTTATTGTTTCTCTATTA
>OX419336.1:33455914-33510914 GCA_948470475.1 Galaxea fascicularis
TAACTTCCCGTAACGACTGTTCAATACATTACCGGTAACAAATGAATCCGGCAATTAACCTTACGTTTCGATTACACAAGCAGGTTCTCTGGAGCGGCGGAAACACTTTTCCACTCAACGATTCCCAGTTCCGTCGTTGTATTCCGAACTTTTGAGTCCAAGGGATGTTTTGTGTTCACATCAATATTGTTTAGCTGAACGCTGCCATCTTGATCAGTAACAACATATGATCGAGGACATATTTGTAGTCTTATCTAACCAGCAATGTTTGCAGGGCGTTGAATTTTTAATAGGCTACCGAAAACCTTTCCTTCGACTAGAAAGCCTTGAACAACGTTACTGCATACTACTGTAACCATAGAGAACGTACATCGTATAAAATTGTGCATGAATTTTGAGTTTGGGAAAATTTGTCTTTTACGCACGATTGCGTTCCTTTTTTCCGCATTTCACATTACTGCCATGAACCTTTAAAGAATTAATAATTTTGTTTAAAATAAAACGCAGCTAGATTCCTTCTTATACATGTTTAAATTAGCAATCAATTTTTTTTAAAATTGTAAATATTCCCGAGCAGTTGTTTTTTCGTTTCACAAATACATTGTAGTTTTGTCCAACTAAATATCGCAGACAGGGCCCCTCTAAACTTCTTGGATGGAAATTGATGACTAAACTCTGACTCACCTTTAGCAAAACTTGGGTAAAACTTTAATCCTGGTTGTGAAGTTTGCTAAGAACAGCACTGGTAGAAGGTTCGAGTATTCAAGGCTAAAGTATAGCCAAACTTGCTATCAGAAGAAATATTTCACCAGCAAAGCCATGTTCAAGGTCTCCTCTTCAGCGAAGGGAATATATCGTAATGGCAACACCAACGAGAGGTAAATCTTTGAACAGCTCAGCAATTTACGTCAGTGAACTCACATTCCGTGCTTTAAAACAGTGTGATAGGATCTGACAGATGATTTGTTGAAACACTGGCAGGAATTTAAAATACAAACAGTTGTTTTTGTGGAAACCTTTCAAATGCAAATTTCTGTTCACTCTTAGGAGTGCGAACGAAAATGAACTTCCTTTAATCGTATGACTTAACATTAGGGAATTAAGGCAACGATATTGAAGGCCTTCATTTAAATCACTTCCACCTGCCGAAGTTATAAACATGTCTTAAAAGCTTAAAAACCGATATGTTAGTTTGTCCATGTACAGGTTTCGAGCTGACATGTAAAAAATATTCTAATTACTTTTATGCGAGTAACTTTTCCGTTAAGAATCCATCCGAAAGGCTTTACGCTAATTCAGAAGCTTACTTAAGAAATTAATTGGTCGCTCGGACCTAAATTATTTTAGGCTGTCATATTTTGAAGGCACCTGCGAAATAAAATGGTCCATGTCAGGGTCACCTAGTTCAGTGAAAATTTAAGGTGTGTCATTGGGTTGAAATAGGGTAAACCCAAACAAGGGAGAATAAATAACTGCTTAGAAAATTGTTTCACATGCAATTTTAAATTTGTAAGGGATTTTATTATATCTCTCAGTTAGTACGCGCGCTGTGATTGGTCAATTTAGCGGCCGTACTTCACTGTATTGTTCTTTGTCTTCGTCTTCGTCTTTCAGTATGACTTGTAATTACAATCCAACTGTTTTATCATTCCTTTAGCATTTTCATTAAAGAGAAACTTAGTATCCAGTGTAAGCCTCTCCACTGATTTAACAACCCAAAAAACGTGCTGTCGCCCAACGTGGGGCTCGAACCCACGACCCTGAGATTAAGAGTCTCATGCTCTACCGACTGAGCTAGCCGGGCGCTCGTTACAGAAAGTTCCAATGTAAAATAAAACATCACAAGTAACCTCTTTTTGATCAGCCGAACTCCCCAACCAGGTGAAAAATGAAAGGCGATCCACCTCTTAAAAATACCTACAGCACATCCTCCTCCTCCTTCTCATTGTTCTTCTTCTTCTTTAACATGCCGTGATCCGCCTCCTAAAAAACACCTTTGGCACATCCCAAATAATTCTTTTCCTTCCTCGGCTGTTCCTTTCCCCACTCACTCTCCTCCTCTACCACCCTTTTCTTCTTCTCCTCCTTTGAATACAGAATGTTGTCCAGTATCCGAACACTTCATTTGAAAACTGCTATAACCGTACCTTCCTCTGTCGCAAGAGTTCTGAAATTTTGCCCTGAGGCAATCCATTTAGTCTGTAGTATGACGATAAAACGTTGTTCGCTTTTACGTTCGTACATCCAGTAAAATTTGCATTTCTGCAGAGCTCCCTTGTTGCCCCAGTATCCAGACACAACAAATAACTAAGTAACCAAGCACAACTTCAAGCAGATTAGCGATTTACAGCCCCCTTGCTTTTGCAAAGCAGTCTAACTTCCATTTCGAAAATATAAATTGACTTAGGCTGGTATAAAAATTCCCTGTTTTGACTTAACCGGTTATGCAAAATGCAGTCACGCGAAACAAACACACGGAAAATAATTCGCCTCGCCAAATAAATGTGGAACGTTTCCATAAAAAGTTGTGCAGTATGGCCTTATATGCATATTCTAAAATTATAGTTAAAGATATCAAATTAATCTTCTACGAACCCTTCTTCAACGATTTTAGAAAGTAAAGAAAAACTGTCCGGATGCTGGGCATACTAACTCAAAATTTACTGACCGACCTTCGTTATTTTAGAAAAATTAAATTTCAAGTAGAACTTATTATCAAGTGTAAGCCGCTCTTTCCAAAGAGCAACCAAAAATACAGTATGCAGTCGCCCAACGTGGGGCTCGACTCACGACCCTGACTGAGTTAAGAGCCTCATGCTCTACCGACTGAGCTAGCCAGGCGGTTGTCATAGAATGTTTCAAAGTAAGATAAAAGCTTACAAGTGACTTCTTTTTAAGCAGCTGATCGAACTCTCCAACCAGATAAAAAATGGAAGATGATGCACCACATAAAAGATATAAAAGATATCACCTATATCACATCCAAAGTAATTCCCTCCTCCTCCTCTTTTTCTTTGACCTACCGTGATCCTTCTCTTAAAACTGAACTACCCTTGGCATATGCAAAAAAAACTCTTTTGGTTCTCCGACTCTTCAACTCTCCCTTCCTCTTTCTCTCTCTTTTTGTTCTTCTTCGTCTTTTTATTCTTCTTTAAATGTGACCTGCGATTCTTTTATTAAAGAGCAACCAACAAAACTCACTGACGCCCAACGTGGGGCTCGAACCCACGACCCTGAGATTAAGAGTCTCATGCTCTACCGACTGAGCTAGCCGGGCGGTCGTTATAGAAAGTTCCACTGTAAAATTGTTAAAGAGCCGAAGTGTCCAGCCAGATAAAAAAATAACAGATGATCCACCTCTAAAAAGACACCTACAGCACATCTTTCATCTCCTTCTTCTCCTCCTCCTTCTTCTTTTTCTTTAACATTCCTGACCCACCTCTTAAAAAATACGTACGGCGCTTCCTAATCATTCTTGTTCGACTCTTCCTTCTCCCCTCCTCCTCCCCCTTTTCCTTCTTCTTTTAATATGCCTTGCTCAAAATTATTATCTTTCGGCTGCTTTATCAGTCCTGCAGTAAAATATGACGCGATGCACCGCGTAAAAAACACCTGCAGCATATCTCAACTAATTCTCGTCCTCCTCCTCCTCTCTTTGTTGTTGTTCTTTAGCTACTTTTTCTTCTTCTTCTTCTCTTTCTTCAACATGCATGGCCTACCCGTGAAAAAATATCTACAGCACCTGCCAAATAATTCTTTTCCCTCTTCTCCTCTCCCTTTTCCTTCTGCGGCCTTCTTTGAACAGGCCTTGATTAAAATTGTTGTCTTCCGGCTGTTTTATGCATGTCTCCATTAGATTTCCCATGTAAAGAAACAGGATCTTCCTATGTTAAAGAAAACCTCACAAGTAACCTCTTTTTCAGCAGCCGAACTCTCCAACCAGGTGAAAAATGACAGATGATTTCCCTCTTAAAAATACCTACAGTACATCCTCCTCTTACTCTTCCTCCTCCCCTCATTTCTTCCTCTGTAACATGCCGAGATCTACCTGTTAAAAAATACCCATGGCACATCCTAAGTAATTCTTTTCATTCTCTGGGTTTTCCTTCCCTTCTCCTCCTCCTTGTTGTTGTTTTTCTTCTTCATTGAATATGCCTCGGTAAAATGAGACCCAGTTCAGACGCCGTACTTCAGCCTTGCCGAATCGAATTCAACGAATTAATTTCATGTGAAGTAAGAAGTCTGGATCAATTGGGAACGGCTGATTTAATTTAGATCGGCTGAGCCATTTATTCCCGCCTGGCTCAGCCGGGAAGAACGGCTGTAGACCGACTTTGATTTAGACGCCGTACTTCACATGAGCCGAATCAAATGCACAAATTAATTTGTATTTTTCATGCTGTTTTACATGAGAGCATGTGCAAAGGCATTACGTGTTCAGTATTTTGGAAACAGAGAGGCAAATAATGTTTTCACGTGACCAGAATGTTTGAAGCGCAGAATGAAACCAACGGTCCGTGAAGTGGGCTGAAAAAAGCGCCTGTCCACGGACGTCTGAGATGAATAGCAGCATTTTAAGCCGAAGAAAGGCTCTTGTTTTCAGATCTCGGCGTGCGCGAAGTTTACATCACTCTACCTCTCTTTGGCCCTCTTTCCAATGAGCAAACAAAAAATATACTATCGCCCAACGTGGGGATCGAACCCACGACCCTGAGATTAAGAGTCTCATGCTCTACCGACTGAGCTAGCCGGGCGGTTGGCACAAAGAGTTCCAAATTGAAATAAAACCTCACAAGTAACCGGTTTTTAAAAAGCTGATCGAACTGTAACTAGGTACAAAATGACGTTGAGGTAAAAAATGGCGTCTTCATGTTTTTTTTTTTTTATAAAACACATATCAAACTAATTCTTTCCAAATAATCCTTTTCCTTCTTCTCCTCTCCCTTTTCCTTCTGCGGCCTTCTTTGTACATGCGTCGATTAAAATTGTTGTCTTCCGGCTGTTTTATGTTTCCATTAGATTTTCCATAAAAAAAACTTGTTATCAAGTGTAAGCCTCTCTTTCCAATGAGCAACCAAAAAAATAAGCAATCGCCCAACGTGGAGCTCGAACCCACGACCCTGAGATTAAGAGTCTCATGCTCTACCGACTGAGCCAGCCGGTAGGCTCTTGCCGATTGTGCTAGCATAATTTTTGGCATAATCTGAGGAATTGAGCATAATTTTTGCCCTTTTCCCAAAAGTAGCACTGCTAGCATAATCCGTATATTTTCTTGTCTTAATAGCACAATTTTAGAATAATTCAAGAAAACGAAGATGTCAGCTACTAAAAACGATAGATTACTATTACCAGTTGCTTCCACTCCTATTTTTCGATTTTTTTTTTACTTGTGTTGAGATACCGCGGGAATTCGATGAAACGGAACCGGAAGTCTGTGTCTCGGTCCCAGACTCCTTAGTCTTTCTCCCAGTGCTCGTTTCAAAATGGCGGCCGCCACGCCAAACCAGTCAAGTGCAGTGAACTTACATCATAGGCCCAACCACCGGATAAAGTTACCCAGGTTTTGAACAACCGGGCCCAGAACGTCTGGCCAGGGTTAATAAAATACATTTTCAAACTTGTCTTGTCAGTTGTGAAGTTTGTGCACAGAATAATTTTTTAAAAAAGTAGCATAATTTTGAAAAGCGAGCATAATTTGAGCATAATTTGGGCAAAAAACGAGCACTGCCACTAGCATAATATGCCACTTTTACTAGCACAATCGGCAAATGCCTACCAGCCGGGGAATTGTCACCAGCGTTTATAAATTAAAATAAAACATCCCAAGCAACCTTTTCTTAAAAAGCTGCTCGAACTCTCCAACGAGGTTTAAAAATGACACGATGCACCGCATAAAAAACACGTGCAGCATATCTCAACTAATTCTTCTCCTCCTCCCCTTCTCTTTGTTCCTGTTATTTTTCTACTTCTTCTTCTTCTTCTTCTTCTTCTTCTTCTTTAACATAACACCAGATCATAATAATTCTTTTCCTTCTCCGACTCCTCCTTCGCCCTCTCAGTCTCCTCTCCCTCCTCCTCTTCCCCCTTTTGCTTCTGATCCTTCTTTGAACATGGCTTAATTAAAATTATTGTCTTGCGGCTGTTTTGTAATTTCTCTAGTTTCCCTACTATGGAAGAACCTACTATGAAGTGTAAGTCGCTCTCTCCAAAGAGCAACCCAAAAACTATGCTGTCGCCCAACGTGGGGCTCGAACACAACAGACTCATGCTTTACCGACTGGGCTAGCCGGGCGGTTGTTACACAATGTTCTAATTAACGTCAAATAAAACGTCATAGGCAACCTATTGTTGAGCAGCCGAACTATCGAACCAGGTAAAAAATGACAGACGCACCTCCTCGTAAAAAGACACCTACAGCACATCCTCCTTCTCCTCTTCCTTATTCTTCTTCTTCTTTTAAAGAGATCCTCCACTCTTCAAGTAAAGATCGCTTAAAATACTCTAAATTTACTAAAAAGAAGATACTTCGCATAAAAAAGTGGTCTTCTCGCCCAAATATATATTTTTTTCGGCGTCCAATAAAGGCCCTCGTGCTGGTTCGAACTTCCCGCGGGCCGCTGTCTTGACAGGCGCGTGAAGCAGTCTGGGCTTGTGACGTAGCTTAGTTGCTCGGGTCTCCGGATATCAACATATCACAGCAAAATGCCTCCCTGTGTTGCTTTTGAATGCTATGTTCAGGCCAAAAACAAACAAAACGATCCCGAAATTCGGTTCCACGTTTTCCCAAGACATCTCTACCGAAGAATCCTCGTTTGTGCTCCAAACATTTCGAAGAACATTGCTTCCAAAAGTGTTATCTGATGCAATTGCGACTGCTTGAATCAAGCCGTATGTTGAATTGTCTCAAGCCAGATGCTGTTCCGACGCTATTTTCTCACAGGCCCGCAGCTCCTGTACGTCTTTCCTGTGTAAAACGTCCAGAGAAGCGACGGCAAAGGCTGGAGGTTTGTACTATTTTGTTAAGCTTACTTTAACGCGAGGTGACAACTCTAACAAACGATGTTTGAGCAACACTGTGTGTAGCTTAAGTCCCCCCAGAAATTGGGAAGATCCTACCGATTTTCAGCGATTTTGTAACCGATCGAAACACAAATCTTGTTCAACGTCGTGCTTTTTTTTCTGCAACTACGTCATATGTTATGTGTCATATGTCAGGATCTCTCCATTCCCGGTAAATTATCCAGATTCCCAGATTCCCGAAAGAATTTTGTTTCCCTCCCGAAACAGGCCACCTCGCGAGCTGTGATGTTTATTTACAATAGTCTTCATTTGCTCTTTAGGGCCTGATTACATGAGCCGGGCTGGTGACAGTTTGCCGGGATCTCGACACGTTTGTTAAACGCAACAAAAATCAACTTTGCGATTACATGGCCTCGGTTAGTCGAGATCCCGGTATCGCGGTGCCGGGTCCCGGCTAAACGGGCTGAGATTTTTCCATGTAATCGCGTTTGCCGGGTCAATACATTGCTCATGCGCAATGGTTCATCCCATCAGCCATCAACCGGGCTGGCTCGCCTCATGTTACACCGGGCTGAAAGTCATCTCGGCACAACGAAGCAGCCCGGCTCATGTATTCAGGCCCTTAGACTCTTGCTGCCCCGGCTACGGAAGACAACCCGGTCCTTCAACCTATCGGGTGAAAATCAAGTGTCATTTCGAAAATCAAACGCGACAAATTTTGGAAATCAAAGTGTTCTTTGAGAAACCAAACACGACAAATTCAAAATCAAAATGACACAATAAAAACCAAAAGGTTTTTTCCTATAATCATAGAAACGTAAACCAAATCAAAGAAAACAAGAAAAAAATCAGAAATTGTAAATTTTATTTGTGATACTCCTCGAACACCGTACAAAAGGCCAAAATTGAAACCAACCTTCGACTATCTTCGACAGAAACGCGAGTTCTTTCCAACAGACACGCCCCTTTTCAGTCGGCATAACTGCACATTGATCACACAGGCACCAAGAAGTGTTCGTCCGACAACTTTCACGGCTTAACTATTCCAAATTGCCGATTTCCTCCACCTCTTCTGAATCATTACCCTGCTCCTCTATTGATGAATACTCAGGGTCACGTTGATATGGCCGAAATGGACATCTTTCAATCGAACCATGGATGTCACAAATGATCAGAAATGCGTGAACAAAGCTAAGGCGAGCAACCAAGGGCGCGTTTTTTTGTTCACAATTCTGGAATGAGAATGGCCAGAATGGAAAATGCGCGCGTTTTTCTATTCCGCATTCCTATTGCAGAATGGACAGAACGCCATTCGATCCATTCTGCTCCCTGCGGCAGAATGAACAGAATGCTGCGAATGAAAATCCAAGCATTTCGTACCAACCATTCTTATTCCAGAACTGTGGATAAAAAAACGCGCCCCAAGTTACGTCACAAGCCCAGACTACTTCACGCGCCTATCAAGATGGACGCCGAAAAAAAATATTTGGGTGAGAAGAATACTTTTTTTTATATAAAATATCTTCTTTTCAGTATATTTAGAGCATTTTAAGCGATATTTACTTTAAGAGTAGAGGAACCCTTTAACATGCCTTCTGTATCATTCTCTTAATAAATACCTACGGTCCATGTTAAGGTAGTTCCCATGAAAAGCTTGTACTACCCAGATGTTTTCAAACTTGGCTCAATTGATAACCATGCATAGGACATTAAAAATATGTAATAAAAAGATGGGGTGACCCTGCTTGTTTTTTCCCTGCATGCCTGTTATCTTAAGTGTTTTTTTCCAATGAGCAACCAAAAGGTATCCAGTCGCCCAACGTGGGGCTCGAACCCACGACCCTGAGATTAAGAGTCTCATGCTCTACCGACTGAGCTAGCCGGGCGGTTGGCACAGAAAGTTCCAGAGTGAAATAAAACATCACAAGTAACCTCTTTTAAGGGCCTCTTTACATGGAGGGAGGTGCCCCGGCTAACCGAGTTACCCGGCTAACCGAGCTACCCTGGGAGAGCCAACTTCTCATACGTTTCTTTAGAAAATGCATTGAGGCGTTTACATGCTAGACAGGGTAACCTGTCTTTCCGGGGCACCCTGTCTGCCTGCCCGGGGCACCCTTCTAGCCGGGATAGCTTTTTGCCATGTAAACGGTTCTTGCCGGGGCACTCGGCTAGCCGAGGTGAGAAGACCGTTATATTCAAAGTTATATTCCAAGGCAGATTTTAACATTAACTGCCTCTAGTGGCTACGCTCAATAAATAAAGTGCAAAATAATAACCCTAGACAATGAAAAGCGGCCGTTAGCGGAACGAGTGGTAGAAAAATCATAAAGCTTGCCGCCAAAGCCTTTCTTTTGTCCGCCATATTGTTTGCTGTTCTCACGGCCGCTCTAAAAATAGCCCAGTGACTATCCCGCTCAGGTGAGTTGCATGTAAAGGCGAGCTGTGTTTTAACCCTCCTAGCCGGGTAGCTCGGTTAGCCGGGGCACCCTTCCTCCATGTAAACAGGCCCTTAGAAAGGTGATCGAACTCTAACGAGGTAAAATATGACGCGATGCACCGCATGAAAAACACCTGCAACATATCTCAACTAATTCTCGTCCTCCTCCTCCTCTCTTTGCTGTTGTTCTTTAGCTACTTCTACTACTTTTTCTTCTTCTTCTTCTTTTTCTTTAACATGCATGGCCTACCTGTTAAAAAATACCTACGGCACCTGCCAAATAATTCTTTTCCCTCTTCTCCTCTCCCTTTTCCTTGTGCGGCCTTCTTTGAACAGATCTTGACTAAAATTATTGTCTTCCGGCTGTTTTATGTTTCCATTAGAATTCCCATAAAAAAAAACTTGTTATCAAGTGTAAGCCTCTCTTTCCAATGAGCAACCAAAAAATATGCAATCGCCCAACGTGGGGCTCGAACCCACGACCCTGAGATCAAGAGTCTCATGCTCTACCGACTGAGCTAGCCGGGCTGTTTCAGAATTTTCCAACGTAAAATACAAGATCTTAGATTACAGGTAACCTCTTGTTAAACAGCAGAACTATCCAACAAACGCCCAACGTGGGGCTCAAATCGGCCACGGCCCTGAGATTAAGAATCTCTTGCCTTAGAAAAACCTAAGAAATGAATTCTTTTATAGGAGCTGACAGATGACAGATGATCCACCCCTTAAAAATACCTACAGCACATCCTCCTCCTCATCTCCTTCTCCTCATTCTTCTTTTCTAGATGCCGTGATGCACTTGTTAAAAAGTACCTATGGCACATCCCAAATAATTCTTTTCCTTGCCCGGTTCTTCCTTTCCCCTCTCCTTCTGATCCGTCGTTTTCTTCTTTTTTTTAATATGACTTGAAAAAACATCGTTTTGCAGCTGTTCTGTCTTTCCTTCAGATTTCCCATTTCGAAGTAAGATAAATGCTTACAAGTAACTTCTTCAACCAACCGTGATCCATCTCTTAAAACTGAAATACCTTCTTCTTCCTCTTTGTTCGTTTTCCAGTATGGAGAAACTTATCATCCATGAGCTAAAAATGACACGAAGTACCGCACAAAAAACAGGTGCAGCACGTCCCAACTTGTTATCAAGTGCATGTAAGCCCCTCTTTGACCCTCTTTCCAATGAGCAACCAAAACACATAGTGACGCCCAACGTGGGGCTCGAACCCACGACCCTGAGATTAAGAGTCTCATGCTCTACCGACTGAGCTAGCCGGGCGGCCGTTACAGAAGTTTCCAACGGTAACGTCTTGTTAAACATCAGAACTATCCAACAGGTGAAAAATGACAGACGATCCACGTCTTAAAAATACCTACAGCACATCCTCTTCCTCCTCCTTCTTGATCTTCTTTAACATACCGTGACCTTAGAACATACCAACAGCACATCCCAAATAATTCTTTTCCTTCTCTTAAAACTGAAATACCTTCTTCTTCTACTTCTTCTTCTTACACTTACACTTTACTTTGTTTTTTTCAGTGGAATAATCTCTAACAAGCGCCCGACTAGCTCAGTCGGTAGAGCATAAGAGTTTAATCTCAGGCTTAACCCGCTCCACGTTGGGCTACCGTGTGAATATCGAGAAAGTGGCTTACACTTTATAATAAGTTTCTCTATAATTGAAAAACTAAAGGAATTATTAAAGAGATACAAGACTATAATTTTAATCAAGATACAATCAAAGAAGAAGAACAGGAACAAGATGGTTGCTCTTTTATTCTTTTTGTTTTGCTTCCTTTATGTGGTGCATGATCATGATCTGCCACTTTTCATCTAGCCTGCGAACAGGCTCCTCGTTCAATCTGCTCAGCGTTTCGCGCCATTGTGCTCCTCCAATTCGCAGGCTACTTTTCATCTGGTTGGACAATTCGACAAGCTGCTTAAGAAGAACTTACTTGTGGTGTTTTATTTTACTTTAAAACGTTTTGTAACTATCGCACAGCTAGCTCAGTCGGTAGAGCATGAGTCTCTTAATTTCACGGTCCACGTTCGGCGACAACATGTTCATTTAGTCTCTTTATTCTTTTTGGTTGCTGATTTTCTTTTGGTTCCTCTTTAGACAATAATTTTAATCAACGCATGTTCAAAGAAGGACAGAAGGAAAAAGGGGGGGGGGGGGCGAGGAGGGAGAGGAGAAGACGGGAGGGAGAAGTCGGAAAGGGGAAGAATTATTACGATAAGCCGTTGGTATTTTTTACGAAGTATATTAGGCATGCCAAAGAAAAACAACAACAACAACAAGAAGAAAAGGAAAAGAACAGAAACAACAAGAGGAGAGGAACCGCCGACCAGTTGGCTCAGTTAGTAGAGTGCCAGGCTAACGTGCGGGAGGTCGTGGGTTTAAATAATTGAGGAGAAACTGCTCCCCTTGAAATGACCATCTGCAAATGGTTAGACTTTCTAGTTTTCTCCGATAAGGACGATAAACCGGAGGTCCCGTCTCACAATTCTTCATAATTGTTTCAGTGGGACGTTAAGAACCACTAGGGACGTAACGAACCCTGGCACTGGGACCACCCCTAGTGCTCCTGGTCTCTCGAAAACATTAGCTCCTTTGAGCTACTCTAAAATTCGAGGTAAAATAAAGTTTATGTATGTATGCTTATGTATGAGAAGAAGCATTAAGCCCTGGCTAAACGATCAAACATTTTTCATCCAACATCGTTTTTGTTGCACACAACATGGGTTCGCTAGACGAACAAACAATGTTTGATCAAACATCGAGCAAAGTGAGCCCACATAACGCTTTCTGCGTGTTACCGCTGAAATTACGACGTGTACGTCCCCAGATTCGCCTTCTGATTGGTTCCCTTTTCGCGCTTTCGCTCGCGCTTATTTTGTTTGAAGTGTTGGCTAAACGGTCAAACATTCGCGCGTGAAGCAAATGTTGGATGAAACAAAGTGTTTGATCTACATCAAACATTACAAGTCATTCAAACGTAATGTTGAGAGAGGAGGCAAAACGGTCGAACATCCTCATTGAACATGATGTTGGATGAAAATGTTTGATCGTTTAGCCAAGGCTTTAGTTTGGATGTGCTGCACGTGTTTCTTTAATGCCGTACATAAGGTCATTTTTTACTTCGTTGGAGAATGCGATCAGCTTTAAAAAAGATGTTAATTACTTGTGACTTATTATTTCACTTTGGAGATCTCTGTAACAACCGCCCGGCTAGCTCAGTCGGTAGAGCATGAGACTCTTAATCTCAGGGTCGTGGGTTCGAGCCCCACGTTGGGCGAGAGCATATGTTTTGGTTGCTCATTGGAAAGAGAGGCTAACACTTGATAACGTTTTATAAGAAATCTAATGGAAACATAAAACAACAGGAAGACAATAATCTTAGGGCGCGTTTTTTTTTATCCACAGTTCTGGAATAAGAATGGTTGGTACGGAATGCTTGGATTTTCCTTCGCAGCATTCTGTTCATTCTGCCCTAGGGAGCAGAATGGATCGGATGGCGTTCTGTCCATTCCGGAATAGGAATGCGGAATAGAAAAACGCGCTCATTTTCCATTCTGGCCATTCTCATTCCAGAATTGTGAATAAAAAAACGCACCCTTAATCAAAGCATGTTCAAAGAAGGCCGCAGAAGGAAAAGGGAGAGGAGGAGGGAGAGGAGAAGAGGGACTGAAAGAATTATTTGAGATGAGCCATTCGTATGTTCTAATGTCACGGTATGTTAAAGAAGAAGAAGGAGGAGGAGGCGGAGGGGGATGTGCTGTAGGTATTTTTAAGAGGTGGATCGTCTATCATTTTTTACCTGGTTGGATAGATCTCCTGTTTAACAAGAGATTACCTGTGACTCTCTCTTTTATGTTCGGAGTATTCTGTAACAACCGCCCGGCTAGCTCAGTCGGTAGAGCATGAGACTCTTAATCTCAGGGTCGTGGGTTCGAGCCCCACGTTGGGCGACGGCATGTCTTTTTTGTTGCCATTTGGAAAGAGAGGCTTACACTTCGTAATGCGTTTCTCCATAATGAGGAAAACAGCCGCGAGATAACAATTTTAATCAATGCATGTTCAAAGAAGGAGCGGAAGGAGAGGAGTGGAGGAGGAGGAGGAGGAGGAGGAGAGTTAGGGCCTGTTTCATGGAAGGGCGGTGACCCTCCCGCAGGATTACCCTTCAAGGAGGGTCAAAAGATACTCTCTAACATGTGTAGGGTTCCGTAGCTAATCAAGTACGGTTCCGTCTGTCGAACGTTTTTTTTGATTAAGAGTTTCGCTTATTAATTGGAAATGATCTGGAGAAATGTTCTGTTCCAGCCGCCAAACACTGGTTGCCGTGACTTTCTGAATCATTGATCCCCGCTTGAATGCTCCGCACTTGCCAGCATAATTCTTTCTAGGTTTGTAATTGGGTAATGTCATGTCTATAATTGCGAGAATGTCAAATTAATCTGATACCCCTAAACTTGACGCTTCGAGAAGGGTAACCCTACCTTGACCTTTAACATGGGTTAAATTAACAAAAAGTTGACCCTTATAGAAGGGTAACCCTATTTAGGGCTACCCTCCTCCTAGGCTAACGCTACCTGGCATGCAAACTAAACCGGGAAAAGCAATACAGGAGGATAACCCTCCTAGAAGGGTAACACTTCTACGAGTGTTACCCTTTGTTTAAATAGGGCCTTAGTTGGGATGTTTTGCAGGTGTTTTTTATGCGGTGCATCATGTTATTTATTTTACACTGTTGGAGAGTTGCATCAGCTTCTTGAAAAGAGGTTGTGAAGTTTTGTTTTACTTTTAAACGCTCTGTGCCAACCGCCCAGCTAGCTCAGTCGGTAGAGCATGAGACTCTTAATCTCAGGGTCGTGGGTTCGAGCCCCACGTTGGGCGACTGCATATCTTTTGGTTTCTCATTGGAAAGAGAGGCTTTTACTTGATAACAAGTTCCTTCACAACGGGAAATCTGGAGGAAAGATCAAACATCTGGAAGACAATAATTTTTCGAAGCTTATTAAAAAAGGATGAAAAAGAAATTAGAAGGAAAGGGGAAAGGAAGAGCCAGACAAGGAAAAGAATGTGATGTGCCGTAGGTATGTTTTAAAGTCACGGTATGTTAAAGAAGAAGAAGAAGAAGGAGGAGGAGGAAGAGGATGTGCTGTAGGTATGTTTTAAAGTCACGGTATGTTAAAGAAGAAGAAGAAGAAGGAGGAGGAGGAAGAGGATGTGCTGTAGGTATGTTTTAAAGTCACGGTATGTTAAAGAAGAAGAAGAAGAAGGAGGAGGAGGAAGAGGATGTGCTGTAGGTATGTTTTAAAGTCACGGTATGTTAAAGAAGAAGAAGAAGGAGGAGGAGGAGGAAGAGGATGTGCCGTAGGTATGTTTTAAAGTCACGGTATGTTAAAGAAGAAGAAGAAGAAGGAGGAGGAGGAAGAGGATGTGCTGTAGGTATGTTTTAAAGTCACGGTATGTTAAAGAAGAAGAAGAAGGAGGAGGAGGAGGAAGAGGATGTGCTGTAGGTATGTTTTAAAGTCACGGTATGTTAAAGAAGAAGAAGAAGGAGGAGGAGGAGGAAGAGGATGTGCCGTAGGTATGTTTTAAAGTCACGGTATGTTAAAGAAGAAGAAGAAGGAGGAGGAGGAAGAGGATGTGCTGTAGGTATGTTTTAAAGTCACGGTATGTTAAAGAAGAAGAAGAAGAAGGAGGAGGAGGAAGAAGAGGATGTGCTGTAGGTATGTTTTAAAGTCACGGTATGTTAAAGAAGAAGAAGAAGAAGGAGGAGGAGGAGGAGGAAGAGGATGTGCCGTAGGTATGTTTTAAAGTCACGGTATGTTAAAGAAGAAGAAGAAGAAGGAGGAGGAGGAAGAAGAGGATGTGCCGTAGGTATGTTTTAAAGTCACGGTATGTTAAAGAAGAGGAAGAAGAAGGAGGAGGAGGAAGAAGAGGATGTGCTGTAGGTATTTTTAAGAGGTGGATCATCTGTCATCGTTTACCTGGTTTCAGATATCAGCTGGAAAAAAGAAGTTATCTCAGAGGTTTTATTTTACTTGATCCATTCTTTAATTTGGTAGAGCATTAGACTCAGGGTCGTGGGTTGGAGCACTACTTTGGGCGGAACCAAACGTTTTTTAGTGCAATAGGTATTTTTTTGCTAAACAAAACGAAAAAGAAGAAGAAAGAAACAACGGAAGGAGGAGGAGGAGAAGAATTAGTTGGGATGTGCTGCACGTGTTTTTTATGCGCAACATGTTATTTTTTAACCCCGTTGGAGAGTACGAGCAGCTTTATAAAAGGAGGTTACTTGTGAGGTTTAATTTTACTTTGGATCTTTATGCGACATCCGCCCGGCTAGCTCAGATCTTACGAACCTCCTTTTCTCGGTCTATACTGTACGTTTTTCCCGTTGATTTATGGCCCGCGCGCTTCGCGCTTGGGCCATAAGCGAACAGGAAAAAACTCGATCCGTAACTTATAGTACGGAACTCAAACTCGGTTAGTAAGAGGTATATATAATAACAAAACTAAGCGAATGATAAAGCAGCTTCAAGGCAATGATTTTTAATCAACGCATAGTAAAAGGAGATGAAGAAAAAGAGGAAGAAGGAGGAGAGGGCAAAGGCAGAGCTGGAGATGGAAAATAATTATTTGGGATGTGCCGTAGGTATTTTTTAACAGGTAGGCCATGCATATTAAAGAAAAAAAAGAAGAAGAAAAAGGAGTAGAATATTTATTTGGCCGCCATTATGAAAGAGGTCTATAATGGGAAAACTACAGGAATGATAAAACAGCGGAAATGCAAAAAGGCCCGTACGGTTTAGGGCTGGTTCACACTTTGACATAAGCATAAGCATAAACAAAAGCATAAGAAATGGAAAAACTTCCATTCCTTATGTTTATGCTTATGCTTGGGTTTTTGGCCAACGTTGGGCGGAACCAAATGTTTTCAGGGCTCTTTAGAAATAGCGACTTACACTCAATGATAAGTTTCTCTACAATGGCAAATCTCATGAAATAATACAGCAGCCACAAAACTCTAACTGTAATCAACGAAAAAAGAACAAGAACAAGAAAGAAGGAAAAGTAGGAGGAGAAGGACAAGGAAGCGCCGGAGAAGGAGAAGTATTCCTTGAGCTTGGCCCTCGGTATTAAGAGGTAGATCAGGCATGTTGAAATAAAGAAAGAAGAAGAAGAATGACAAGAACAAGAGGAAGAAATAGGAAGAGGAGATGGAGGATGTGCTGTAGGTGTTTTTTGATAGGTGGATCCTCTGGTATTTTTTTACCTGGTTGAATAGTTCGGTTGCTTAACAAGAGGTTACTTGTGTAGTTTATTTTTCGGTTGCATTAGTCTGTAGCAACCGCCCGGCTAGCTCAGTCGGTAGAGCTTGAGACTCTTAATCTCAGGGTCGTGGGTTCAAGCCCCACGTTGGGCGTCCTTATGTTTTTTGGTTGCTCTTTGGAAAGAGCGCCTTACACTTGATAATAATTTTCTCTATAATAAAAAAAAGAAGAAGCAGAAGGAGGAGGAGGATGTTCTGCAGGTATTTTTAAGAGGTGGATCGTCTGTCATTTTTCACCTGTTGGATAGTTCTGCTGTTTAACAAGAGGTTACCTGTAATCTACGATCTTGTATTTTACGTTGGAAAATTCTGAAACCGCGTGGCTAGCTCAGTCGGTAGAGCATGAGACTCTTAATCTCAGGGTCGTGGGTTCGAGCCCCACGTTGGGCGATTGCATACTTTTTGGTTGCTCATTGGAAAGAGAGGCTTACACTTGATAACAAGTTTTTTTATGGGAATTCTAATGGAAACATAAAACAGCCGGAAGACAATAATTTTAATCAAGGCCTGTTCAAAGAAGACCGCAGAAGGAAAAGGGAGAGGAGAAGAGGGAAAAGAATTATTTGGCAGGTGCCGTAGGTATTTTTTAACAGGTAGGCCATGCATGTTGAAGAAAGAGAAGAAGAAGAAAAAGTAGTAGAAGTGGCTAAAGAACAACAGCAAAGAGAGGAGGAGGAGGACAAGACTTAGTTGAGATATGCTGCAGGTGTTTTTCATGCGGTGCATCGCGTCATATTTTACCTCGTTAGAGTTCGATCACCTTTCTAAGGGCCTGTTTACATGGAGGGAGGGTGCCCCGGCTAACCGAGCTACCCGGCTATGAGGGTTAAAACACAGCTCGCCTTTACATGCAACTCACCTGAGCGGGATAGTCACTGGGCTATTTTTAGAGCGGCTGTGAGAACAGCAAACAATATGGCGGACAAAAGATAGGCTTTGGCGGCAAGCTTTATGATTTTTCCACCACTCGTTCCGCTAACGGCCGCTTTTCATTGTCTAGGGCTATTATTTTGCACTTTTATTTATTGAGCGTAGCCACTAGAGGCAGTTAATGTTAAAATCTGCCTTGGAATATAACTTTGAATATAACGGTCTTCTCACCTCGGCTAGCCGAGTGCCCCGGCAAGAACCGTTTACATGGCAAAAAGCTATCCCAGCTAGAAGGGTGCCCCGGGCAGGCAGGCAGGGTGCACTGGCAAGGCGGGTTACCCTGTCTAGCATGTAAACGCCCCAATGCATTTTCTAAAGAAACGTATGAGAAGTTGGCTCTCCCAGGGTAGCTCGGTTAGCCGGGGCACCCTCCCTCCATGTAAAGAGGCCCTTAAAAGAGGTTACTTGTGATGTTTTATTTCACTCTGGAACTCTCTGTGTCAACTGCCCGGCTAGCTCAGTCGGTAGAGCATGAGACTCTTAATCTCAGGGTCGTGGGTTCGAGCCCCACGTTGGGCGGCGGCATGCTTTTTTGGTTGCTCCTTGTAAAGAGCGGATTACAGCTGAAGAAGGTTGGGGAAACTACAGGAATGATAAAACAGCCGCAGAGCAGTAATTTTATCAAGGCATATTCAATGAAGTAGAAGAACAACAACAAAGAGGAGGAGAAGGGAAGCAACACTCTGATGATAAAACGAATAATTTAGGATGTACCATAGGTATTTTTGTAACACGTGTATCAAGAAGTACCTGGTTGGTTGGTTGGAGAGTTCTGCTGCTTAATAATAACCGCCCGGCTAGCTCAGTCGGTAGAGCATGAGACTCTTAATCTCAGGGTTGTGGGTTCGAGCCCCACGTTGGGCGTCACAATGTTTTTGGTTGCTCTTTGGAAAGAAGAAGATAATAACAATAATGACAATAATGATGAGGATTTATACAGCGCTTTTATCCAAAGGGCTCCAAGCGCTTTACAACACTTTTTTTTGGGGGGACTTTGCTAGACTACTTATTAGGCGCAAATTGCAGCCACGCAGTTTACAATCTTATTTGAATGAATAGTAGGATCAACACGGTGCCCCCAGAACAGAATAAGTTATAGAGCATCACACCGGGGACTACGTCCCCTACTCTTTTCGATCAGTGTGTGAATTCTTTAACGTCCTACACCAGTACTGGTGTAAGGACGGTTTTATCGTCCTTATCCGAGAAGACTAGAAAGTCTAACCATTTGCAGATGTCATTACAAAGGTAAGGTCTCCTCAGTTATTTAAATACACTGAGTGTTGGTCCGGCCTGGGCCGGCCTGGGCCGCACAGCAGTTCGGTGCTCTACCACTGAGCCAACCGGTCGGCAGATGAAGAAGGAGGAGGAGGAGGAGGATGTGCTGTAGGTATTTTTAAGAGGTGGATCATCTGTCATTTTTCACCTGTTGGATAGTTCTGCTGTTTAAGATGGCGTTACCTGTAACCTTGTATTTTACGTTGGAACTTTCTGTAACAGCCGTCCGGCTAGGTCAGTCGGTAGAGCATGAGACTCTTAATCGCAGGGTCGTGGGTTCGAGCCCCACGTTGGGCGTCACTATGTGTTTTGGTTGCTCATTGGAAAAAGGGTCAAAGAGGGGCTTACATGCACTTGATAACAAGTTGGGACGTGCTGCACCTGTTTTTTGTGCGGTACTTCGTGCCATTTTTAGCTCATGGATGATAAGTTTCTCCATACTGGAAAACGAGCAAAGAGGAAGAAGAAGGTATTTCAGTTTTAAGAGATGGATCACGGTTGGTTGAAGAAGTTACTTGTAAGCATTTATCTTACTTCGAAATGGGAAATCTGAAGGAAAGATAAAACAGCTGCAAAACAATGTTTTTTCAAGGCATATTAAAAAAAAAAAAGAAGAAAACGACGGATTAGAAGGAGAGGGGAAAGGAAGAACCGGACAAGGAAAAGAATTATTTGGGATGTGCCATAGGTACTTTTTAACAAATGATACAGCAGCCACAAGACTCTAATTGTTATCAACGACAAAAGAACAAGAACAAGCACGGAAACAAGGAAAAGCAGGAGGAGAAGGACAAGGAAGAGCCGGAGAAGAAGAAGTATTCTTTGAGACTGGCCCTAGGTATTTTTTAAGAGGTGGATCAGGCATGTTAAAATAAAGGAAGAAGAAGAAGAATAAAAAAAACAAGAGGAAGAAATAGGAAGAGCAAATAAAGGACGTGCTGCAGGTGGTTTTTTGATAGGTGGGTCACCGGTCATTTTTTACCTGTTTGGATAGTTTGGCTGCTTAACAAGAGGTTAATTGTGATGTTTTATTTCACTCTGGAACTCTCTGTGTCAACCGCCCGGCTAGCTCAGTCGGTAGAGCATGAGACTCTTAATCTCAGGGTCGTGGGTTCGAGCCCCACGTTGGGCGATTGCATATTTTTTGGTTGCTCATTGGAAAGAGAGGCTCACACTTTTTTTATGGGAAATGTAATGGCAACATAAAACAGCCGGAGGACAATAATTTTAACAAGGCCTGGTCAAACAAGGCCGCCGAAGGAAAAGGGAGCGGAGAAGAGGGAAAAGAATTATTTGGCAGGTGCTGTAGATATTTTTTCACGGGTAGGCCATGCATGTTAAAGAAAAAGAAGAAGAAGGAAAAGTAGTAGAAGTAGAAAAAGAACAACAGCAAAAAGAGGAGGAGGAGGACGAGAGTTAGTTGAGATATGCTGCAGGTGTTCAGTTTTATGTGGTGCATCGTGTCATATTTTACCTCGTTAGAGGTCGATCACCTTTCTAAAAAGAGGTTACCTGTGATGTTTTATTTCACTTTGGAACACTATGTGCCAACCGCCCGGCTAGCTCAGTCGGTAGAGCTTGAGACTCTTAATCTCCGGGTCGTGGGTTTGAGCCCCACGTTGAGCGACAGCCTATTCGTTTGGTTGCTTTTTGGATAGAGCGGGTAAAGCTTGAGAATAAGTTGCGATGTGTTGCATGTGTTTTTTGTGTGGTACATCGTGTCATTTTTAGCTCATCGATGATAAGTTTCTCCATACTGGAAAAAGAACAAGGAGAAGAAGAAGAAGAAGAAGAAGATATTTCAGTTTTAAGAGATGGAATTATACGGTAGTTTAAAGAAGTTAGTTGTAAACCTTAATCTGCTTTAAAACATTCCATAACCGACCGCCCGGCTAGCTCAGTCGGTAGAGCATGAGACTCTTAATCTCAGGGTCCATCTCTTAAAACTGAAACACATTCTTTTTCTTCTAAGAAACGTCTTTAACATACCGTGATCCATCTCTTAAAATTTTATCTTCTGTTTCTTCTCCTTCTTCTCCTTGTTGTTTTTCCAGTATGGAGAAACTTATCATCCATGGGCTAAAAATGGGGCGATGTACCGCACAAAAAACACGTGCAGCACAACGCAACTTATTATGAGGTATAAGCCGCTCTTTCCAAAAAGCAACCAAAGGAATAGGCTGTCGCCCAACGTGGGGCTCGAACCCACGACACTGAGATTAAGAGTCTCATGCTCTACCGACTGAGCTAGCCGGCGGTTGGCGCAAGTAATCTTTTTTCAAGAAGCTGATGGAACTCTCCAACACTGTAAAATAAATGACATGATGCACCGCATAAAAAACACTTGCAGGACATCCCAGCTAAGGCCCTATATACAAGGAGGGAGGGTAACCTTCTAGAAGGGTTATCTTCCTGTATTGTTTTTCCCGATTTAGTTTAAATGCTAGGTAAGGTTAGCCTAGGAGGAGGGTAGCCCTAAATAAGGTTACCTTTCTAGAAGGGTCAACGTTTTGTTCATTTAAGCCGTGTAAAAAGTCGAGGTAGGGTTACCGTCCTAGAAGGGTCAAGTTTAGGGGTATCAGGGGTATTTAGGGGACGTAGTTCCCGGTGTGGTGGCCTATCTCATCCGATGGTTAAATGGTCGGAGATATTAGTTGCATAAGCTACTCTAAAATCCGAGGGTAAATAAAGTAATGTATGTATGTACTTTCACATTCTCGCAACTATACATACATCACCTTTATTTCACCTCGGATTTACAAGAGTAGCTGTATAGCTAATTTCTGCGAGAAAGAAAAAAAAAAATAAAATCGTATATTATACAGTACATTAAACTACTATTTACATAATTAACAATTGCATTTATGTTCGAAAGAAGTTTGGGATATTTTAGCTCTGAACTCGTTCAAGGACGTTAATGACCTCAGATCCTCTGTTAGTTTGTTCCACATGTTTGCAGAAGTGAAGACCATAAGCGGTTGTATTAAACGTATGGGATAACGAGTTTCCGTGATCCTCGTAGGTTGCGTTCAGTATTTCTCATTTGAAAAGGACCGCGTATGTACTTCGGCATGGTTTCAAACTGAATTGTCTTTTAAGTTTTTAAA
This sequence comes from Galaxea fascicularis, assembly GCA_948470475.1. Taxonomy (NCBI): domain Eukaryota; kingdom Metazoa; phylum Cnidaria; class Anthozoa; order Scleractinia; family Euphylliidae; genus Galaxea; species Galaxea fascicularis. The sequence continues at coordinate 33,478,025 of OX419336.1, forward strand.
AAAACTGTTTTCATCATGTCTTGGCACCTAATACTATTCAGATCACTAGAATTAAATTTGCTCAGTAGCTCCTGGTAGTGCAGAGACTTCTCGTCCAGAACAATCCTGAGCGGCCTTTTGTTAAGATTCTCTAATTTATTTCTATTTCGAGCCCCGCAAAAGTGCCAAACTGCTTAGCAATATCTAAAATATGGAACAATGAAGGCCTTATAAAGTGTACATTTTACATCTGTCGGTACTATTTTTCGTAAATGGGAAATTACATTAATTTGATTGTTGACCTTTGTACAAATGTTTTTGACATGGCTGTTTAACTGCAGATTCTTGTCAATGTTCACTCCTAAAAGGTCAATGTTGTCTTTGACTGGAATATTAATGTCATTGGCTCGATTTATACTAGAGACAGATCATCCGTCTGGGACGAACTTGGGCAAAGTACGATAGTTCGTCTGATAATTCGTCTGCGTATAAATACGGGCAAACAGACGGATCATTCGTCCAGACGAACTATCTGGATAATTCGTCGAACACGAATTATCCAGAGACCCAATTACAAACCTAGGAAGAATTATGCTGGCAAGAGGGTAGAATTCAAGCTGGGATCGATGATTCAGGAAGTCACGGCAACCAGTGTTTGGCGGCTGGAACAGAACATTTCTCCAGATCATTTCCAATGAATAAGCGAAATTCTTGATCAAAACAAAAGTTCGACAGACGGAACCGTACTTGATCAGCTACGTAACCCTACACATGTTAAGGGGTATCTTTTGACCCTCCTTGAAGGGTAATCCTGCTGGATGGTTACTCTTCTTCAATGAAACAGGGCGCAACTCTCCTCCTCCTCCACTCCTCTCCTTCCTCCAGCTCTGAACATGCATTGATTAAAATTGCTATCTTGCGGCTGTTTACCCCATTATGGAGAAACGTATTATCAAGTGTAAGCCTCTCTATCCATTGGGCAACCAAAACGCATGCTGTCGCCCAACGTGGAGCCTGAACCTACGACCCTGAGATTAAGAGTCTCATGCTCTACCGACTGAGCTAGCTGGGCGATTGGTAGATAATGTTCCAACGCAAAATAAAACGTCACAAGGAACCGCTTGTTAAGCAGCAGAACTATCTAACCAGGTATAGTAAAACCTGGCAGATTATCGACCTCTTAAAAAAATACCTTCAGCACACTTTTCTTCTCCTCCTCTTAATTCTTTTACTGCTTGCCTGGTCCACCTCTTTAACATACCTGCCGTCCATACAAAATAATTTTCCTCATCTCCGTCTCTTCTCTTTTCCTCTCGTTCTCCTCCTCGTTCAACTTCTTCAAGTTCAAGTTCAAGTTTATTAAGGACTTAAAAAACATACAGAGAAGAAAGATACACACTGCTCGCAGTTAGCAAAAGCTATTCGAGGCGAGCAGTGGATTTGACGCATAACAAATAATTTACAACGATTCAAACTTACAAAGTGAAAGGGAAAAAAATAACTTACAATAAAGTAACAGGTAAAACAAGAGAAACGAAAGTACAATGACAAAGAACTAGGACTAGATGTGTACAGTTAATTAAAGAGACGAGATTTACGATAACAGGAAGATACATAGCCGATTACTCAACAATATTTAGAGTAAAAAGGAAGGTTATATTATATTACTTTGAGTACTTAAGTTAAGCGAACGTAGCCATAGAACGAAATATAATGTACAAGTAAGTTGACAAGAGCAGGATGGATTATGCAAATATAATACATTGAGTTTTCAAGATATTTTCAGTTTTTGCTCAAATCAGGTAGGTCAATGTAATCGTCTGCCTCCGAGAATTTTTGAAGAAGCAAATTATGAATTTTGCGTTTAAAATTCGTTTTGGGCGTGCGTCGTATATCAACAGGTAGGCTATTCCAGACTTTAACACCAATCCGTGAGAAGGACTTATTTTGTTTTTCTATTCTATTCTGTTTTTCTATTCTTGTTCTTCCTTCCTTGAATACAACTAGAGTCTTTTGTGTGCTTTATTATTTCTTTATTTTTTTTCGATTGCAAAGAAACTTATTATCAAGCGTAAGCCTTTTGTTCTAAAGAGGAACTAAAAAAACATGCCGTCGCCCAACGTGGGGCTCGAACCCACGACCCTGAGATTAAGAGTCTCATGCTCTACCGACTGAGCTAGCCGGGCGGTGGTTACATGAAATTCCAATGTAAAATAGAACATTACAGGTAACCTCTTTTTAAACAGCAAAACTATCCAACCAGGTTGTTATGGAATGTGTCAAAGTAAGACAAAAACTTACAAGTAACTTCTTTAACCTACCGTGAAATATCTCTTAAAACTGAATTCTTCTTCTCCTTGTTCTTTTTCCAGTATGGAGAAACTTATCATCCATGAGCTAAAAATGAGACGATGTACCGCACAAAAAGGACGTACAGCACATCGAAACTTGTTATCAAGTTTTAGCCGCTCTTTTCAAATAGAAATCAAAAGAATAGGCTGTCGCCCAACGTGGGGCTTGAACCCACGACCCTGAGATTAAGAGTCTCATGCTCTACCGACTGAGCTAGCCGGGCGGTGGTTAAGAAATCATTTAATCCATCTCTTGAAACTGAAATACCTTGTTCTTCTTCTTTTTCCTCCCCTTCTCCTTTTCCAGTAGCCGCTCCTTCCAAAAAGCAACCAAAAGAATAGGCTGTCGCCCAACGTGGGGCTCGAACCCACGACGCCGACCGGTTGGATCAGTGGTAGAGCTCAGTGGTAGAGTGGTAGTGGTAGTCAGTGGTAGTCAGTTGTAGAGCCCCGGACTGCTGTGCGGGAGGTTGGGGGTTCCAGCCCTGGCCGGACCAACACTCAGGGTCTTTAAATAACTGAAGAGAAAGTGCTACCTTTGTAATGACATCTGTAAATGTTAGACTTTCTAGTCTTCTCGGATAAGGACGATAAAACCGGAGGTCCTGTCTCATAACTCTTCACAAATTGACTCCGTGGGACGTAAAAGAACCACTAGGGACGTAATGAACCCTGGCTGTGACCACCCCTAGTGCTGACCTAGAGGGCCATGTTTTAGAAAACTCTTATTGGGTTAAACATGTCTATACCCTCTATAAAAAAAAGCATATCGTATCGTATCGTATCGTACCCTGAGATTAAGGGTCTCATGCTCTACCGACTAAGCTAGCCGGGCGGTTGGCACAGAGCATTTCAAAGTGAAATAAAATCTCACAAGTAACCTATTCTTAAAAAGCTGATCGAACCCTAACGAGGTAGAAAATGACGTTGTCGTGCTTTTTAAAAAAGTTATATAAAACTAATTCTTTCCAAATAATTCTTTTCCCTCTTCTCCTCCCCATCCTACTCTTCCTTTTCTTTCTGCGGCCTTCTTTGAACATGCTTGGATCAAAATTATTGTCTTCTGGCTGTTTTGTGGTTCCATTAGATTTCCCATAAAATGTTATGAAGAAGTGTTAGCCTCTCTTTCCAATGAGCAACCAAAAACTACTCACTCACCCAACGTGGGGCTCGAACCCACGACCCTGAGATTAAGAGTCTCATGCTCTACCGACTGAGCTAGCCGGGCGTTTGTTATAGAGACCTGCAAAGTGAAATAATGTCTTACAAGTAACATCTTTTTAGAAAGCTGTAGTAAAAAATGACCTGATGTACGGCATAAAAGAAACACGTGGAGCACATCCCAACTAAAGCCTTGGCTAAACGATCAAACATTTTCATGCAACATCACGTTTAATGAGCATGTTCGACCGTTTTGCCTCCTCTCTCAACATTGCGTTTGAATGACTTGTAATGTTTGATGTAGATCAAACACTGTTTCATCCAACATTTGCTTCACGCGCGAATGTTTGACCGTGTAGCCACCACTTCAAACAAAATAAGCGCGAGCGCGAGCGACAGCGCGAAAAGGCAACCAATCAGTAGGCGAATCCGCGGACGTACACGCATTATAACTTCAGCGGTAACACGCAGAAAGCGTTATGTGGGCTCACTTGGCTCGATATTTGATCAAACATTGTTTGTTCGTTTAGCGACCCCATGTTGTGTGCAACAAAAACGATGTTGGATGAAAAATGTTTGTTGGTTTAGTCGGGGCTTAATGCTTCTTCTCATACATAAACATAGATACATAAACTTTATTTTACCTCGAATTTTAGAGTAGCTCAAAGGAGCTAATATTTTCGAGAGACCAGCAGCACTAGGGGTGGTCCCAGTGCCAGGGTTCGTTACGTCGTTAGTGGTTCTTTAACGACCCACAGAAACAATTATGAAAAATTGTGAGACGGGACCTCCGGTTTATTGGTCTTATCGGAGAAAACTAGAAAGTCTAACCATTTGCAGATGGTCATTTCAAGGGAGGCAGTTTCTCCTCAATTATTTAAACCCACGACCTCCCGCACGTTAGCCTGGCACTCTAATAACTGAGCCAACCGGTCGGCGGTTCCTCTCCTCTTATTGTTTCTGTTCTTTTCCTTTTCTTCTTCTTGTTGTTGTTGTTTTTCTTTGGCATGCCTAATATACTTCTTAAAAAATACCAACGGCACATCGTAATAATTCTTTCCCTTTCCGACTTCTCCCTCCCGTCTTCTCCTCTCCTTCCCCCCCCTTTTTTCCTTCTGTCCTTCTTTGAACATGCGTTGATTAAAATTATTGTTTAAAAAGGAACCAAAAGAAAATCAGCAACCAAAAAGAATAAAGAGAGACCAAATGAATATGCTGTTGCCGAACGTGGAGCCCAACGAGATTAAGAGACCCATGCTCTACCGACTGAGCTTGCTGGGCGATAGTTACAAAACGTTTTAAAGTAAAAGAAAACACCACAAGTAAGTTCTTCTTAAGGAGCTTGTCGAACTGTCCGACCAGATGAAAAGTGGCAGATCGTGATCATGCATCGCATAGAGGAACCAAAAAAAAAAAAAAAGAATAAAAGAGCAACCATCTTGTTCCTGTTCTTCTTTTTTGATTATATCTTGATTAAAATTATAGTCTTGTATCTCTTTTATAATTCCTTTAGTTTTTTAATTATAAAGAAACTTATGATTAAGTCTAAGCCGCTTTCTCGATATTCAGAACCACAAAATATGATCGGTCGCCCAACGTGGAGCGGGTTGAGCCTGAGATTAAACTCTTATGCACTACCGACTCATGGCATCAGCTGGTCGGGCGCTTGTTAGAGAACATTCCACTGAAAAAAAAACACCCCAAATAGCCTGTATGGAGAAACGTATTATGAATTGTAAGCCGCTCTCTCCATTGAGCAACCAAAAAGCATACTGTCGCCCAACGTGAGGCTCGAACCCACGACCCTGAGATTAAGAGTCTCATGCCCTTCCCCTACTGAGCTAGCCGGGCAGTTGTTACAAAAAGTTCCAACGCAAATAAAATATCACAAGGAACTTCTTTATAACGGGAACCAGGTAAAACATGACAGATGATCCAGCTTTTAAAAAAAACTTTTAGCACACTTGTCTTCTCCTGTTCTTAATTCTTCTTCTTCTTTATCTACTTTTTTTTAACATGCCTGATCCACGTCTTTAAAACACCTGTCGCCCATCCCAAATAACGTTTCCTCATCTCCGGCTCTTCTTTGTCCCTCTCCTTGTCCTCCTCGTTCAGCTTCTTGTTCTTCCTTCCTTGAATACAACTAGAGTCTCTTGGGTGCTCTATTATTTCTTTATTAGTTTTTTTTTTCTATTCAAGAGAAACTTATCATCAAGCGTAAATCGCTTTTTTCCAAAGAGCAACCAAAAAACTTTCTCCTCCACCTCCTTTTCTTCTTCTTCTTCTTCTTCTTACCTTATTACCAAGAAACTTATTATCAAGTGAAAGCCGCTCTTTCTATGATAAGAAACTAAAGGAATGATAAAACAGTCGCAAGATAATAATTTTGATCAAGGCATATTGAAAGAAGAAAGAAAAGGGGAAGGAGGAGGGGTAAGAGTCGAAGAACAATTATTAGGAAGCGCCGTACGTATTTTTTGAGGTGCAGACGGATTACACTTGATAATAAGTTTCTCTTTTATGAGGAAACTAAAGGAATGATAAAGCAGCCGCAAGGTAAGAGGAAGAAGTATGAGAGTTGATGGAGGATGTGCTGTGTCTTTTGATAGGTGGATGATCAATCATTTTTACCTGGTTGAATAGTTCTGCTGTTTAAGATGACGTTACCTGTAACCTTGTATTTTACATTGGAACTTACTGAACAGCCGCCCGGCTAGCTCAGTCGGTAGAGCATGAGACTCTTAATCTCAGGGTCGTGGGTTCAAGCCCCACGTTGGGCGACAGCCTATTCTTTTGGTTGCTTTTTGGAAGGAGGGGCTACTTGAAAAGGGAAGGGAAAAGGGAAGGTGAGGAAAAAGAAGAAGAAGAAGGTATTTCAGTTTTAAGAGATGGATTAAATCATTCCTTAACCACCGCCCGGCTAGCTCAGTCGGTAGAGCATGAGACTCTTAATCTCAGGGTCGTGGGTTCAAGCCCCACGTTGGGCGACATCATGTTTTTTGGTTGCTCATTGGAAAGAGCGCCTTGCACTTGATATTAATTTTCTCTATAATGAAAAAACTAAGCGAATAATAAAGCAGGTTCAAGGCAATAATTTTTATCGAGGGATATCAAAAAAAGATGAAGAATAAGGGGAAGAAGGAAGAGAGGGTGAAGGGAGAGCCAAAAGAAGGAAAATAATTATTTGGGATGTGCCGTTGGTATGTTCTAAGGTCACGGTATGTATGGAGGAGGAAGAGGATGTGCTGTAGGTATTTTTTAAGAGGTGGATCGTCTGTCCTTTTTCACCTGGTTGGATAGTTCTGCTGTTTAACAAGACGTTACCTGTAACATTTTATTTTACGTTCGAAATGTTCTGCAACAACCGCCCGGCTAGCTCAGTCGGTAGAGCATGAGACCCTTACTCTCCGTGTCGTGGGTTCAAGCCCCACGTTGGGCGTCACTCTGTTTTTTGGTTGCTCTTTGGAAAGAGCGCCTTACACTTGATAATAAAGTTCTCTATAATAAAAAAACTAAACGAATAATAAAGCAGCTTCAAGGCAATAATTTTTATTGAGGCATATCAAAAAAAGATGATGAATAAGGGAAAGGAGTAAGGAGAGGCTGAAGGAAGAGCCGGAGGAGGAGAAGGATTATTTGGGATGTGCCATTGGTATGTTCTAAGGTCACGGCATGTTAAGGAAGCAGAAGAAGGAGGCGGAGGAGGACATGCTGTAGGTATTTTTAAGAGGTGGATCGTCTATCATTTTTCACCAGGTTCCAGATTACAGCTGCCATGAAAGAAGTTATTTCTTAGGTTTTTCTTAGGCAAGAGATTCTTAATCTCAGGGTCGTGGCCGGTTTGAGCCCCGCGTTGGGCGGCACCAATTGTTTTTTTAGTTCTCTTTGGAAACAGCAGCTTACACTTAATGATTAGTTTCTCTACAGTGGAAACTGCAAGAAATAATACAGCAGGCACAAAACTCTAATTGTAATCAACGAAAGAAGAACAAGAACAAGCACGGAAACAAGGAAAAGCAGGAGGAGAAGGACAAGGAAGAGCCGGAGAAGAAGAAGTATTCTTTGAGACTGGCCGTAGGTATTCTTAAGAGGTGGATCAGGCATGTTAAAATAAAGGAAGAAGAAGAAGAAGAATGAAAAAAACAAGAGGAAGAAGAAGGAAGAGATGGAGGACGTGCTGTAGGATATTTTTGATGAGTTGATCATCTGTCATTTTTTACCTGTTTGGGTAGTTCGGCTGCTTAACAAGAGGTTACTGGTGAGGTTTATTTTACGGTTGCATCATTCTGTAACAACCGCCCGGCTAGCTCAGTCGGTAGAGCATGAGACTCTTAATCTCAGGGTCGTGGGTTCGAGCCCCACGTTGGGCGACGGCATGTTTTTTGGTTGCTCCTTGTAAAGAGCGGATTACAGTTGAAGAAGTTTGTTTATAATGGGAAAACTACAGAAATGATAAAACAGCGGCAAAGCAGTAATTTTATCAAGGCATATTCAATGAAGTAGAACACAATTCTGATGGCAAAAAGAATCATTTACGATGTGCCATAGGTATTTTTTAACACATGGATCACGGCATGATGATGAAGAAGAAGTACCTGGTTGCAGAGTTCTCCTGCTTAATAATAACCGCGCAGCTAGCTCAGTCGGTAGAGCATGGGCGAAATATAATGAGAGCCGGAGAAGGAAAAGTATTTTTTGGAATGTGCCGTTGGTATGTTCTAAGGTCACGTTATGTTAAAGAAGAAGGAGGAGGAGGAGGAGGAGGAGGATGTGCTGTAGGTATTTTTAAGAGGTGGATCATTTGTCATTTTTTACCTGGTTGCAGTTTTCAGCTGGCATAAAAGACGTTACTTCTGAGGTTCTATTTTACTTGATGCATTCCTTAATTTGGTAGAGCATGAGACTCTTAATCTCAGGGTCGTGGGTTTGAGGCCTACGTTACCTGGTTGAATAGCTCGGCTCCTTAACAAGAAGTTACTTGTGAGGTTTATTTTTCGGTTGCATTAGTCTGTAGCAACCGCCCGGCTAGCTCAGTCGGTAGAGCATGAGACTCTTAATCTCAGGGTCGTGGGTTCAAGCCCCACGTTGGGCGACGGCATGTCTTTTTTTCTTGTTGCCCTTTGGAATGAGCGGCCTTCATTTGATAATAAGTTTTGACTATAACGACCAGTCTAAAGAAATGATAAAGCAGCCGCAAGCCAAACGAGTACTTCGGTATTCTATGCAGCGACACTAACTACATTCCACCAGTTGATATTCACATTGACCCAGATGTCAAGGCTCCAACAATCCCTCTGGGACTCGTTTGGAACACTCTGTCTAGTCTGAAGAAAAGGGCAACTGGCCCGGGCGAAATTTCTTTTTGGCTTTTAAAAGAACACGCGGAACGACTAACCCCGGTTATCTCTTAGGTGTGGAATCTTTCTCTGTCAACTCATTCCTGGCCTGAATCTTGGAAAAGAGCGAACATCAGTCCATTAGCTAAGGTTGATGTACCTAAGGAGCATAGTGATTTCCGTGGAATCAGTGTAACACCGGTGATCGCTAGAGCTTTTGGAAGGGTTGTACACAACACACATGTCATACGCGTCATGGAGGATCACCTGAGCAGTAGTCAATTTGCGTACAGAGAGGGTGGGAACTGCACATCTGCGCTCTTATCTATTCAGCACCAGATTTGCAAATAAGCAAATACCTAGATGACAATAACTGTAAAGCTGTGCGACTCTTTACCATGGACTTTTCCAAGGCATTTGACTCGGTGAAACACAACGGCTTTTGTCCACCAAGCTTAAACAATTACATGTATCGCCATATCTTGTCAATTGGTATCACAGTTTTTTATCTGATAGACAGGAACGCATTTTGTCTGGTCACTATCACTGTAGGTGGAAAGCCGTCAATAAAGGTACCACAGAAGGTAGCGTTAGTGGTCCCCACCTCTTTAATATATTTCTTAACGATCTTGAAATTACATATGAAGGCTTCCCTGCGTTATTCAAATATGCTGATGATTCGACAATTGTTGCACCGGTACTAGGCAATACTGACACCTCTGTAGCCTTAATAAACGAGTTTTTAAATTGGTCGCGAGATGATAACTGTATGTCGTATGTTATGTAATCCAAGTAAATGCAAAGAGCTTGTAATTAGAAAGAAATCGAACAAGGACACTTATAATCCAGTCAATTGCATCCCACAACAGAGTGAATTGTGCTTACTTGGAGTCACACTTCAGAGTGATTGTAAGTTTAGTTCTCATGTTAAGGTCAAACTAGCTAAGGCTAACAAGGGCCTCCATATATTAAGAACTTTGAGAAAGGAACAATATGACCAGAACGAAATAGACCTCCTTTTTAAGACAATTGTATTGCCTAATTTAACTTATGGGCCTTTCAGTGTATGGTGCGTATGAACGTGATCTTAACACAGTACAGAACTTTTTAAACAGATATTACAAGCGGCGTTACCTTTCAGTTCTATTAAATGTCAAGGATATCATGCATACGCAGGACAAGAAATTATTTCGTAAAGCTAGGGCTCTAACCTATCATCCGTTAAATGAAATTCTGCCGAAGCCTAAATCCCAGCAATATAATTTACGTCGCACGGTTTGCCTCCGCCCAAAGATTAACACCAAACGTTTCAAGAACACAAAATTAAGAGATTCATGCTCTATCGACTGAGCTAGAGGGGCGCTTCTAGAGTATTTCAAAGGAAGATAAAAAGCTTACAAGTAACTTCTTTAACATACCGTGCTCCATCTCTTAAAACTTTAACTTCTTCTTCGTTTTCTCCTTGTCCTTTTTGCAGTATGGAGAAACTTATCATCCATGAGCTAAAAATGACACGATGTACCGCACAAAAAGCACGTGCAGCACATTGCAACTTATCATCAAGTATAAGCTGCTCTTTCCAAAAAGCAACCAAAAGAATAGGCTGTCGCCCAACGTGGGGCTCGAACCCACGACCCTGAGATTAAGAGTCTCATGCTCTACCGACTGAGCTAGCCGGGCGATTGGCACGGAGAGTTCCAAAGTGAAATAAAACATCACAAGTAACCTCTTTTTAAAAAGGTGATCGAACTCTAACGAGGTAAAATATGACGCGATGCACCGCATAAAAAACACCTACAGCAAATCTCAACTAATTCAGGGGCACCCAGCGAGAAACTTCGATGAAACATCTGTTCGGGAGAGTCTACCCGTTCTAAGACTTTCGGATAATGCATTGCCAAAAGCTACGGATTTCTTAAATAAAACATCACCTAAAATATTCGGAACCAGGGAAATCCAGGGGGAAATAGTCCCTTAGATTTTCGGAAGGGATATTTTTGCAATTTTTGACTCTTGAAAAGGTCGCCTAGCATTTTCGGGCAAGCAAATAGTTCACAGAGAAGTTCTTCTAAGGTGACATTCAGCTAGCAATTTCTGAAATAAAGATTTCATTCCCTAAAATTTTCGGGCACTTCAATTTTCAGCTAAGAAATCCGAACAGATCAAAACAAAACAGTCTTTAAACATTACAAGGAGCCTAGAAATATCCCTCAAAGGGTTTTTGCTTAATTTGCTCGTTGGGTGCCCCTGACTAATTCTCGTCGTCCTCCTCCTCTCTTTGTTGTTGTTCTTTTTCTGCTTCTACTACTTTTTCTTCTTTTTCTTTTTCTTTAACATGCATGGCCTACCTAAAAAATATCTACAGCACCTGCCAAATAATTCTTTTCCCTCTTCTCCTCTCCCTTTTCCTTCGGGGGCCTTCTAAAATTAAATCATTCCTTAACCACCGCCCGGCTAGCTCAGTCGGTAGAGCATGAGACTCTTAATCTCAGGGTCGTGGGTTCAAGCCCCACGTTGGGCGACAACCTATTCTTTTGATTGCTGTTTGAAAAGAGCGGCTAAAACTTGATAACAAGTTTCGATGTGCTGCATACTGGAAAAAGAACAAGGAGAAGAAGAAGAAGAAGAAGGTATTTCAGTTTTAAGAGATGGATCACGGTATGTTAAAGAAGTTACTTGTAAGTTTTTGTCTTACTTTGACACATTCCATAACAACCTGGTTGGACAGTTCTGCTGTTTAACAAGAGGTTACCTGTAACGTTCTATTTTACGTTGGAAGTTCCTGTAACAACCGCCCGGCTAGCTCAGTCGGTAGAGCATGAGACTCTTAATCTCAGGGTCGTGGGTTCAAGCCCCACGTTGGGCGACGGCATGTCAGCTGTAGGAGATTTTTGATGAGTTGGCCATCTGTCATTTTTTACCGGTTTGGATAGTTTGGCTGCTTAACAAGAGGTTACTGGTGAGGTTTATTTTATGGTTCACGACATCATTCTGTAACAACCGCCCGGCTAGCTCAGTCGGTAGAGCATGAGACTCTTAATCTCAGGGTCGTGGGTTCAAGCCCCACGTTGGGCGTCACAATGCTTTTTGGTTGCTCTTTGGAAGGAGCGCCTTACACTTGATAATAAGTTTCTCTATAGATAAGGAAACTAAACAGATGATAGAGCAGCTTCAAGGCAATAATTTTTATCGAGGCACATCAAAAGAAGATGAAGAATAAGGGGAAGGAAGAGAGGGTGAAGGGAGAGCCGAAGAAGGAAAATAATTATTTGGGATGTGCCGTTGGTACGTTGTAAGGTCACGCTATGTTAAAATGTTACAGGTAACGTCTTGTTAAACAGCAGAACTATTCAACTAGGTGAAAAATGACAGACGATCCACCTCTTAAAAATACCTACAGCACATCCTCCTCCTCCTCCTCCTTCTTCATGTTTTTTATTTTACGTTCGGAATGTTCTGGAACAACCTCCCGACTAGCTCAGTCGGTAGAGCATGAGGCTCTTAATCTCAGGGTCGTGGGTTCGAGCCCCACGTTGGGCGACTGCATGTGTTTTGTTTTCTCATTGGAAAGAGAGTTACACTTGATAACAAGTTGGGATGTACTGCACCTGTTTTTTGTGCGGTACTTCGTGTCACTTTTAGCTCATGGGTGATAAGTTTCTCCATACTGAAAAACGAACATAGAGGAAAAGAGGAAGAAGAAGATATTTCAGTTTTAATAGATGGATCACGTTAGGTTAAGGTTACTTGTAAGCATTTATCTTACCTTGAAATGGGAAATCTGAAAGAAAGATAAAACAGCTGCAAGACAGTATTTTTTCCAGGCATATTAAAAAAAAGAAGAAAACGACGGATTAAAAGGAGAGGGGAAAGGAAGAGCCGGACAAAGAAAATAATTATTTGGGATGTGCCATAGGTATTTTTTAACAAGTGCATCATGGCATCTAGAGAAGAAGAACGAGGAAGAGGAGGAGGATGTTCTGTAGGTATTTTTAAGAGGTGGATCGTCTGTCATTTTTTACCTGGTTGGATAGTTCTGCTGTTTAACAAGAGGTTACCTGTAACCTTGTATTTTACGTTGGAACATTCTGAAACAATCGCCCGGCTAGCTCAGTCAGTAGAGCATGAGACTCTAGGTAACTTCTTTTATAGCAGCTGAAATCTGCAACCAGGTAAAAAATGACAAATGATCCACCTCTTAAAAATGCCTACAGCACATCCTCCTCCTCCTCCTCCTCCTCCTTCTTCTTCTTTAACACACCGTGACCTTAGAACATACCAACGGCACATCCCAAATAATTATTTTCCTTCTTCGGCTCTTCCTTCGCCCATGCTCTACCGACTGAGCTAGCTGGGCGGTTATTATTAAGCAGCAGAACTCTCCAACCAGGTACTTCTTCTTTTTCATCATGTTGTGACCCACATGTTAAAAGAATACCTATGGCACATCGTAAATGATTCTTTTTATCGTCGGAATTTTACTTCCTTTCTCCTCCTCCTTGTTGTTGTTGTTGTTGTTGTTGTTCTACTTCATTGAATATGCCTTGATAAAATCACTGCTTTGCGGCTGTTCCATCATTCCTGTTGTTTCCCCATTATATAGAAACTTCTTCAACTGTAATCCGCTCTTTACAAGGAGTTATCAAAAAAACATGCGGTCGCCCAACGTGGAGCTCGAACCCACGACCCTGAGATTAAGAGTCTCATGCTCTGGCGGCTGAGCTAGCCGGGCGGTTGTTACAGAATTTTCCAACGTAAAATAAAAGCTCACAGGCAACCTCTTGTTAAACAGCAGAACTGTCCAACCAGGTTGTCATGGAATGTGTCAAAGTAAGATCAAAACTTACAAGTAACCTCTTTGACATACCGTGATCCATCTCTTAAAGCTGAAATACCTTCTTCTTCTTCTCCTTGTTCTTTTTTCACTATGGAGAAACCTATCATCCATGAGCTAAAAATGAGACGATGTACCGCACAAAAGCACGTCCAGCACATCGTAACTTATGGTAAGAGTCTCATGCTCTACCGACTGAGCTAGCCGGGCGGTTGGCACAAGTAATCTCTTTTCAAAAAGTTGATGGAACTCTCCAACAATGTAAAATAAATGACATGATGCACCGCATGAAAAAGACCTGCAGGACATCCCAGCTAAGGCCCTATTTACACGGATGGAGGGTAACCCTTCTAGGATGGTTATCCCTAACTCTCCTCTTCCTCCTACTGTCCTCTCCTTGCTCCCGCTCCTTCTTTGAACATGCATTGATTAAAATTACTATCTTGCGGCTGTTTTTCCCATTATGGAGAAACGTATTATCAAGTGTAAGCCTCTCTATCCATTGATCAACCCAAAAAACGTGCTCGCGCTCAACGTGGGGCTTGAACCCACGACTCTGAGATTAAGAGTCTGATGCTCTACCTATTGAGCTAGCCGGGCGGTTGTTATAGAATGCATAAAGTAAAATAAGACGTCAGAAGTAACTTCTTTTTTCGCAGCTGAACTCTTCAACTAGGTGAAAAATGACAGACGATTTACCTCTTAAAAATAACTACACCACATCCTAATAATTCTTTTCCTTCTCCGACTCCTCCGTCCTCCTCTTCTCCTCTCCCTCCTCGTCCCCCTCCCTCCCCCTCCCCACCCGTTCCTCTCCCTTGTTCCTTTTGCTCCTTCTTTGAACATGGCTTCTGTCTTGCGGCTGTTTTTTCATTCATCTTGTTTCCCCATTATAGAGAAACCTAATGGTAGCGAGTTTCGTGTGGGCAAATCACTGAATCCCGCTTTTAACCTTGCTATAGGCCTGCATTTACATGACAGAAACCGTTGCTATAATCACACAATACGTGGAATTCTGTACAACCCGAGGACAGGGAGCAAGCACTTTGAAGCCAAATTACCAATTTACATGGTGTTCTATCAGCAAACATTTTCCATCTTGTCTTGAATGATTCGCATGAATTGAAATACTCATTATATATCTCACAATTAGATCTGAGAAAAATGATCGCGATATCTGTTTTGTATCAAAATAGAAAAAAGGTGTTTATTTTCCTCCTTCCATTAGCTTGGTAATTTGTATTTAAGATTTCCCCTTTTTTTTGTTTTTAATTTTGAAGGATACACTATTTGTGATTGAGAGAATGAACTAAGATCCCTTGACACTCAGTTCATTTACAGTCAACTTCAAAATTTTTTATAAGTCCTTGCTTTCTTTGAAGTGCATGACTTCAACTATCACATTTCCTGGCACATTTGGTCGGACTCTCGACTCTTCATCATGATCGGCTATTTATTTTATTATATATATTTTTTTCGTCTAGTCCAAACTTGTTGTTTCGTCGTCTCGTCTTATTCTTCTAAAAACAGTCCAAACTTTACAGAGCCCATCTTGAACTAATGCCATATATGTGTGACAAGCAAAATGCAACATGCCATTGCCGAATTACCTTAATTAAACCTCTTTTTCAAAGCGAGTTTTGAAAAGCAGGTCTAAGGTAATTCGGAAATGGCCTGTTCCAGTCGATAATAAGAGGGAGTTTAAGAAACGAGGACAGCAACGGCAACGGTAACTAGAACGTCATTTAAAAATGTAACTTCTCGTTTTTGTAACTCTTTCGTAAGAATTCCAATTTGTTTAACTCGGAAAATGCTGGCGAACTCTCCAGGAACTAAGGCTAGCATGAACGACACCAAAGTAAGGAAAAAGAAAGAGGCATTTGCCGTCATACGCTCACGTTCTCGAGGAAACCTAAAATTTGGTCATTTTAGTTTGTTGTTTTGCTGAGGAGAGTAAAAGAATGTACTAAAATGTAAAACGCACGTTAGTTTTGTGGCGTTCTCGTTGCCGTCGCTGTCCTCGTTTCTTAAACTCCCTAACTATAATCCATGGAACATGGGCTCAGTCTCCCATTTCCTGTTACGTTCTAGTTCAAAGTCTGAGGCGGTGCCATGCTGCTACTGGTCTCCTTGGTGATATCAACATCTGATGCCAGTGTCTAAGGGATTCCCCACTGGTGGCCGAGCCAATCACAACTCGACCAATCACATCGCTTCTGGCGGAGTCGGATTTTGAGTCCGCGACCGATATGACAAACAGTACTCTGTGAAGTAGGTCTGGGGGGACATCAAACATCATACACTCGTTGTATACTGGATTGGTTTCTTGTTTCCTGGTGGATGTTTTCTTTTTCTTTACTTTCTTGCCATCAAATAGTAGAACAACTTTAATGAATGGATCTAAACGTGCCCGAAAGATAATCATTGGATTAGCAAGGGTCCTGCGGAACTCCGGTAAGTTTACCGGTCTGATGTGCGTACTGGCAGGGGCTGGGGAAGTTAGAGCTGCGCGCACATGGGAGCAGATGCGATTGAAGGAGAGACCATCCAGTGCATAAAGATTGGCGCAAACATAAAACTGTACAAGAAAAAATAAAACCATGAAAACAGCCAAATGAAAAAACAAAACAACGATTTCATGGGGAGCAGGGTTGGCGCAGTGGTGAGAGCGCTCGCCTTCCACCAATGTGTCCCGGGTTCGATTCCCGCACTCGGCGTCATAAGTGGGCTGAGTTTGTTGGTTCTCTACTCTGCTCCGAGAGGTTTTTCTCCGGGTACTCCGGTTTTCCCCTCTCCCCAAAAACCAACATTTGATTTAATTTAGAGTTTATTTGATTTATAGTCTCCCCAATTAGTAGAGCACTCGTGTTCAGCTAGAACGATTTGAGACTTAAAATAAAGTTGTTATTATTATTATTATTCATAAAGATACTACAACCGAGTAATGAAAAATGTAAAGAAAACGGGGACTTGCTTTTGATAATTTCGTCTCGATAAACGGAACAGATAGATTTGAAGGGGACACTTAAATACCATCCAATTACCCAACAGCTATTCCAGGGCATCGAAACACTGGGCTGCCGCCCTATTTCGCCTGGAAAGTCATGCTATGTTTGGAAATTTCGCGACGCCATTTTATGTGGTGGAGCCAGGCTCGTGAGCTTGCATTGTAATACTTCAGGTCAAACTTTTCGCGCCGTTTGAAATGTACAGCGGCCGTGATAGTTGATGATAATTCATGATAGTTTATAATTATATTTTTATTACTTACTGATAGGCCTTGATTCAGTGTTCCAGTCACTGAATGGTGGGTTAAGGTTTCTTGCCTTCATAAGCACAACAGACATCCTCTCAGCTGTTGGCATATAACTGAGAGAAAATAAAATCTCACCTAGGTTGGCTTTTGTCTAGAAAAAAAAAGGGGCAAATGTCTTAGGCAACTCTTGAAAGTCACTCCAAAAGGAGAACGCTCGTCCTGCCGTTTATGGATATTTTGCTTAAAACAAATACCTAAACTCCAAAAACATTTGCTAAAAGAGTTTATCATTCTAATACAACGTGAAAAATGTGAGATAGAAAAGTGTTTTAAAGGCCAAAGGTGAATGGTTTAATTTTCATCAAATTAAGTCACAGAGGTGATATTGTCAAAGATTGTATACCTTTGACCCCAACTTTTACCGAAGCTGTCACGATCTTGCTTGTTTGAGGTTCAGATGATTGTGAATCTTCAGTCGGTCAGCGGCTGGTTTCAATCAAACGTTTGTTCTGTTTAAAGGAAACCTCCACTCTTACGACAAATTGACGCTAATTTTTTTGAAATGACTATTAGATTCCAAAATTTAATTGAAAACGGGGAAATATCTTTTCAGTGTACAAAAAATTGGGTATCATTGACGTCTATTTCCATTTTGAATTTCCCGGGCGTCGCCATTTTGAATTTTTTGACGTGAATTGGTTGCACCATTGTTTAACACAAACAATTTTCTGCTTCATTGACTTCCTGACAATGGCTGCAACCGATTGGCGTCATAAAATCCAAAATGGCGACTCTTGGGAAATTTTAAAATGGAAATAAGAGTTAATGATACCCAATTTTTTGTACACTGAAAAGATATTTTCACGGTTTTAAGTAGATTTTGGAATCCAGTAATCATTTCCAACAATTTAGCGTCAATTTGTCGTAAGAGTGGAGGTTCCGGCCTTTAATACGAAGAAAGTGAAGTTTGAAAGTTTCCTTAGATATCCTTTGTTGAACTCAATATAGCTGAACTCATTTATAGTGTTTTCAGTAAGCAACAGAAAATGGAAGTTGCAGCACTTACCCTTTGAAAGGACTTTAACTCCCTGTCAAAAGCAACCGACTCATCAGCCTTAATCACGTGACCAAGGTCCACTTTCAGCTCTCCGATCATGTGATGTCGAGAGTATTTGTCAATTTCCCACACAGATAAATGAAGTATTGAGTTTTGAACGTCTTGTAACGGCATGCTAAATTCGTAACTTTCACTAAATCTCGGGTTTTTAGATTTTCTGATAACTTCAGTTTGCCTTCTCACAACTCCTTCTCCGTCCGGTTGGAGCCTCGTTTTTACGTAAGAATCAACGTTATCCCAGAAGTCTTTGCCCACCAACTGGTTCGCTTCAATGATACTCAATAAAAGTGACTGTAAATTACTTTGATAAATCATTGAGAATTTAATTGTTCCTCTGCTCTTTGGAGGACTTTGAGCGGTCTGCTGTTCTATGTCGTTGTTCATCTTGCTTCGTTTTTCCTGCTCACATTCGCTGCATTCGTCAGCAAAGCTTGGGAACTTAATTAGTGGAACCTTGTCCGAGGCGTTTTTGTCCGCGGCTTTCAGGTAGGAAGAGTCTTTATACACAGGCTGTTTATGAATCCTGCTAAGTTTACATACCATACAGATAACCATTAGGATGAGAATAGCTATGGCCCCACTAACAATACCAAGCTTGGCCTCCTCTGATAAATACAACATTGATTTCAGCTTCCCAGGCTGCGATGAAATATAAAAAGAAAGAGAAATGAGGAGATATTTGAAGCAGTTCACAGATTTTACGCACAAGTCAGAGAATCTATAACTCCAAGAATCGGATTGTCATTCTGGATCTCGCCTGATCTCGTTGATGCGTTGGTGTATTTTTATAACAGCGCTTAAGTCACTAAAAGTGATTCAGATTCAAAATGTGATTTGTTTTGTTCCCCTTCTTCCTTCTTCTCAGTGAAAATGAAAAGTCAGTTACCAACTAAAAATTTTATCTCAAAGTTGGAATCAGTAGCAAAGTGACCATTGTAAAGTTGATATTTTCCCTTCGTTTATTTGCGAATCAGTATTTTCCCTGACTGCAGTTATAATTAAATCACAAGAAACCCGGCCAGTTCATGATCTCGTGTTCGACGCTGCTGGGTGTCAGTAGCCATCGAATGTTTTACAACCGAACTTAAACGAACTGTTCAATCCTTTCTACAGAGTTAAATGCGTCGAGAAACACAATCCGTGAGCGCCCCTGCACAAAGAAACCTTTGGTGGGCTAATTCTCTTAGCTCGACGGAAAAAAACTGATGAAGTCGAATTTTGGCGTTAAAAGGATTGACGATGTTATTTTAAATATATTTTTCCCATGACAATACTGAAATAAGGAGTCTAAGGACTTTGAAAATATCAGTGTCGGCAAAACCACAAGACGTCCATTAACAGAGGAAATAGTTATGCTTTTCTTTTAATCTGTTATTCAGAACTAACTCCTGCTACAAGCTAAACAGATTTTAAACCTCAAACAAGACTATATTCACGTTACCTTGAACAGAGTCGATTCCCTTGAAATGGCTGATTACATTTCGCTATATTTTCGGTCCACATCAGTTGATTCCTCCAAAGTACGGCTTTGTAGAAGAACAAAAGATGGCCTGCCACTCCCCAACCTCCACGCAACGTATTAATTTTAGATCTTAATCTATGCGTTTCACGTGGGCAAACGTTAACGCAAGTTATCGATTTGGACATGGCTTTCCATCGTTACAGCAAAGCAAAAATCTGATCGCCAATTAGACCGAAACAAACAGCCCTGATCTGAAACTCGGAGTTAATATTTCTAGAGTCATAGGTTTTGTTTAGTGCGGCGCAGAATGAGTGACACTGAGTTTTGAAGAAGAACAAACCTGCTTAATGATGAAGGTGCTCCACTGTTTGTTTTGTGCGGTTTCGTTAACATGTTTGTAGACTCTGGCCGGTACCAGTCAATTACCTTGTCAGTTCCAAGAGTAGCACAAATCAGTCAAACTGGACAACAAATCCCAAATCGTGTTTTGTAAAACATTAAAAGCTGTGCAAACAGCACGATGTCAGTGCACTAATTAATAACTCTTTAATACGAAAGGCCAGGACAATTCAGTAAACAACGGGTTAAATAAAAGTTAGACAAACGCAAACTTCAATGGGCTGGCATGCGGTTTGCCTCCGACTTCTCATTCCATGATAAAATTAAGATAAATTCTAATTCGACTATCAAGCAGAAGTTTGTTCGTGAGGTAATGAATGCCAACCTTTTACAAGAACTATCCCGTATCCGCATGTTTATTGTTCACACTGTTCGATTCTCCGTACCTTTCATATGGTAATGTGAGTAGAATTGGTTAAAGCTGAGTGCAGACCTTTCTTACTTGCTGATCACCTCCTTTTCTCTCACAACCTTTATGTTTGATTTAGCAGTGTTATTATAGGGAGAAAATAAATATTGGTCACTCTTAGGGGTTAAAGGGTTAAATAAGCGCCGTCCCAGGGATCTGTTTCCTTGAGATCAACCATGCGATAGAAAGTTTCAAGCTTGTTATTGTTGAAAATGACACTGAAGCTTTAAAGACACTGTCACAGTTCCTGTTAGTTTTTCCTAGTTTCTTCATTAAAATGTCGTTTTTCACATTCGGTTGTAAAGCCCCGTGCCGAATGGGCGCCCCCTCTCTAGGGGCCCGGTTTCTCGAAACTCCTGAAACCTTTTCGGGCCCGAAAAGCCATTTCTAAAACTGCGATCCGCTTATTCTAAAAAGCTGGTCTTTCAATATGATTTCAAGATACGAATTCGAAAGGGCATATTTGTTGCAAAGTTTCATGCCTGAAAACGTCCTCGTTTTTAAGATACGAAGGAAATTATGGTACCAGAAATGAAAAGTTTCGGGAGTTTCGAGAAACGGGCCCCAGCGCCCAATCCAATAAGAAGCCTCCCTTGAGCTACCAAAATTAGGGGATCAGTTTACATGATACTAAGGCGTCCCGACGCGATTTCACTCCGGTTCCCTCTTATGGCTCTGTATACCACCAGAAAATGTAGCGCCGGAACGAGTCATACCGGTGCGAGGTCACCCCGGTTACTGTAGTGGGGCGAGAATTTTATTCCGGTACGAAATCTTGTAACGATATCATGTAAACGAAGGACAACCACTCGTTTCGATATGAAATCGGTCTCTCGGTAGACTGGAACGGGTAACGCATGCGTAATTTTCCTCAATCGAGGTTGACGTAGTCGCCGATGAGGAAAAATGACACACATTTCTTCTAGCAGCATAACTCATCTAAAGGCGATACGACCGGTTGGCTCAGTTGGTAGAGTGCCGGACTACTGTGCGGGAGGTCGTGGGTTCAAGCCCCGGCCGGACCAACACTTAGGGTCTTTAAGTAACTGAGGAGAAAGTGCTTCCTTTGCAATTACATCTGAAAATGGTTAGACTTTCTAGTCTTCTCGGATAAGTCCGATAAAACCGGAGGTCCCGTCTCATATCTCTTTACAATTGATTCTGTGGGACGTTAAAAAACCACTAGGGACGTAACGAACCCTGGCTGTGAATCGTTCTTATTCAATGACAAGCCAAACATAAGATTCATATTTAAGAATTTGGGGCATCTTTCCAATCCTGTAGTACCAAAGCCAATAGAACTACATAAACTGACGAGAAGGTGTTGAACGTTGTGTGGGTTGTTGGCGCCGTTTGTTACCATAATTTCTTGGTGCAGACCACGACGCTTCAAAACCTGAGGTGGTCTTCCCGAAAAATTGGGAAAACATTAATTGTTTTGTTAATTCGTATCTTTTTCCTTGGCCTGAACTAGTGGAAATACAACAAAATCTTTAAAGTGATATGATACAATCAATATCCGAGATCTTTTACAAGCTCGGAACATCTGCCAAGTCGAAAATTTTCGGATTTTCCGAAGATTATCCGAATTTTCCCGAGGCCAAACCCAAAGCGTTTTCGCTTCCAGTCCCTCAGGCGAGTGACACTTCAAGATGGCGTGTCTGTGGCGGAAAACTGGTTGACAAAAAATTTTCATAGCGGTCAGCTGCGTGTGGTATTAGATGACGAAAAACTCTGTGATGGTGTCAAAAAGAGGCTTAAAGGTATGAAGACTGTTATGATTCTACAGCAAGTTATATTTTCTTTGGTACCTTATATAAGCTCCGTTTTTGAAACAGTGGGACCGTTTGATGTTTATGATGCTTGATCTTTTATTTGTCCTTGAAGACACACGGTTTTACAATGGTTCCACTCAAAGGTTCTAGGACACAGTAAGCTATGTGAAGCCCTCAAAAATGATCTCTGTCCATTATATTTCTCAAATTTGTAGTGTTATAGTAATAATTATTATTGGCGACCCAAATAAATTAAATTAATCACCAGTGATCACAGCCGCACGATACCCGACAAATTATCCAGTAATCCAGTTCCAATTTTAATTATACTTCATAAACGTTGATACAGTTACAAGTCAGAGCAAAAACTAACAGTTTTAGACGTAATACAAAAGAATTATTGTTTTATGAAGTAAGTTTCCAGTCGTTAGAGAAGCTGACAATCTTTTGAGCTACTTGTAATGACTGCCACTTAACCGAAAATAACCACAATCAAAGAATGAGACTGTGACACCAATAGACTCTTTTCTTTTTTATAAGAACATTGAGGCTGAGATAAACAAATTGTAAGAACATTCTTAGAACATAACCCAGGCTGAGAATCAGTTAATGACATCTTTATTTTGCTCATTTGTTTTCTAAATGAGTAGTATACAATGTACACATGAACTTTTTCTGCATTTTCACTGTAAAATCTGTTGACTTTATGTTGTGTTGTGAAACTCTATGTTCAATACTTTTTGTAAAGCTAAATTTACCAGCAGTTGGTTGGCATGACATCGTGTGTATACCATGTAACTTAAGAAGACCTTAAGAATGTTTTCAGGCTCAAATGGTGAAAAAAACCTCAATAGGTTTAGATCTTTTTGTGTGTGATTTTTCTGAAAAATTTCTATAAGAAATGGACATTTTACTTTTAAGGGCTAGTAACATCAGACAATCAGCCAGCTCATCTTATATAAAAACAGCACATCCACACCACTCAATCCTATCCAGGCAATTGAACATAGAAAATTGATTTCTTTCTCAGTGATTACATTTTTATTATTCTGGATAATTATTTGGTCAACAACATCCAACCTTTGAAGCTTTAAGGCACTCTTTCTTGAAGGTTGGAATGTAAACTAGTGGTTTAGAAATACCAAAACTGGAAAACAATAAATTTCCAAAACCACTTTCTATTATTAAAACATTTCTTTAAAGCTATTATTCTAACTGTGGTAGCATTGATTCAACACCTAGTATTTTTAGTCTACCATCCTCAATATCACTGATAAGAACAGAGCACCTGATCTTATAATTTTTTTTCTCAACAAATCCAAAAATTGATTTGTTTCATACATACTTCAGGGCTGTGCTCTAAAAGTGCCCAGTTGCCCCTGACGACTTACCTTTGCCTTAGAGTGACCATGAAATATTAGTTTTTGTACCAGACTTATATGCTGTGTGTTCTGAATTGCAAAGGTTTAGAGATTATTATTTTTATATTATTATTTAGCTTCTTATGAGTGGATTTGAAAACTGGATTTAATGTGATTCCCTAGTAAAAGAACCAGCCATAGATTTCCAATGAAACTTGGTATGCTGTTGTTACAGGACAAGGACATATTAAAAACATAATAAAAAGAGGGGGTCACTGTGCTTGTTTTCACGCCACAATGCTGACAAATACGCTTACTCAGGTGACTTTTGGTAATCTCTGTGCATAACAAATAAGCTTGATTATTTTTCAATGCAGCCTGTGATATCAAACAGAGTTTGACTTTCTTTGGTTGTTTATTCATTTACTGTCCCACAGAAAATGTCTTCAAATACCCTGCATTTTTTTATCCTTTAAAGGAAACATAATTTGGACATGCACTGCTGGGCCCATTATGTCTCCCTCTGCAGTACTTATTTCATTTGCCAAAAAAGTGGCCATAGATTTCTGCTGATATTTTTCTCAGTTATTAAGGGTATTGTTGTCACTGAAATTAGGAAATAAAAAGTGGGGGTCACTGTGCTCGTTTAAGAGAAAGGAGCATTTATTCCGTTATCGAGCTTAGTTTGAGGGAAAATCTCTTATGTTTTGTACGCACACGCGCTCATGTGCGCGCACTAATGACGCGAAAATTGTGCGCAGCAGGGATTGCGCAATGCAATACCAAGGAATCACCTTAAAGAGTGTTACATTTTGCTATCACATGTTTCCATATGTTACATGTTACCTGTTTCCTGAGTTTATGAGCTATGCCAAGACAGCTGTTTGTGGCTGCACTCACTAAAGGTTCACTATCTGTGTATTTATTTCTTGGTAGAGCAACTGTGAACACTGTTGTATGATAAGTAATTTTGTCCCATCAAAATGTTACACATTTGCACACGTTGCTCACTCAAGCTGTTAAGTTTTTGTGTTACTTGAGTTATTTGAGCTAAGGATGTATAACAAAAAAGTTGAGACTTTCCTTAGGCCTTTTTATTCTGAAACAAGGAGTAGTAAATAGACAACAAGGATTGCTGCCTATTCAGAAGAGATGCATTCAGGATACCAGCCACAAAATGAACGTTTCTTTTCAGTCTGAGGGTAGACATTCATTATTTGATTATTTTTACAATGGAGGTCATTAATGCAAAAATGTAGACCTGTAGATAAAATTATACAATGTTCTCCATTTGGCACAAAGAAATGTGAGGATATTTGTCTGCAGACATTATCTGTTCTGAGAAGTGAACCGTTGAACTGTGAGCTTCAAGGAACTGATAATGTCCAAGGACAAATATCCAAGCATATCTTTAAAGCCAAATGGAAGCTACTGTCTTTATTATCTTTAGATATTTTCCACAACGTGCATTTGGGGAATATCACCTGATATTCCCTGGTTTTAGCTGGAGCATATTCAGTCACAAAAATATTTGATAGATTGTAATAAACAATATGATTGCTAAAATTGTTATTATTATTATTAGTGTCATTATTACCATCATTATTATTATTCATTATTCATTATAAACTCACGTCAATTTAACTCTCTTGTTCTAATCAACATGTTCTATTGTACACCCTTTGGTCACCTTTGGCCATTTTGTTAGCTTTCTAATTTATTCCACGTTGTTATTTATTCTTGTTCAGCATTATATTATAAATTCAAATGTAACTTAAAATCTAATTCCACTTTCAACTGAAGATGGTCGTTACACGACCGAAAAATGTATTGTAAATTCAAATGCATCGTTATTTTTATAAAAATTGTCGTCAGTCTGCTTCTTTCCAGATGTTTTGGAACATTATCACTATCACTATCATTATCCTGATCATCATTATTATTATATCAGAACGTATGCATTGATTTGGTTATTATATAAAACCATATAAACTGTCTCTTAAAAATATTATTCAGTTTTCTGACAGCTGTAAAATCCTGTCATCCACCTACTATTTGGAAATAACTGAGGTGAAAATCAATATGTTTGCCAAATTTTAAGAATACCACAGAACTCGTAAAAATTGCAGTGTTTGTGTGGTTTTGGGGGGTGCTGTCACAAAATTAGAGACATGTACGGGTTTTGAACCATGTTTCAAGGTCCATAACTTAGTCTCTGTTCAACCTAAAAGAATCAAACTTGGTCAAACGACCAATCTCAATGTTATCTTTCATGTGATGGTGTCAATTTATTGATTACTTCAAATTTGAAACTCACCCCAGTTCCCTGCCCAACTTCGGAATGGCCTATCTGGAAGCCAAATTGTAGCTCCAGCAGGCCCCATTTTGTATTCAAGGAAAAGCCCTTGCTTTTGCGAGGAACCTGGGTACGTAATGACATCACTTCATGTTTTGCAAAATCATTTCTGCTCCCTCATCTTTTATCAAACATCTTTTAGTTTTATTGGACACCTTTAATTTATAATGAACATGTTTGTCTGTTGATATATTGCACATAGCGTTCATATAACATAACATTGATATAATTTATGCACATTTGATATTTTGTCTGTAAAGGGCCTTCATACCGCTGTAGGTTTGGGAATTGTTACTTGTACCCTAGGGGTCCTTGGTTCAGCTGCTGCTCTGTCCACTGATTGGAGTTTTTTTGTAGTAGTTTCTGATTTCAATAATAATAGTCTTCCCACTACCATCTGGGATTTTGATCTGCTATCTTGTGTTGTTGCATTATTTTTGCTGATAATCGTTTCATTGTCCTTGATATGCCCCTTATGGGGAGAGGATAAGTATATCTTCTTTCTTTCTCTGCCTGCCTTCCATTCTCACCCATGCTCAGGTGCAATCCATGCACCTGAAGGCATAGGTGGTGTCTAATAATATTCATCTATAATGCTTTGCATAGTATATTATTATTATTCAGGACTGTCAGGGGGTGAGGGAGGGGAGGGGGAGGGGAGGGGAGGAGCATAAGAAATAGCGAGGGGAAAATCCCCAGCCCTGTTATTATTGTGGAGATTCATAACAGTTAACTGTGAGCTGGAATTCTATATGGGTATTATTATTATTATCTTTGTTGTTATTATTATTATTATTTTATTATATGGGTAGCTCCGTGAGCGGGCAAGATGAACCAAATCCCGTGCTGTGATTGGCTACCCGAGCGGGCAAGATGGAGCGATCTTGCCCGCTCGGGATTACGCGCTTTGTCCCGCAAGAAAAATTTCTCTGAAGCCGGCTTATCCCATATAATAAATCCTTTATTGACCAAGCTTGTTCGGTCAAGATGGCTGGATATTGGCCTCGTTCTTTTTTTGCGAGTTTATGGACCTCGACTTCGTCTCGGTCCATAAACACGCAAAAAAAAGAACTTGGCCAATATCCAGCCATCTTGACCGAACAAGCTTGGTCAATAACCCATACATACATACGTTCTAGAACAACCAATGTTTAGTAATTGCGGGCGATATGAATAGAACTGAGGGTTGGGAGAAGTTTGGTTGGTATGTTCTCGGAATTTGTCATGTCATCAGTGGTGGAATTTTCCAGACCTTCGACTTCATAGACAATCTTTAGAACAACATGTCTTTGACTTCATCTTACGGATGAGTAGATTGTTAAGCTGTTTTTCAGATCATTCTCAATTTGTGGAGGTATATTCAAGCAGTATTGCCATGTTTCGACTCGTAAATTTACTCGACTTGAGGGCTGTCACGTTGAAAACATGCATAACTTATGTGATCGATTTCATGATATAAATGTTTGTCTGCAACAGGTGGTAATTGAGCTGGATCCCTTATTAAAATAATTGACAAATTTCCAAAAACCATGTTATGTGGGAAAACTGTGCAGATATTTGACTGTTTTTGGGATCAAATTCGGTCAATTTTGGTAGAACTGTGCCGACACTTAAACAAACTGATTCAATGTTTGATGAAGAAACCACTTCGAAACCCACACAACAAAGTTGACCGAGATTCAATAACTTGACTATAAACTTGTGCAGCAACGAAATCGATAACAGAAGTTATGCATGTTTTGAACGTGACGGCCCTCAAGTCGAGTAAATTTCGAGTGGAAACATGACAATACTACTTCAATATACCTCCACAAAATGAGAATTATCTGAAAAATAGTTTAACAATCTACTCACCCGTACGAAGTCTTGAAGATGAAGTCGAAGACACGTCGTTCATAAAAATTGTTTGTGACATCGAAGGTCTGGAAAATTCCACAACTAATGACATGTGCGTCTTCTTTGTACCCACGTGCATATATTAGCCATATTTGGTTAACTCTACGTGATTAAAACCATACGTTGCACTGCATTTTTGTACATTCTTATCATTCTAGGTGAAAGTCCACAAAAATGTGGAAATCTTCCAGGTATAACAGCCCACGTATGCTACATTTTGACCAACCAGAAGATTATGATTGCAGGCTCTTCTTGGGTCGCCCGCATTATTATATGTTATAATTACTACGTCAATTCTACTGGTAGTAAAGTTAGTCATCACGAGTCTGCTATTCACCTTGCCTCACCCCTCCCCTCCCTTCCCGTCCATCAACTTAGCACTGTTGGGTCTTTTTCTAATTTTGCCATTGTGTAGAAAATTCATTGTTACGAACCTTGACTTTGGTGCTCCCTGATCTCTGTTTCTGTTTTGTAATTTATTGCATTGCATGACTGTAACATACAGTTTATACTTTTCAGATTGCAACAGGAACTTGGGAAAAATGATCAGTTATAGCTTGTGCAACAAAGAACAGAAAATGCATGTCTGGCTTCATTTCGCATCGTAGCGTATGGGGAAATATGGATGCAAAAAGTGACTAATATGATAAGAAAGAGGAATGTAAGTCAGTTTTGTTGACCTTGAAATGGGTAGTCTAATGTCAAAATGCACCTGCACTTCTGCTGCGGTTGGCGAGCAGGAACATCCATTAGAACCGGTACACCCAAGCAATGTAGATATATCCTTAGCAGGAAGTGAGGAAGAAAACGTTGCTCGAGTGTCACAACCAGAAGAAGAAGAAGAAGAACAGAGCGAGGGAGCCGTGTCTGCGGGGACCCTCTACCAGCTGTCTTTACTTGAAACTCTTAATGCTTTCCGACGCGCAGGTCTTTTCACCGATGTCACCTTAAAAGTCAACGGCAAGAATTTTCCTGTCCACAGAAATGTGTTGGCTGCTAGTTCTTGTTTCTTTAAAGAACTGTTTTGTAAAACTGAGTCTTCGCAACCGTTTTGCCACGAGTTTGAAAAAATCGAACCAATTACTATGGAGAATATTCTCAATATAATATACACTGGAAAAGGAAAATTGGATGAGCAGAATGCCGCATCGATGTTTCAAGTAGCAGAGACTTTAGGCCTTCAAGACTTATTAAAGAAGTATGCAGAACATACAGATGGGAATAAAGTGTCGGTGTCCAAGTCGAAGACGTTTAACTTCAATAACCAAGACGCTATCCTGTCTAATCTGTCTGCGTTGCGGGGGGAAGGCTTGTTTTGTGATCTTACGTTGACGACTGGGAGTGGCAGAGTTGTTCCAGTTCATAAGAACGTTCTTGCGGCCGTGAGCTGTTATTTCAAAGGACTTTTTAGATCTGAAATGAGAGAGGTTCATGAAAGCAATGTTGACTTTGGTGTTATAGACGAGGCAATCGTCGAAGAGTTGTTGAGTTTCATCTACAGCGGGCAGATTATCGTTACATTTGACAATGCGAGGAGCTTGCTTCAGGCCAGTGATTATCTGCTGATAGAGGCCTTAAAAAGAAGAATTATTGATTTTGTCAAGGATTCATCCACACTGTCGAACTTTTGGCTCATATATTCGCTTGTTAGAAGCTTCGATTGCCTAGACGAAATTTACCAGGAAATGTTGAATTTTGTTTGCAGTCATTATTGGAGTATCGCACACTCGAACGACTTCGTGCTGATCACCGAGCAAGACGTGAGGTGGTTTCTCTCAAACGATGACATTTTGTCCAGCGAAGCTCAAATGCTGGGGTCTTTAATCCGCTGGTACAAACACTTGCGAGAGGAGAGAAAAGAGTCGTTCAAGCGACTACTGAATCTCATCCACATGGGAAGCATTCCAGATCTCTACCTCAAGAAACTAGCTTCAGAAGAAAACATTGATGAGCTGAAAAAATTCAACGGGTACAAGCTGAAAGACGACGTTTCTTTAGAATGTGTTTGCAGGACCGCGCATTTCCACAATGTGGTGTTATTTGGGTTAACACATAGACTACATTACACGCATTCCTACAACCTGTGCTACTGGCTTCCATTTGCAGGCCCTTGGTCTCTCATCGCTCGCATTCCCCACAACAAGTCAATGCTAGCTAATGGCACCCCATTGGTTTATACACACTCTGGGCTCTATGTTCAAGTTCCCTGGAACAATCCAAAGCTCGCATTCCACAGAAACCCGCTGACAGCCCGTCATCTCATGCCAAACTCGGGAGTGGCTCCAACTACAGACATAGAACCTTCTGCTCCCATGACCTTTGATTGCGCAGCCGTGACGATGGGCAGATATATCT
This sequence comes from Galaxea fascicularis, assembly GCA_948470475.1. NCBI lineage: Eukaryota > Metazoa > Cnidaria > Anthozoa > Scleractinia > Euphylliidae > Galaxea > Galaxea fascicularis. Next base: position 33,508,072 of record OX419336.1, read on the forward strand.
ACTTGATAGGAGGGATGTCCATGCAGGAGGTCACAGAGGTCAAAACGGTGCAGCGTTATGATGTGGAGAAACAGGCTTGGGTGTCAGTGGCCGACATGTGTGAGCCTCGGTACGAGCTTACTGCGGTCAACTACAAAGATAGGTATATCTTTGTGTTTGGAGGCACGGATGGTTCGACTCATAGGGAGTGTTTGAAAACAGTGGAAAGATACGATCCGCAGATTGACCGCTGGTCTTATGTGAAGCCCATGCACCATCCTCGATCTAGTGCCTTTGCATTCGTCCACAATGAGAAAATTTACGTGATTGGTGGAGAGCGAGGCGAGGACGTCACGCCAACGGACTGCGAGGTTTATGATCCCGTCACAGACGATTGGCAAGTGGTGAAAATACAGGTAAACAAGCTCTTCACGCTCAAAGGACAATCAGAGGAAGGTTCCTTTCTTTATCAGACGCCCAGCGAGTGCAGCGTGGGAAAGGAAGTCAGCACAGGGAAGGCAAGTTTAATTGGGCCCCCAGAGGTGCCAAGGCTCCCAGCGCAACAGGACCCTACACTGCTGGATGTAACTAAGATCACTAGACCGTACGTGACCTGTATAAATGGATCCATCGTGGTCCTTGATTTCAGCACATGTGCAGACGGCCAGCGCAAAGCAGATTTCTATTCTGTGGACCCGGAGTCAGGTGATTTTCGTATCTTGCATTCCTTGTTCGCATGGCCCACTGATATCTCGTACGGCGCCTTGATGCCTCTCAGCCGAAGAGACATGATGAAGGCTCTCAAGGACTACTCTGTTGATGAGACTTCTAAAGGTTACTTGTAAACTTGCCACTTGCAGTGCTTAACGAATCAACTGGTCTTTGAAATTTAGCATTTCGGATATGAGATGAGCGCGAATGTTGTTTTCAGTCGGGAGCAAACGTTCAGCAAATCCTTCCTGGAAATGTTCTGATTTGGATGTTTGCTATAAACAACACCGTTGCCGAAAACCTCTAAAATCTCTCTCAGAGTTCCATTTTGTCAAAGTGCCAAAACATTAGTAAGCATTGCAAGTCCATCACTGACTTCATTGTAATGTTTAAAGAGTCTGACCCACCCAGTTTGCAACGCGCGCTTCTGTTGTTGTTTTCATCCGGGCAAACTTGACATTTCATGCCTTATTTGGGCATCAGGTTTTATTTTGCCGCGAGGGAAAACTCCTGGATAATTCAATGGAATGATGGCACCGAGGAACTCTAAGCGAAAGACACATCGCTACGGAAACCCGTTCGTTAAATGCTTACGGTTCACCGTTTGCTTGAGGCCAAAATGTAAATAGAGCCACCGCGAGTCGTGGAGGTGATGTCGCCGAACCTCGCAGCGTTGTCAATCGTGTGGTCAAGCAGCGAAAGATTGTAGTTCATTTCGGCTTTGAACTGGATTTAACGGCGATGACTGTAAAATTAACTGCCTTCTGCCTGCAAATGCCGAGCCTCGCAGCGTTGTCAATCGTGTGATCTAGCAGCGAAGAAAATTGTAGTTCATTCATTTGAACTGGATTTACCGGCGTTGACTGTAAAATCAACTGCCTTCTGCCTGCAAATGCATCCAAATGTAACACGTCATGACAAATCACTCGAACAACTGAGAACTTCTCATTGATTTGTCGATATACACACACTCTAGAAATTCAGGTAAAAAATTTAATGAGAAAGCCCGTTACAGATGTTCAGATTTCTTAAGTTTCTCACTGTCTCGGAGTGCTAGTTGAACCAAGTGGTTCATTAGTTTCATCTCCAATCCTCCCCACGTTCTGGTGGAACATCATGTCTGTGAACTCGCTGTTGCTGATTGCCTTGAGTCCCAGAGATTTTTCAGGTTTTCATTCCATAATAAAAATGTCGCCTGGCGAAGGTTCACCCTCTTTACGGCTTCCGTGCAGCGAGGACGACCTCTCGGCCTGGTCGAGTTGCCGACATTAGTGACGACACAGTCGTTGAACAAGTCTCCGCAGAGTATTCTACATTATGGTTCTGCGAAGGTCGAAAGATTCCAAATAAACTGATAAACTTAAAGCTTGATATATAAACTCAAACATGGACGTAAAATAAATGTCATTCGACGCGGTCAGGACCGGATGGAAAAAGATTTCTTTCGCTAACTGCAACACTTTTAACATCGGGGGCCCTAAAAATGGCGAATGAATCGAGGTGGGCGCGCAATGCAAACTGGGTGGGTCAGATTCTTTAACTGTCGCACTCTCGTTTACTCAAATCTAGGAGCGTAAGTTAATGTTCCTCTCAAATTTCTCCGCTCAGGTAAACAGTAACAGCAGTTTAAGTATGTTTCCACTCTTTTCCTCTTACTCACTTTTTATTGACCCTGGTACACGCATCATTCAACTTTACTTGTCCATATTACCTCGTTAATACACTCAAATTGCCCACAAACGCAAAAAAGTGATAGTTTTTATCACAAATGTGTTTCAGTTAGTATCCCGAAAGCACACATCAATCGGTTTTCACTAAGAACCCATTCGTTGGCTGAAATGCGAAAATTACTAGGCGCGTTGTCTTCATAAGCAAGTTGGTTGAACTGGAGTCTGTTGCAGTGTATAATAAGTTACCTTTTATTTGGGGATAGCATACGTTTTACAATTTTCTTTTGTTTTTAGCGTTTACGCCGCTCCATAGTGTAGACTGGAATTGCTGTCGTTTCAACTTGTTTATTTCCAAGAAATTTTCCCCAAGTGTTCATTTGTATGGTTGTACGTGAGGTCTTTAATTCTGAAGTTTTTCTCTTTCTGATCATAGCTTGTTGTATTTAGTGTGATTGGTTCCCTAACAGAAGTTGAAACTCAAAC
>OX419336.1:33513414-33528414 GCA_948470475.1 Galaxea fascicularis
ACTTCGGCTTGCGCAACACATGCACAGCACAGTTTTACGTGCCAGGAACTATGGGATGCCACATTGCTACAGGTTTCCGTAGCGAGGCCAACATGTGATTCCAGTGTGAACAACCGCTTCCTGTCACGTGCTGTCCAAGCAACACAAGACCGATTGTTTGATCAGGGCCGTTTGAATGTTTATTGACAACAAGAACCTTGAACGTAACTTTAGGAAGCGCGTCGGAAGTCACCTTGAACGTGAAGGCTTCGTTGTAAACTGGATTTAGAGTTTTTTTTTGCATGGCTGTCCGCTTTCTTCCCAACCTTGTTCTGTTCAACATCAAGAACACTTTGACAGAGGGGCCTGTAGAAATAATGCTATGAATTACTGTGAAAATTCTGAGCCCATACTTTTCTTACACTGAAACCTACTCGATTATTTTTGTTTAGCTTTTACAAAGCTCTGAAACTGGCTATCAAGTGGAACTTAATGAAGCCATCACTTAAATGACAACGGCTTCTCACAAGTGTTGTAATTGGTTTATTGCTACACTTGCCGTGATTGGCTGAATAGGTTTGAATACTTTGGTCTTCTATAAAAGGGCATTTTCAGTCCTATCAAAGAGACAAGTTAAACAAACAAACAAACAAATAAACTTCAAACTTACCCCACAAGCCAGATTTGGACTCTATTTTAAGGTTTCTTGCCTTGAGAACCACGATTGTAAGACGCTGAGTTGTGGGAAAGTAGTTTAAGGAGAGAAGCAGGTCACCAACGTATTCATGACTCGGCATCTGGAAATAAAGCGACGTGAGACAGCAATGGTACAGTGAGTGTGAATGTCAAAAGTGTTAGAATACCCGAGATTTTTTCCTTCTGTGACGGCAGTAAAGTGGACGAGTGGCTTAAGTTTTCTTCAACGGGTCACGCGGCTTTTTAACTTCAAAGTGAGTTGACCATCTCAGTTTGACCCAAAAATTTCCCAAAGAGGTGCCCTGAGGCAAAAAGCAAACCACAATACAACTTGTCTTGAAGAGAAAATACTGCAAAAAAGAGAGAACTTGAAAGGAAAAAGGCGGCCGCAGTCTGAGCCCTACTTTCTTCGATAAAACGGAGAGCCGTTGGGAGCTTCTTGCTTTTCTCTTTGGAAACTGATCTTTTATCATAAACATGAACAAGGTTTTTGTGTAATTTACCTCCCTGCTGTAACGTTAATTCGTCACCACAACAACAGCTATTTTGTCAATATGTGACCAGTCAAACTTACACTCCTGTGGTTACAGATTCTGGTCACGTGTGGGCGATTCTTGGGGCATAATTTTTTAACATGACAAGAAATTCTTGTTTACCTCTGGCAAGCCAGTAATGTCGTACCACTTTGGCAGCTGTTCACCAAGTTCTGCCTCGTCCAGCGAGAGCGCCACTTGACCAATGAAATGCGAGTTTGAAAACGAGTCTATCTCGATCAACTGAATGAAGAGAGAGAGTGTTTTGATTGGGTTTCCGTCCAAAGAAAAGAACAACTCTTCATTCCATTGTGGTTCAAAGGTCATTTTTTGTTTTTCGATTTCTCTCTCAGCCAGAGTTTTTTCACCCTTGCATAGCTGAATCACAGGGGAAAGATACGCCGTTTGTACGTTCGTTCGGCAGATGATTCCCTTCGCCTGAACTAGACCAATAATTAAAACATCCTCTTCCTTGTGGTAGTCAAGCCAGTACTGAAGTTTTCCGTAATCTCCAGGTGTTTCAATTATGTACGGTTCCTCTCCGCTGGAAATGCTGTCGTGGTCAGCCAGCGATCCATTTTCATACGTTTGATAAGTTACTCCTGCTGGCCATCTGCCCTTCTGATGAATGAAGTAAGTCTCTTGAGAAGGGCTGCGCCTGCGATACGTTCTGCGGTAACGCCACCATACCCAGCAACACTTGCACAACACAGCTAACAATACAGCAGTTAGGGCCGAGGCCACCCCGACCACTACAGCGTAGACCAAAGATAACTTCACGGCCACTGGAAAAAAAATAGAAGCTATCAGAAATAGTAATTTGACTGCCAATATCATTTCATTCTGCCAATATGAATAATGATCTCCCTAACAAAACAAAAACAAAAATAGAAATAACGACAACAAACGTGTAAACGCTTCAATTTCATTGTTTTCACACCCGCTCTAGTAAAGTCTCTTATGTTAGACAGGACGAAAATCAAGGCTTTATGAGAAAACTAAGACTACCTATTTTCTCTCCTCAAAGTTGACTTTTCCGAAAGCCGTCGTTCACAACCGTAACTCATAATGCTAACAATAATATACAACACTATACAAGATTTGTTTTCAGAACTTAACAAATACAAATTAAACAAACGATATCTGCAAAGGCGGGAAACAACTGGTAGGATCTATCCTCTGACTTAAAGCACCTAACAACCAAATTTGCATTACTAAAGGTTAAACAACACTTATTATACTAGAGCAAAATGGCTCTCTTAATATCAACCAGTGACCTCTTCTTTGTGTGTGTTTCATGCTTCACTTGCATTTCACTTGCATTTTTGAAGACTATCTGCCTCCTGTGCTTTTTCTTTCTAGTTTATCTATATAGGTACTGTCTGTGAGAGATACTCCATATTCATTTAGGCTCTGGTTATTTCCTTCATAAACACTTTTTTTTTTTAAAGAATACATTTTATAAGAATATCGAGGCTGATATTTGCGAAATTTTAAGAATGTTTTGAGAATAAACCCGAGGCTGAGATTTGGAAAAGAATATAATTTCGTGTGGTGCAAGTCTGTAAATACAATACAACTGAATGGTTTTAACGAAACCGTGAGAATATTCTTTAAAAAAAAACAGTGCTATTACTAGTCATATGTTCCGACGGTGCTAATAACCCTTCCGCAAGACGTAAGGTGTGTCGTATCAGGCTTTTTGGCTGCAGTCTGGCTCTAATCTAAGAATATCCACAAGAAGATGATATTTTTACCCTAAAATTGGCAGAAAAAATAAGAATATTTAGCCTGGGCCGGAAAAGAAGATTCTTAGAAAAAGAGAGTGTATTTAAATTTTTCTGGTAAGTGACGATACAAATAACTAAATCTACCAAAATATATATTTTAATGTATGGTATTGTTTTACCAAATCGGAGATCTTACGAAAACGAAATTTCCTCGAAATAGCCATTCTCCAAAATAAAACTGCCTCCAAATTCCGTTCTTTACGAAAACGCTGCTTAGTAACGGACCTTAGTTGCCGATTGAATGATCTTTTTAAGACAAAAAAAAAAGCTTTTAGTTGTGATTTGCGAGATTCATCAGTATCGAACATGATCAGCTTTAAGTGCCCTCTTGTGTTAAGCTTTCCTTAGAGCCATAACAGGACCTGTCCCTTTCTGGCCCTTGGCTTTCCCCTCAAGAGTTTTCAAATTCTATAACCATGGGAGAGGTGAAGAAAATATTAACATTTTCTCTCTCGAGGGCTTCTAATAAAGGAAAGTTAAATTTTTAAAATAGAAAGCAGTTATTACAGTTAGCTATCACCAGGCAACGTGCACTTCTGAGGCGGAGTCCTGACTGACTTCTAAGAGGTTTATGTAAACTGAAAAGTCTTGAAAACGAAGATTACAAAAACGAATAAATTGCGAAGTCATAGTCAATAGTCAACACTGTTATGGTTGTTATCATAACGATGTTTTTACTCAAAACCAATGCATCTTTAAACACGAGTCTTGTTTTTGTAATGGTCACAACTGTGTGTTAGTTTGTCTGTGATTACACCTTAGAGGATTGCACAGGAAGGCGTTGTCCGTATTAAATACGATTATTTTACTATTTATCATCGCCCTAGATTCTCCTGTTAACTGTGCCATTTTCTTTAGTTCCTTTTCATACAGGATGGTAAAAAATTTTGTCAAAAGCTGCCCTTCGATACTCGTCAACTTCCGCACGAATTTTGTTTATCAGGACTGATCTACGGATCTTACTAAATATTTCAGTTACTCTTGCATTTAGCATATATATATATATATATATATATACATAATATATTCCTCAATTTGGCTTTGTTTAGTCCGATTTAAATCTCTCATACTTCCAAACATAGAAACCGATATTTATTTGTGTACGAACGATCTTTTTCTATATTTTTTCCACAAATTACTTAATTTCTTGACTGGCACCAAAGACTGATGGAAGACGTTTAAGTACAGTCACTGCCAAAAATTTAGAATGGCAGGACTCAAGAGGCACAAAACGCAAAACTTGTGCTTTTAGGACGATTTCAAAAGCACGTTTGGCAGTATGAACAAAAGATTATTCTTCAAAGACTAAATTTAAGATCAAAGTCCTCTTGAACAAGACGGAGTGAGTCAGAAAATAATAATGCCGGTATAGTTTACCAAAAAATCTGGTATCAGCAGTATCTCAACAATCAATCTGTTAATTGTTTTTGCTAGGGAAGCTTTACTTACCAAAGAAAGAGTTTAAAGAATAGGTAACCGATTTACACTTCTAATGTTCTAACACTTCTAACAAAACTGTTACATTTTCATCGCTGGAATATACTGCAATTGCAACCCAGGTGGGCCTTGTTTTTGTGATACTTACTTGGTACTTTGTTGTTACCAAATAAAAATACTTTGTTGAGTTTTGATGCCACCGAAAGATTAGCGAGAGCTGCTCGGTATGTCGCCGGAATTTGCCTGATGTTGTGACAAGGACTACATTGACCATTCACTTAGTTAACATGCACTCCACAATTGCAGAATTGATCTTTGAGTAAATCGCTTTCGGAGAGTAGGTAGAAGGTAGAAGGTGGAAGGAAGATCTTGCACGCCAATTTTAAGCTTAACAGTTTTGCAGACACTGAGCCGCGAATCCGGCTTTGCTTTCCGGCTCAATTTTACCGACAAAAGCAGCTGGTTTTACAGGAAAAAAACCTGGCATTCATGTTCGCCCGCCGGCTTTTTATGTTGAACCAGCTTAGAGAATATATTGCGGGTCTGGCAGCAATATAGTTGAAACTGAAATCGTAGCTCGTCGTCATCAATGAAACCTTTAGCAACGCTGTGGTCTGATTTTTGTAATTAAAAATCTATTTTGCGATACACTAAAATTACGGCTGAATGAAAATCACGCTTTTTACGTAGTATCGACCGAAATAATTGCATGAAAAATGGCAATCTCGTTCATGTTCTTTTGTTTTCTAACTAATGCAGCTGTTATCTGATTCACAACAAGTTATATTTTTGACATTTATTTTCTCAGTTTCACCTGTTCCTATTTTGCTCTTCCCAGAACGAAGTCAAAACAATCAAGCAGACATATATGCAATTCGTTGCCACCAAGAGCCAAGCAAGTGAAATTCAAGATTAGTATATTACTAAAAAAAAAGAAGGAAGAAAGAAACGTTCTTTTTTTTCCCTCTTTTATGAGCGGACTTTAAAAATCCAATCATTTGACGTAAACAATTTACTCTCATCTAAAAATGAAAATGACTTTTCCAGACTCATCAGCCATAAGAATGGAACATACGCGATTCTTCCACCACATTTCAGTTTTGATGTTTTACTTATCGTTTTTCAAGAAAAACATTTGACGTGAAGTGTTCACAGTTGTCGGTCTGGAAAATTTTCACTGTTATATTGGAAAATAATTCTAATCGGGCATTTCAGTTTCCAAGGACAACCAACCCAGCGCGTAAAGCCAAAAGAAGACTTCGCATGTTGACGGCGTACATTTGCAATTCAGATTTGATACAGACTTCCCCTTCCATACGAAGTAAATATGACAAATGGCATACGTTTCTTCAAATTAATGGCTTAAACTGTCCGGGTAACGCGTTTTTTCGCGACAGCCACTTTCTCTGACTCAGAGAAATTTTACTACGCCGTACACATTTGAAAAAAGATTAAGTGATTAAACACATATATATATATATCTTCATTTTCAGCCTTCCAACGCAGTCTTCAGTTTCCTTGAGAAAAAAGTGCATACAACGATTGTTTCTTTCGCAACTAGCACGTAACACTTTTGTCACTGATAAACAAACAGATCATCCCGGAATATTTGGCGGCCAAACTTTCGGTGATCGAATCATCATGGCCGTTCAAATATCCTTAAAATTCGCAACGCCATTATCTGTCTTTGCTTCTTGAAATAAAATAAAAATCGTAAGTAAGTAGGGTACCATAGCGAATTGAGTTGATAATTCAGTGACTGTAATGGGTCGAAACCTAAAGTCTTTTTTTTGTTCAAGTCACACGGTTTATTTACAGGTTTGCCTGTACGGGCAAGTCGATTTATGCCTTGCACTTAAAATTTTTGAAGCACAGCACATGAAATTATGAATAACTGATTTCCGAGTTCAATCGCTCTGGCTTACAAATCGCCGGGAAGTTAGAGGTGTCAGTGTCTTTACATTACGGTATTTTATACTTGTAGAAAGCAGTCATGGTGGACTGACTCAGTAGAGTTCATTTCAAAATCGTTTACTTCAAGACCTTACACAGCTTCTTACAAAATGCGCCATATTAACTGCAGTTGCCTTCATTACACAAGAGAACAGTGCCTCCCCGATCTTTCACAAACTGTTTAACGGATTGCTTGCGAACGAATTGGGCAGCTGTTGCTTCTGGAGACATACGTTGCATGAAATAGTTATCTGCACTGATATTTGAACCATAAAGTACAGCTCAGTAGATGATGTACTTACTTGGTGATCTAATCCGCCAGACCTGCCCATTGCAGGCACTGTCGTGGCAGTGAAATTAATTTTCTCCTTTGTGTCACCGCAAAATGATCTTGATTTCAGCTTGAAGTCATAAACTTATGCGGAGATGACTCTTCTCTGAGTTTGCTTTCTGATTACAATGGCTCGAAACTGCAACAAAGAGATGGCAACTTCCTCTGTTGTGGCCTCATTTCGAGCCATCGATCGCTGTAAATCAGGCAGGGCTTCGAAACTCATTTGCAAGTGTGTTCGAGCCGACGAATCTGATTGGCGGAGAAAGGAAAACATTAAATTTTGATCAATAGCATATCATTTATTTTGTCATAGGTCAATGTGAGAAATGTATAGGTGCTACTGTGTAATTGAAGACCCAATTCTTGTCACAAAAGCCGCAATCAGTAAAAAATGGCGGCACATAAGGAAGCTACTTTTTCACAGGAACTTATATTCACTGTCCTTTAGGCCATGGCTAGTGGCAACTTAGCACATTATTTGCACAACGTTAGCAAACATTCGGTTTCAGTAACAATTAATACTGCAATTTATGTGTCGACAATATTTACTCAGAAGAATGCAGAGCTGAGAAAAAGGGGAAATGGATTAGCCGATATTGCCAGGAGACACTTCAAATGCATTATTTTTCCTAAAACTATAAATTCTTGAACGATTAAAAAGTGATCTGACTTGTAAACAGAGATCGATTTGTGTAAACGAGTTTTCGAATAGGCCTTCTGAAATGCACACACAATGCCACTGGCAATGAAAACAGCATCCGCTATTTTATGGAATTAAAAATTGCGATTAACATATCTCGTAAACTTTAACTAACCCCGGTTGTGTAATTTAAAGAGTATTGATACAAGTTAACTACAACTGAAAACTTTCCTAGCTTAACATCTATTAATTAACCATTGCAATAAATCTCACATGATGCCTCACTGACGCCAATATTTGAGCATGAGGCTCAATTTTGACTGATTCTGTCAATGCCAGGAAAAGGCAAAAGTTGAAATTATTTATTTATGTGTATTTCGCTCATACAGACCACAATTTCATTAATCGCTTTTAGGGAGGTCGTGTTATTCCTAACAACTTTTCCTTTATTTTACAAAAATCCTTTCAGAAGAGGTCATCATGATTCGTTTCAGAAGGGATCAGTGACTTTGAAATACCAGTCAAAGCGCTAACTAAATACACAAAGCGAAATCCTTTTTGCAACACGTAATAAATGGTACTCGGTACGGACAGACTAGTATGCAATTATATATAATCACTAAAGCAAGTAAAGGATTTTTAGAGGTAGGGGACATTGTTCTGATAAATTCCACAGAAATATGAAAAGAAAAAGTGAAATGAAGAATGATCCTTACAGTTTCATTTCATTTCCACAGTTCATATGATTTATTTCATATACATCTTTCATACAACAGAATTATGCACGCCAAAAAAAAGGTCACAGCAAACCTTAGACCTCCTGTTTTTATTTCGATCCTAACATTGGTTTCGAAAGCTGTACAGTCTCGTTCCAAGGCGTAACTCGAATATTGTTATATTACAACGACGTGAACCCACCAAATCTCACAGGAAAAAAAATTGAATTTGTGAAACCGCGATTTTCAGTTCTCTTAAATTCTGTTTCGCTTGACCCTGGTTTAACACTGAAAACGGCCAAAAAACATATGCATAACAGAGCAAGCACCTCAAAAAGTTAAAAATAGCTGATTTCATGCGAAAGGTTGCGAACATCTTTACACTTGCTTGCAATTCATCGAGTTTTTTTGTATTCAGTTCTAGCCTGCACAACAGGCGTTCATTTAGCCTGTTGTGCAGGCGAATTTAATTTAGTTTATTCTACCGCGTCAAGTGTTTTGCGGGTGTACAGTCATATTTTCTGTCCAAGTCCCTAAAGGCATGGAGAGGCCTTGCCGCTACTAGCAATAGGGAACAAATTCTACGTGACCCTTTTAAAACAGAGAAAGTATATGGAGCGAAATTAAACAGTTACAAATTGTGAAATATTTTATTTCTAGTTGCTATGGCCTGAGGTGTTCACCGATCGATCTACCTGCAGTTTTCAAAAATATCTCAGTGAACGGTCACCTCCAGTATTCACCTCCGGTTGCAAATTTCTAAGGTATGATCGATAACAAACTGAAAAAACGTGGCTGCAATTTCTTCTAGCAAGAAGACTACTCTTCTAATTTTAGGACTTTTTGTCAACACTGGAAATGAATGAATTTATCCAATTCTGCAAACTCCTCAGGGGTGTTTTTTTTGCAAGAAAGTGTAGTTTGTTTAAATAATGAAGCTAATCGTTTCCCCGTGAATGAATATAGTGACAGCGTTGTTTTCCTCAGATCCAAGCTTTGTGGTAAAAACATATATGGATTCTATATGGGTAAACTACCTTGAGTAAACTGATCATAGCTGTTTCGAATGCTTAATCAGTTTACATCACTTCCTTGTTAACTCAGTTTCGCCATGCTTTGATCTGTCTTTTGAGTTTAACTGGCTCTAATAAGAGATCTTGAATAACATTAAGATATTTAGACTTTCGCTATCTAGAGCACCGGCAATTTCGAACCTCTCTAGGCAGAAGTCACAAGTTATCTAACTAGGGAGGGCCTGAGCACAAGGACCAAGGAATACGACCTAATTTCCAAACGTGAACCAAACTTTTCCAAATCTGTCAGGAACGGTTGCCTTGAATAGGTCACATCACTGAAGAGAGATCAGTGAAAATTTCATTTCTAACGTTACACTGAAACGAATTTTTTTCTAAAGCTCCTTTGTGCTACAGGGTTCCATGCAATTTTTAGAAGTCCGTTTTTTACCGACAGTAAACGCGATTTCAAGCACAGTTCCTTCAATGTGTTATACAGTAAAGTGATAAATATATATATATATGTAAACGAGATAAAAAGGTTTACACAAACAATGAACTCCCAGCAGAAGGATCCAGAGGATACTGTACCACCACGTGAATTTATAGATAAATACCAGGAGAAAACAGTGGGGTAAACTTCTAACTGGTCCGACTGATGTTAGGTTTAATGACTTCGGCTGTTCAGCCTTCTTCGGATCCAGCTTTAAAAACTAAAAACTAAATACTTTTTACACTGATGGTGCAAATAGTTTTTAGTTTTCATAGGTGAATCCGAAGAAGGCTGAACAGCCGAAACGTCATTAAACCTAACATCGGTCGGACCAGTTAGAAGTTTACCCCACTGTTTGGTCCTGGTATTTATCTTTAAATTCACGTGGTGGTACAGCACGAGGCGCGAACAGCACGAAGTGCCCAGAGGGAACATTAACGGCTGGTCGCACGAGACAAGAGGCCCGTCTCTCGCCTTTTCTTTTGGTTTTCAGGGATATTTATTTTCTCAACGGGTCTCTGGAAATCTTAGAAACAGGTTGATCATGAATTTTTTCAGGCTTCTTTGCGCATGCGCAATTGCATGAATTTTTCAGTTCTTCATTTCAATCCTTGGTTAATTGTGACCTATGCCTTGACATGTCATGGATAGCGCCGATGTAGTGTTGCTTTGAGAAAGTCTCAAATTGTCATCCACGTGGCAAATCAAATATATGCGCTTGTTAAACAAATGAACGGCAAGACTGATTGCAAAGCTGGTAAGACAGCGAAGAGGGAAATTTTGGTGGCCACTCTATATTTATACTTTGAGCTCACTGAGTGAAGTGATATTTGGCACATCGATGCATTTCCGCGAGAACCGATCTGCCAACAATGTACTTTACTGGTTTCCTGCGTTCACACGCGGTCAGCGCTGTGTCATTCCAGACTGAGTTGTGTAAAGTGTATGAGATATTCCTCAGTCATTTCCTATTCTCCATCATACATGTACAAGACGCTATGAATTTTGTTCCGTTTCCGTGATGTGATGGGTAGAGCATTCTAGATAGTGGCCTCCGTTCTTCAGCTGGCTTATCTTCCCGTACAGGATAATCCAGCTCTGTATATATCGTGGGCTTGACTGCATTTTTCCTCGCGTCTTTGTTTCCTTTTACTCGTTTGCATTTCCTTTGCAGATGTAGTGAAGAAATGGTCTTCCGCGCTGGAAACTCCACAAAAATAGCGGGAAATACACACACGTTCCACGCGAGCACATTTCTTTTACGCGCATGTGGTTCGCGCAGACACTCGACATCGCCCAGAGATAAACGCGGACATGGGGCGCACCACGCTTTACCTTTTAATTTTGTCAGGAAATGTCGTGTTTCCGTTCCATTGTGACGTTTCAGTATCACCTCTGGCAGCGTGTTTTTGTCACGCGCTAACTTAATACTTTTTTCACCTTTAGTTTCGGTCTCTTTACGCTGAAAGTACTCTACCGTAGTCGCTTTATTGTTCTCGATTTGGGACTTTTGTAATGTTTTCAAAATTCGTTTGGAATCTTCATAGTGAGCTTCCCATGACTTGGGAATAAGAGACAAGTGCGGATTTTCTGTTTCCATGGAGACTGGTGGGAACAATGACAATGGTTTGCGATGATTAAACTTTGACTTAAAATATCCTCGCCCTTTATGTTGAAGGGAAATATCCAGTCCTTTGGTGTTTACTTGTCTTTCTTCATCTTTACAAGCCTGTGCTCCAGAGTGAACATTTGTTTTCAAAGAACAAGGACGTGCAAACTCGCCCTGTAAGGCTCCATCCCAAACGCGAGATTTTGTCCAGCGCCGCGTCTTGTCACTAGCCTTACCTTTGTTTCTGGACGTTTTTTCATTTAGTTTAGTCTGGTGTTTTTCGGTTTCCTTTTTATGCCGTCTACCTTGCGGTGACAAAGAAGTGGTTTTCGACATACTGTACGGCATGTTTTGATTCTACTTTATTTGTTTACCATAAAACTGTGACATTGTACGGTCCTCTAGCTGGCGTTTATAAGCCTTGGCTCTCGGAGTCAAAACACTTCTTTCTTCTCACTTCTATTGTGGTCGGGACCAGTTTATAACTTAGTTATTAGTTCACCATTGTTCACCGAACGAAGCTCGAGGTGAGTTTCCTCCACTATGTTTTGCATTTCACCAATCTATTGACTTACTTGATTATGAAAGTCTTGTCTGTCAAGTAGCTTTTTCTTTGTACTTAAGTCTCGATTCTGACAGCATCCACAGTAAAAAGGAACAGTTAACAAAAATAAACAGCTCTTGATCCAAGAAAGAAGTTTAACACGCATAAAAATCAAAACATTTTCCCATCGATTGTGTGTTGTTGTCGTTAGCTCGTTCAAATTCAAAATAAGTTCAGAACAGAGCAGGTGTTTTAAATAGTTCATATCCAAAGCTGATGTCTGACGGTGAAGTTAACAATGGGAAATATTGACTTCGGCATTCACGAAAGGCAGATTAACATAATTGGTTGACGAACATTCAATGCAACGACTCGATTCTAGAACCCGAGGTTTTTCCGACTTGTGTTATCCAATCAGAAATCAGTGCTACAAGGAAGCAGTGGCTATCCGAGCGCCAAATAGCCATTCAGAAAGAGAGTAATTCTTCCAAGCTGCTTTCTGTGTTTTGCTTATAATGTTCAGAGCAAACTGTTCTTCAGCTGTACCAGAAAATTAAGGAGACCTTAAATGCAAGCTTACATCGATATGCTGACGAGACATTTACAAAAAAGTGGGGACGGTTCGTTTGCGGGACCTTCGCCGGAGAAGCGAGTGTCTGGTTGGTAGTAAAAACGAGGCAGAACAGTCAGTGCTAAAACTAACGATCAATTTTAATGCTCGTTACAGACCGTTAAATAAATATAAACCACTGAATTGCGACTTTTTTAATACAACCCCTATATACAAAACTCTCTTTCAAAATTCTCGACATACACGAAATTTAAACATTTTCTCTGTACAAGCCCTTTGCATTCAACTTTCTAATGAGCATTAGTAGCGGGTACTGTGCTCCAAAACGGTCATCGAAGCGAGGGATAGGCCTCTTCCCGCTCCCATTCTCCAGACTAGGCAGGTCTCTTTTACAGGTCATATTTCACAGGTCACAGGTCACTATTTTATCGATTCGTAACTAAACCAAAAAGTTCACTTCGACCTAAAACAAAATTTTTGATAATGATTAGGGCCAGGAGACAATTCAAATTGGGTTTGTTTATTCAACTGTAAATACTGTAGAACGGTGACCTGTTCTGTGACCTGTAGAGGAGACCTTGCCGTTCCAGGCCCAGCTTGGTTGTAAAAACAATGTACCATTGTGAAAGGCTGAGGCCCCTGATTTCAGTTGAATTGCAGTTGAATGCTTGACACCAGTTGATTTCAGCGGGCTGCGTATCGGCCGATTGGTCTTTCCAGGGTAAAGTTTATTTTTATCAATTCCACAGGTTAGATGACCTCTCGTACAGTTAAAAATCTCGAAGGAGAGCTGTAGCCCACAGCCCGTCTTCCCGACCCTAGAAAAGCCGCCTTCACTAGCAGTTCCACCTTAACTGTGACACTGATTGTTTTAGATTCTTGGAGGTCATTTCAAGGGCACCTCATCTCGACCTTCTCCTATCTGTCTCCTATCTGAAATTCCGTACTGTGAACTTCCGTTACATCCACAAAGCTGTTCAGATTTGAGTTAAAGGCACTTGTCAGTAGAACTCGTTGTCGTCTCCTAACTCCAGGAACACATCAAAAGACTCGCGGTTACAGTTGCCTTCAGGTGTAAACACGTACTTGTGGTAAGTGCCATCAACACACACAGCTGTCAGGTAACAAAGAAATAATTACCCAAGGTCACCTCCCGAACGGTCTGAGATTATGTGAGTGTTTCCGGCAATTCTGAGAACGCACTTCATCATTTTATTGACAACTTTCCGGAAATAACGGTGCCTCTAGTTCGGTCACAGTTTAGCAAATTCTACAAATTTATTGCATATACCTCGGTTTGCAAGTACGAAAACAAGCACGGAGACCCCTACGTTAATCCTATTTTAGGTGAGATGTAATGATTACAGCGGAAAGAAGAAAAACAATTTAATGACCACAACAAAATCTGCAACCTTAAATAAAAACCCCTAAAAACACACCTCAAAATTACAACGACTTCTTTCAGTGGATTGCGTTTGTATGTACACATAATTAGTACTCACCGACAACAGAGCTACCAGATCCAAAGGCGCAGATACAAGGCCGTTCAGCTGGGACCGTAAAGTTAGCTAAACCCCATTGAGATTCAACATACTGACCTAAGAATCCTATCTTTGCAAGGCTGAAACACAACATAATGGCAGAAGTTAAGCTATGCTAATAGATTTTCTAGGGATACATACATATATACTTGACCACTAACCG
Source organism: Galaxea fascicularis (assembly GCA_948470475.1). Lineage (NCBI taxonomy): Eukaryota > Metazoa > Cnidaria > Anthozoa > Scleractinia > Euphylliidae > Galaxea > Galaxea fascicularis. The sequence goes on from OX419336.1 coordinate 33,527,427, forward strand.
CGGGGCTTTTCAGGGCCAGTGCAGCTCAACGGGTTCGGCCGAATGCATGTGAAGGCGCCTCTGGCTGCCGCCAAACGATCATGAATGATCCCAGAGCACAGCAGCCGAGTCAGATGTTTTTGACTTGGGTAAAGGCCAGACCACAACACCGGGAACTCCGTGCCCTACTCTTTACGAATAGTGTGTGGGTTCTTTAATGTCAAATGCAAGTTGTTACAGCAAACCTTGCTTGTATCTAATATAACAGTTTTTCTACTCATAAGGAGAAAAAAAAGACCCGTTTCTGTACAGTCTTTGATAATCACACTGTGAAATTTGTGATCTTTCTAGTAGTGTTACTTCAAAGTAATGATTTTTGATGTTTTGATTACCTGGACCTTTTGTTCAAAGAAGTGTTCTTCAAAGCAAATATATGGACTGTCCCTTTATCACTGGATACACACAGGAATGCTGAATCATGGCTAAAGTTAATGCTACCACAAACAAACAAAAAAAAAATAAATAAATAAATGATTAATCAAACAAGAACAGATCAGTAATTCTGTTGATCATGAATCTTGTTTTGTACAACTGAAAGTTTTGCTGGGAGAAGTTACACTCTTGAAATTAACAATGTCTATCTGAAGTTGGCGGTCCTGTATGTCTGCTGGGTGTTTTTGTGGATGGAAACAATTATTAGGTAATTTCGACAAGTAATGATGCATGAAACCAATGAAATTGGTAGGAAGGGAGATGTATCTATATATCAGATATTGTGGCTGGCTAGTAAACACAGGATGCTATGAAGTTTAATTTGTAGACTGTGTGATATGGGATGAAAATGCATATGGAGCAGAGCAAGAACTGGGTAGTAAAAAATCTACTTGGCTTATAAAAATTAACCTGATGAAAGAAAGGATCATTCAATATTTATCGATTTACACGTAAGCAACACTTTCAGAACGTTTCCAGATCTAAGTTTCATTTTATATATGAGACTTTTTTTACC
>OX419336.1:33535914-33548414 GCA_948470475.1 Galaxea fascicularis
GATAAACTAAGGGTTTACTAGATTTTACAAGGTAAACCAGGGTTTACTAAGGTTTACAAGAGTTTAGTAGGGTTGAATAGCGTATACAATGGTATACTAGACTTTACAAGGGTATGCTAGGGTTTACAAAGGTATGCTAGGATTCACAAAGGTATGCTAGGGTTTACAAGAGTATACAAGGGTTTACAAGGGTATACTAGGGTTTACTAGAGTGTACTAGTGTGTGCTAGGGTTTACTAAAATATACCAGGGTTTATAAGGGTATAATAGGATTTGTTAGTGTGTACTAGGGTTTATAAGGTTTACTAGGGCTAACTAGGATAAACTAAGGGTTTACTAGATTTTACAAGGTAAACCAGGGTTTACTAAGGTTTACAAGAGTTTAGTAGGGTTGAATAGCGTATACAATGGTATACTAGACTTTACAAGGGTATGCTAGGGTTTACAAAGGTATGCTAGGATTCACAAAGGTATGCTAGGGTTTACAAGAGTATACAAGGGTTTACAAGGGTATACTAGGGTTTACTAGAGTGTACTAGGGTGTGCTAGGGTTTACTAAAATATACCAGGGTTTATAAGGGTATAATAGGATTTGTTAGTGTGTACTAGGGTTTATAAGGTTTACTAGGGTTTACAAGAGTATACTAGGGTTTGTTAGGGTGTACTAGGGTTTACTAGGATTTACCAGAGTTTATAAGGGTATACTACGGTTTGTTAGGGTCTACTAGGGTTTACAAGGCTGTACTAGGGTATAGTAGGGATTACAAGGGTGTACTAGGGTTAACAAGGATCTGCTAAAGTTGATAAGAATATACTAGGGTTCACTAGGGTCTACTAGGGTTTACAAAGGTATACTAGAGTTTACTAGGGTATACTAGGGTTTATAAGGGTATGCTAGGGTTTATAAGGGTATACTAGGTTTACTACTAGGGTTTACTAGGGTATACTAGGGTTCATAAGGGTACACTAAGGTATACTAGGGATTACAAGTGTAAACCAAGGTTTATAAGGTATATGTGGGTGACTATATGTGTGTTAACATGAATTATATGCCAGCACCACGAACAAACGCGGGTTTCGCAGTTTTGACGTCATATAATAAACATCGCACGGTCGCGTCCAAAAGAAAAGCGGGCGCTGGGTACGAGATAGGAACCTTCGAATTCAGCAAAATGGCCGAAGTTTAATTTCAGGCGCATTCGTTAAAAGACAATAGTCCTGCAAACCGAAATGTAACGCAACACAACGAAAGAATTTAGTCAAAGTCGTCAAGGGACAGTAGTGTAAATGATTCGTGGAAAGTTGCTGGAAAATTTCAGAAGTCTGTTTGCGCCGTACATGTGTTTCCGCGAGAACTGACACGTCAACATGCAGTCGGCATAAGGAACGGTCCGGGTCCATCCACGCAGAAGTAAACTTCCCAGATTTCGGCTGGAGACTCCAGCTTTGGGAATCAACTTCCAGCCCTCCAGCTGACAAAGCAAAATCTCCAGCCGACTGTAATGATCTTTTTTCTGTCATTTTTTCATCACTTGTTTTTTCGTTTTCGGTGGCCGCTTACCCTGGGTATGAGGATATTTCTAGGGTCATCTTACGCATATCTCGCTTTTTGAGCCTTTTAACTGCTAAAGAAAGTCAATTTAAATTTAAATTTAAGTCATCCTGTATGATAACTCCTGACCTCATTAGACGCTAAGCAACAAATCAATAACATTGTCTGGGATAATCAAAACACACCTATTTGGCTATTTGACATTACAAAGACATCATATTCCCCAAAATTTACGCAAGTGTCATGCTTTTTTTTTTAACTTTCAATAACACCTTTCAACAACGGAATCAACCACTCTCCTCCTCACACTTGGCACCACTCTCCTCCTCCTCTCATAGAACCCGCGCGAGGCCATTGCAACTGAACTTCACCAAGAGAGTCTTCCCTTCATCAATAATCGCAAGGGAGTGACAGGTTACGTATCCGTTTTCATACCTTTAACCCCCAAAAGCCTTGGCGTGATCCGCATCGAATTTTATGACGAGAATTAAGGACAGGATCGTCCTATAGCAATTGTGTAGGGGACCACAGTCAAATAACAATTTAAATTTTGATGTAGCGATTCAAAGGGTTAATACACCACATATACATCAGCAGTTTATTTGAACCCTTGAATAAATGAGACTCCACTGCAATGGCTGCCGGGTCGCCAGGGACCCATATACTGTAATATCGGATGCCGCACCGTTACTGCTTGAAGAATTTCAGTCTGAACTGAAGCGCGCTGTTACTGTCAAATGCCTAGCGTGTTGTTCGAACTTAACTTTAGCACTCAATCAATCAATTCAGCATGCAGAGCTCTCGATTTTCAACACTGAAAATGACCGTTTGTTCTGCTACCAAACGAAAAGTTTTTGCTTTGAACGCGCGCCCTCGGACAACACCAAAAAATGCGCAGTTTTGTTTCCAATACAAACTTCGTCCTTGAGCCCAAAGTAATTGGTAGCCTTTACAGCACTGAAAAAGCAAACTTAGGAACATTTCAAGTCAAGTACATTTTCGATACTTGAAATCGAAGTAAATGTTTCTGACTTGACGCTTCACACACAAGTGACGTTTTTTTACTTGAAGATGTACCTTAGAGTTTATTTTCCCACGAAGTGAATTAAGATTAATCCTTCAGAGCGCAGTGGCCAATATATCGTGTAAAAGCACCACATGTGCTTTACGAATTTGAAACTTTCCCAAATCATTCTTAGAATGGTTGAAGTGAACCGTTGTTACTATCAAATGCTTAGTTGTTTAAACCTCCCGACTTTCATTGAAAATGAGCATTTGTCCTGCTGCAGTACAGAACCAAAAATGCTTGCTCTAAACCTCCTTGGTCGACAGCTTTTTTTTTTCAGCGTTTTCTCATGGAACCCGCGCGAGGTCATTGCAACTGATCTTCACCTAGCTAGAGAGTCTTCCCTGGAAGTTCATGGACATCGCAAGAGGCTAACAGGTAACGTATCCGTTTTCATACCTTCAACCCTTAAACCCTAGGAGGCTTCAAAACCAAATTTTGGCTGTAACAAAAACTTAGAAACATCCGTGGACTTGTCTTGGAAGGTTTGATTGACGGAAGCCAAAACGGAGTTTGGTGTTAATTCAGAAATGTAAAATGCGAGTTTGCAAAATTATGAAAATCGCAGTATATAAAGCAAGATGCTTTTCGAAAAATTCGCGTTAATTTAATTCATGTAAACCTAAGTTTTGAAAAATTCGCGCTAATTTAGTGCAACATAAATTTTCTTTGCGTTGTTAACGTACATTGTTAATTTCCTATAATACGGTAATACACGTTCACATAACTTTTAGTTGAAAAACAAACAAACGTACAAACACCCGGTGGTGACTTAATTCCGTCTTGTTAAAATGACCCATGACACAGATGACACAAATAACGATGGAGAGGGGAGTGTTTCCCATTGCTCAATGATCGAATGCCCCAAACTTGCAAACACAGAATACAAACGGAGGCATGATGGGAAACTTCGTAGAGCCCTCAGCTGCAAGACGTGGTGGTAGTTTGCTGATATTTGTGTTCTTTGTAAGACTGAAGAGAGCGTGAAGAGCCTTCTCTTTCAACTTGCCGAGTGCCATAGAAAAATTATCTGTTGAGGAGATTAGTTTTGAATAATTTCAATGGTTTCCTTGTCTATGTGGAAATTCGACTCAGTGCATTTTTAGCACATTTTTGAAAGATCAAAATTTTTGTCTTTTTAGGATTGATGCTTAACATCCATTAATCGCAGTAGGAAGATAACATATCAAGACAATTTTGAAATCCTCTTTTGGACCTCGATAATATTACTAGATCATCCGCGTACAAATTAAAAGTGCGCTCAATTTTGTGTCGTTTGGTAGAACGAATGGATCGGATAAAGTATTTTCGAAAGAGAAAGGTATGTTATTAATGAATAGGTTAAATAATAACGGACTTAGAATACAGCCTTGGCGTACCCCTCTTGTGTATTAAAAGGGCGTGTTTTGCTATTCCCGATTTTTATGGAACATGTAGAGTTTGAATACAAACTCTTTATTAAATTATAAAAGCAGCCCCCAACATTTATTTGTAGTAATTTGAATAAGAGTCCGTCACATGCTAACCAGCAATACCCGGCGAAAAACCTCCCGGAGCAGAATAGAGAACCAGCAAACAAGTTCTGGGAACAAGCGTTATAATAAGCCAGCGAGAAAAGAGCGCGAAAAGAAAGCTTGCATTAGTACCGCATCGTACCGTACCGTATCGTGCCGTGCCCTAATTAAATTTCAATGTCACCCATATCATTTTTTTCCTTTGTTTGTTTCTTTTCTTTTCTGTTTTTCTTTTTTTCAGTCTACGGTTCACTGATGCAGGACATTCTTAAAACATTTTTTTCTAAAAAAGATTGCAACACGCAAGTTAACGGTAAGTTGAATAATTTGTTCAACAACAAAAGAAATTAGCTTGGCGCGCAAGAATGCACGAATTGTGAAGATTTTTTGGAATGTTGTACATTCAAATAAAGCCGTTTCTGGCATAATATTTTATTCATTCTCAATGACAGTTAATTTTAAATCTTAGGCTTGAACGACAATGTGCGATTCGCAAAGCCGTTTAGTGAATCCACCACCGATAGACGCAGCGAACTAACAGACTTGGTTTTCGCCGAAGCTTTCGCATGGCATCATTGATTGGAGTCCCTTGATTGCCATTCAACCGATCAAGCGATGGACGAAAATAACGTGCCAGAACTGACTGAGTGGGCCAAGCAGTCCGAAGCAACGTCGATTTGCTACGATCCTCAGTTATCTCGGAATGTATGAGCGGAAGCAGGATGGTTTTCTCCGAATTAAACATGGTCAAAACGTGCAGCCCTTGGGTTGCGTGAGGTCTCCTTCATCGTCTGCAAGAATCCTCGAGCGTTAAACGTAATGCTTTCGTGCACAAAAACATGATGCACATCAACAAGTTTTCCTCTAAAAGTTTTCTTTGAGGGTGTGCTTGACAATTTTAAGTTGACCTTTTCAGTTGTTCTGAACTTTAATTTTAATACACCCTGCTCTCCAATATTGGTTACTTTGCGCCGATATAGGCCAATATTGGTTAATATCGACCAATATTGCTGACCATTGGCCTGTATTGACCAATATCTGTAACCATTGGCGGATATTGGCCAATATCAGTTGCCAATGGCCTATATTGGTCACCATTGGCCAATATCGGTGGCCAATGACCTATATTAGCCGATATTGATCACCGTTGGCTGATATCGACCAATATTGGTGACAAATGAGCCATATTGGCCGACATTGGTTACTTTGGACCGATATTAATCACCATTGACCAATATCAGCCAATATGACGAATACTGATCACCATTGGCCGATATTGGCCAATATTGGTGACCAATGACCTATATTAGCCGATATTGGCCAATATTGGCGAGCAATGACCCATATTAGCCGATATTGGTCAATAATGGCACCAATGGCTGATATCGGCGAATATTGGTGACCAATGACCCATATTGGCCGACATTAGTTACTTTGAACCGATATTAATCACCATTGGCCAATATCAGCCAATATTGGTGGCCTATTACTAATATTGACCGGCATTGACCAATATTGGTTACCAATGACCCATATTGGCGAATACTGTTCACCAATGACCAATATTGGTGACCAATGACCTATATTAGCCGATATTGGCCAATATTGGCGACCGATGACCCATATTAGCCGATATTGGCCAACAATGGTCACCATTGGCTGATATCGGCCAAGATTGGTGACCAATGAGCCATATTGGCCGACATTGGTTACTTTGGACCAATATTAATCACCATTGGCCAATATCAGCCAATGTTGGTGACCTATGACTAATAGGTCAGCGGTTGTCATGGGGTCATTGCCTTTTGGCAGCTCCGCCATTTTGTGAAGTTTTTGCTTTGTATTACTGTTCTTTTTTCTTCTTTTTGGTTCTCTTTTGCTATGGATACGGTACCACTTTAATCTAAAGAGAAAGGATGGATTGTGATCAGGCAAAACTAAAAGATATCGTTAAGTCAGCCTTAGATGAACTGCTGGAAACAAAACTAGCTTCGTTGCTGGATAAGAAGCTAGACCCATACATGCATCGATGAATTTCATAAACAAGGAATTCGAGGACATGAAAAAGAAAATTTCTACTCTGGAAGAGAGAAATTCGGATTTAGTTAAGGAGAATAATTTTCTCAAGCGAGAGAGTTCTCGTATGGCAAACAAGATGAACCAACTGAAAACAGCTTTCGATGACCGGCGTGACTGCTTGCATGGAGATACGAGGAATTCCCGTTTCAGCGCAAGAGGATACAAATGAAATTATTAAAGCTGTCGGCTCCATTGTTGATGTTCCTGTTGAAGACAGCGACATCTCCATATCCCACAGAATGAAAAGTGTAAATGCAATTCCCCCCATAATCGTCAAGTTTACGCGCCGTTGTGTCAGAGATGCTTTTACAAGGCAAGGTCAAGGCTAAAAGATTTGACCATTGAAGACATTGCCTTGGGCAGTCAAGGTGAAAATAAAATCTTTATTCAAGAAAGTCTTACTCCAGCAAGAAGGGAGCTCTTTCATAAATGTAATGAGTTAAAGAAGAGATGTAAACTTCGGTATATTTGGTCAATTCATGGGAACATTTTTCTTCGTAAGAATGGCGCCACTGCCCCATTAGTGTGTTCTGAGAAAGATCTGGTAAAGTTGGAAGCAAAATTAATTCCACCCATGGAATCCCAAAGTGCTGTTCAGGCTTTGGATGCTGGTTTGAAGGATGCAAATGCAAATACAACTTCTGAATGACTGGTACAAATTATGAAGATCTATTGGACTTACCTTGTCTTCAGGCGATCTCTGATTTAAATACTCAACTTTCAGCATCTGACCCTGATGTCAATATGCCATCTAAGGTGAAATCTCTGACTTTAATAGCTCTACTGATATACAAAATTCTGTTTCACATAGAGCATTTTCAATCCTTAATTGTAATATTAGGAGCCAAAATGCTAATTTGGATCACTTAACTCAAATGTTAAGTTTACCTAAATTTTCCTTTTACCCTTATTGGTGTCTCTGAAACTTGGATCAATTCTTCCAACCCAGTGGACTATCATCTCCCAGGTTATACATTCATCTCCCAACCAACTAAATTGAGGGCAGGGGGAGTTGGAGCTTTCATTCGCAATGATATAGCCTTCCAGATAAGAGATGATCTGAGTTTAAGTACTGATGAATGTGAAATTCTTTCAGTAGGAAAAAAAATCCTTGTATGCATTATCTACAGGCATCCAAACTCAAATCTAGATACCTGACTGAATAAGATTTATTTGCACATTGACATTGTGAATAAGGAAGGTAAACTGTGTGCCCTATTGGGTGATTTCAATGTTAATCTTTTAAATTTTGAAACCCATAAACCTACTGAGGAGTTCATAAATACTATGAGTACAATTTTTTTGAACCTCATATAGTGAAGCCCACTAGAATAACATCATACTGCTACTTTGATTGACAATACATTTTTGAACTCAATTGATTTTCATACCATTAGCGTTAATGTAGTTTATGATCTCGCTGACCACCTACCCAACTTTCTAATATTAATGACCTAGATATTTTGTGTGACTCAAAAGATAGAATCTTTGTAAGAGACTTCTCTAGACTGAATGAAGATTCTGTTCTAAATGACTTTGCAACAATTCAATGGCAAGATGTTCTCTCTGAATCTCAGAATGTTAACCAGCTATTTGATGTATTTTGCCCAGCAATTGTAAATTTACAATTATAAGCACCTATTGAGGAAACTTTCCCGTAGAGAAGTTAAATTTAAATCTAAACCCTGGATAACTAAGGGATTGAGAAAGTCGATTAACAATAAGAATATTACGTATAGACACTTTGTCAGAACTAAATCTTCATAAAGCCATCATAAATATAAAATATAGGAACAAACTTACTGGTTTACTGTGACTTAGTAAAACGTTATATTATCAGAGCTATTTTAAAGTTAACCAACATAATATGAAAAATATTTGGACAGGTTTTAGGCAATTAGTACCCTGGGTTCCAGAGGATATTTTTTTCTTATCGATACTGATGGTTGGCAGCGAAGCCGCGTTAACGAGAGGAGTAAAAAATAACCTCTGGTCACACGAATAACGAACCTCATTTCCTTGCTGTGCGGTCGCCTGGGAAACCACGCTTTTTCTAAGCCAATCGTAGCTCTTGTTTCATGTCGGCTGGGAAACCACAATTGTTGTTTCCTTTGAAGAACCAATCAACGAACTAGTTCAAATTCTGAACTGATTTCTCGCATGGAAATGAGGTTTCGTACTCCTGTGACCAGAGGTTATTTTTTTCTCCTCGGCCCTTTGCGCCTCGTTAACGCGGCTTCGCCGCCAACCATTAGTATCGATAAATATCCTCTGGAACCCAGGGTAGGCAATTAGTTTCTCTTAAGAAAAAAGCCTCCTTCAGGCCCAATAAGCTTATGAAAGATGGTCAAGACATAATTGATCCCAAACTCATAGCAAATGAATTTAACAATTATTTTGCAACCATTGGCTCAAGGTTAGCAGCTGAGATACCAAATTGTGAGACTTGTACACACAAAACCTTTTCTCAATAATCCTCATTGTTCAAGTTTTTTCCTCTCACCAGTGACGAACTTTGAAATTATAGATATTATAAGTACTTTAAATTCCAAGAAGGCAAATGGACCCTTCAGTATTCCTGTAGTCCTCTTGAAAGTTTAAAAAAAAATATATATTTCTTACCTTCTTGCAATCATTTTTAATTGCTCCTTCACATCAGGCATTGTTCCAGATCATTTTAAAGTGGCAAAGGTTATTCTAGTTTACAAAAAAGGGTCACCTCTTATGGTATCTAATTATTGTCCAATCTCATTATTATCTATATTCAGTAAGATTCTTGAAAGACTAATGTATAATAGATTGATTAATACTTTGAGCAATCATCTATTTTCTTTGATCAACAATTTGGTTTTCGTTCCAAACATTCTACAGTTCATGGTCTGATTCTTATGGTGGATAAAATCCAAAAGGCTGTTCAGACAGCAGGAATTATTCCTATGGTATTTTTATTGATTTATGTAAGGCCTTTGATACTGTTGATCATCACATTCTACTTGATAAATTCGAATACTATGGTATCAGGGGCATTACATACAAATGGTTCTGTTCCTATTTATCCAGTAGGAGTCAGTACGTGTCTCTAGGTACATTGGAATCTGATGCTAAAAGAATTCAATGTGGAGTGCCCCAGGGCTCCATTTTAGGACCTCTGTTGTTTTTGATATATGTAAATGATCTCCATAAATGTTCCAGCATACTTGATTTCCACCTTTTTGCAGATGGCACCAATATCTTCTTTCAAGATCAAAATTTACACTCCCTTGAGTTGAAATTAAATGAAGAATTAGATAAAGTTAATCAGTGGCTCCAGCTAAATAGGTTGTCTTTAAATATAGATAAAACAAACTTTGTAGTTTTTTGCCCTCCTCAGAGGAAACCTCAGTCTATCAGTTTAAAAATTTCAGGCAGGGCTGTGGAGCAATTGTCATATGTGAAATACTTAGGTCTTATTATTGATTGTAATTTGAACTGGAAAAAAACATGCACATGAGGTGGGCAAGAAGATCTCAAGAGGCATTGGCATCCTATTCAAAATTAGGCATTTTGTCACTAATGATATTCTCATCCAATTATATTATTCCTTAGTGTATCCTTTCCTTGCTTATAGTTTAATTGTCTGGGGTCGCATACTTATGCTACAACTTTAAACCCTATTGTAGTTTTACACAAAAAGGCTGTTCGAACAATTACCTTTTCTAATCGCAATGCTCACTCTAGCCCACTGTTTTTCCAGTTAGGTTTAATCAAGTTTATGGATCTTGTGACTTTTCATACTGCTCTTTTTATGTTTCAGTTTCATCATAATTTACTACCTAAGGCTTTTGACAATTTCTTTTCACGTATATCATCTAAGCATGGGTATAATACTAGCCTAGCCTCAAAGTCAACTTATTATATTGATCAGGTCAGAACTAATTATGGCAAATTTAATATACACTTCTCTGGTCCTTCTGTTTGGAATAACATAGCTGGAAAATTTAAAAACGTGTAGTTCTTTGCACTTGTTTAAGCATACGTTGAAGGCTGATATTCTATCAACTTATTGTTGATCTGCTGGCTGGCATGGTATAACTTCCCTTATGATGTAATATTTTAATTCTCTGTACCGTTTTCTTCGTCTTCGCTTTTGTTTAGCTACTTAATTTTTCTTATTACTATCCTTTGTGATATCTTTTGTTCGTCTTTATCTTTTTCCTGTGGTGCAACCCCTCAAAATTTAGCTCAAGTATTGTAATTACTCAGCGCGTTTAGTTTTTACCATTCTGAGTAGTTTTTTGCCAGATTGTTTTTAATTTATGTTATTCTTTGTAAATCTTTTCAAGTTGGCAAATAAAATGCCTGTTTGTTGTTGTATATTGGCCAATATTGGTTACCAATGATCCATATTGACGAATACTTGTCACCATTGGTGGATATTGGCCAATATTGGTGACCAATGGCCAATATTAGTCACCATTATCCAATATTGGTGACCAATGACCCATATTAGCCAATAATGGTCACCATTGTGTGATACCGGCCGATATTGGTAACTAATGACCCATATTGGCCGTCATTGGTCACTTTTTTAAAAGTCAGTGGCCGGCGCGCTGGGAGCGGGCGTGGGGTTTGGGGAAAGAAGGAGGGCAGGGCTCCCCATTTTTGTGGGAAAAAAGTAATAAATCTATGTTAGTAAAATACGGTACATTAACAAAACTGAAGAGTACTTACGCGTGATAATAATGGTCGGCTAATGTAGGTGGAACTCTCGGGAAAACATCCAAGCCTGACGGGAAAAGTGTTACAAATTAAACTGAGTTAGATGCGTTTTCAACATTTTTAGAATCAGTCTCCTCAGGAGCCCATGGTCTCCTCCCTTCAATTTAAGGGATGGGAACGGCCCGCACGTTAAAAGATTGTTCCACGGGCCTGAACTAGTCCATCACCCGGTTCATTCACTATATTACGGTATATATGAAGATAGACAGGAGAAATTTCGCCGCCTAGATCGAGGGCGTTTTTCAGCTCTGTGGAGCGGATTTGTGACTATGTGACTTTGTGACTTTTTTTTTCTATTTACGTAAGAAACTTAAAACAAACGAAAGCTATTGAAACGGAGCCATTCTGTATTCTTATAGCTTGAATAGACGTGAATTCAAGCTCGAACGTTTGCCTAGTGATGGACCGGTATCGATGAAATTTATTTAATCCTGTTTGCTACAACTTAAGCTTATTAACCTGGGGTTTCTCTTTGTTATAATTATTTTTTCAAAGTGCCTCTATGTCCGGCAGTCAGAGGGCAGCCGGAGAGAAGAAAACGTTCTAGGACATGCAGAAGTGAAAGTTAGGTAAGGAGACTCAGTTGGTGTCGAAACTCACGCTTTTTTTTTATAAGAACCAGTAAATTTCGAACGAGGCACAGTTGGTCTCAAGGTTTTAGCGGCGTTAGCCTCAAACTGTTCTTAAATTGTTTTTACTTTTTTATAGTGTGTAATGTGGTACGGTACGCTCCAACTCACGTGTACATTCGCCTGCATGGGCTTGTTCTTAGCTTGTTCTTGATATCCCGAGTCTGTTCTTGTAAAGTTTAAAAAAGCGTGTAACTGGACAGAGAAGCTCAACACTGTTAGTTCTAATGTTGATACAGATGATCAGCTGGGCCAGGAACTTGATGTAAGCTTAAATGCTGCAGCCTCTGATCTGACTTAGGACAACCAGTAAAAATTGATGGTGGAGAGACTTCCACCACCAATCAGCACAAGAGGCTACAAAAAGCAGAACATACAAGCCCTTAGCAAGGCTAAAATAACTGGGAGCAGTATGAGGGGTGATTACCGCCAAAATTAAGTTTGGAATTTTATTGATGCTGTTTGCCCATGCGGTTTTTAATATTTTCACTGGTGTTTTAGATGTTACGAATTGTATTTAAAAACCGTGTCCTCAATGATGTTCGCCAAAATGTCGCTGCTGTTTTGTTGTACACAAAAATTTGGTATTATCAACAGAGTTGATAAATGTAAATTGACCACCGTACAGGGATTCTAAAAGCTGACGTTTCGAGCGCTAGCCCTTCGTCAGAGCGAATCGAGGAATTATGGGTTGTGTGTAGTTTTTATAGTGGAGTAGGAGCTACGCTATTGGTGGTAACATGGCAACGTGAAAAATAGGAATACATTAGTTAAATGAAAAGCGTTCGTTAATACCGTGGGGATTAAGGGTGCCGATTTGGAAGATGAATTTTTGTTCCAGATTCTTACGGCTTTCCGTCGTACCTTGATGTAGGGAAAGGCCGCAGATAGCCATGTGTTGT
>OX419336.1:33560914-33578414 GCA_948470475.1 Galaxea fascicularis
ACAAATCCTTTCAAAGTTCATGGCTCTAGACAGTGTACATACTGTTCTGTAAATGGTACATTACTCGTATCAAAATCCTGGTTATTGAGAATAAAAACAACAGTTTTCGTTCACACATATTTCTTTAAATTTGGTTGGAAGGCTTCTTTTTAATAAGCTATGAGTCCAAAAACACACGTGCTTTTTCATATTTAGCTCGTTTTATTGAGTTCCACACAATAATAATAATTATTGTAAGCTTAACTTACATTTGTTAAAGCTTTAAGAATTAAACAAGAGCATCTTCTGGATGTGGTTTTGCATATATGTTTTAGTTCATTTTTATCCTTGGTTTAAATGTTATTTCCCTTTGATTCAAACTCATCATAATACATTACCATACCCCAAGACAAAGGAAAATAAAATTTGAACCAAGGATAAAATTGAACCACAACATATATTTCTTTTGAATAAAATGAAATTTATGGCTTATTAACTTTTTTGGAAATCCAGGCGGGAGGAGGGGGGATTAAAAAACGTGCCCATCCGTCGGGTAGGTGTAGATTTTTTCTGGAATAACTCAATTTCCTTAGAAACCGAAACAGGAAGTCATTTTGTTTCTCTTCGGCTGTTTGGAAGTGATTTATGTAGTATTTTGCTAATCACCTCTGAGTTAACCAGTCAGAATGCGGCCGAAAAGCACTATTCAGTCGTGATATTATTGGATGAGGTGAGGGATATCAGCCTTAAGCAAAAACACAAATCTGATAATAATTATTGTTTTATTATATAATTATTGAACGGGAAAAGAAGGAAATGTCACAACAACAAACATTCACTAGCAAACCTGGACTTCACTGACGGCAAGTCACACAAAGTGCACAAACTTGGCATGATAACCTTTAGAAATCATGCACCATGGTCGTACTTGACGTGATTACCAGTGACCTTGACATGATTATTGTATATATCTGCAGGTAGATGATGTCACAATCATTGATTTCGAAAATTCACTGTACGCTTTCGGCCAATCAGAGAAGAGCTAGCGAGTCAAATGTATAATAAATGCGAATCATAATGTGGAAGGTGATAGTAATTTGTCTGAATAATGGCATGCAATAGGATTAATTTTGTTAATCTGTTTTTTTGTGATAAGTATTTATTTTTTATTGATAGTGATATCTATTCAATTTGTGGCCAGGAATGGCAGATCCTTCAACAATAATGTGTGGTTCCAGAAAATATCCATTATCCCCCCACAGAGGGGTTTTGGTGTGCATGCAGGCCCTCCCCTTCAGAAATTCCAATTTAGCTCTATACTTTTCTTTAAAAACTTTTGCTTTTGCAACCCACTCCCCGTGGAACCTCTATTGGCCCTCTGTAGGGGAGGTATGGATGGTTTCTGCAACTCTACAGTGATTCTATGTACACCAGCGTGCTAGTACAGCTGTATCACACAAGATTGGTTGAATGTAAGAGAATGTGGTGTTTGTCAGAGTTTTATTGGAACAAGTGGAAGCGTGAACTTAAAACTTACAACTTGAAAATTACCACTGAACTTGACCTTCTTGGCCTTTCGATTGAAACTGAACTGATTTTCGAACAACCAACAATAGGAACGAGACCGAGACTGAGACCAATAACCAAGAACAAGAACAATAATCACAACAATCCAATAATCCTGCTGAAGCTAACCCTACTGATATAGGTTGCTAGCTGTGATCTAGAACGTTCCATATTTTGGACTATTTTTAGTAACTTATCACATTGATTGATCATGGCTATTTTTAAATATAGTAGAACTCTCTAGTAATAGTGACTCAGCTATTTCCAGAAACATCTATAGAGAACATTCTGGAATAGCCTACACTGCATGAACATTCCAGAGGCAAGTTCAATATTTCACTCTTCTGAACATGTGGTAGGCTTTTTGGTGGCATTCATGTGACCTTTCTTTGACTTCAGTGAGACATTTGACTTGGTAGACCGTAGTGTATGATAATAATACACTGTACATGTATTTACCAATGAGCCATTAATGCAAGATTAATTATTAAAAAAAATTAAGCTATTTCCTGAACACACACTTAACCGCTCAATTGTACACTGTATACGAGCCATTAGCGCAAGTTTTATTAAAGCAAAAAAGGCATTACCTGTAAACAGGTTTATTGAAGTGTTGTTTATGAATGGTTGCTTATGAGAGCTAAAAAACTAAAGAAAAATCCAGTTGCTTAGAGGAGCAGTTGCTTATGAGAGTAGTTCCAAGGAGAGCTTTAACTGTATTAAATTCACCCTTCACCCTTGCTCTTATGATTGTCAATGCTTATTATTTTTCTTCTTGAATTATCAATACAGGGATTAGTACTGTTGATCTCCGCACAATACTGATTTCATTCCAATTTTTACAGGAAAACTAACAGTGTTGTAGGCACTGCTATACTGACCATGTCAGATGAAAACAATTCATTGAAATACTCCTTGGCCTATACTGGGTGTTTCAAAACATTTAATACTGTGTCATGTGTCAGGTAATGATTATGTTTTTGCTAATTCTGATAAACCTCAGTTGACAGATCAGGGCATTCAACCAACAGACCCTAAGGCATCAAACTGCTTGTCTTCATGTTTACTGGGAACCATTACTCCTGTGCATTAGTACTGTTGCAAAAGTGTGAACATATCATACAGTTACAGCTGTAGTTTGAACCGCCATTAACAACAGATTTGCTAGGATCCTGCCTTTGATACATACATAATAATGGGTGGCTGTAATAGTAAGATGTCTGCAAATAAAGTTGATTATAACTTGTTAATTTATTAATAAAATAATGATTTTTATTTACCTGTTTAGGGATAGCTGTTTAGCATTTCTTGCAGTCATTACATGTTTTGTCTGCATAATAAAGGTAATCAACTGAATATGATGGTTGTTAAATACTGCATGTTGGTGAATTTATGTCTTCACATACTGACACCTAGAAAAAAATCCAGATTCATCGATTTTATTGGAGGAGCACTGCACTTTGCCTGCTACTTTATGTCACTTGTTTTCTTTTGAGAGAATTAGAATACCTTGGCAGTAATTCACAAAGTGGCAGCAGATACTCTTTGCTGAGATAGGTCATAATTATAGTTCCATGTGCATTTATGCTAGAAGATAATATTGTCACTAATAGATCCATGCCTGTGAACTATAAATTATTATTTGTTTGATATTATAAAATCCACTGACTCTTAACCATCCCAACCACCCCCAAGGGTCCAGCTTCTTGTGCTATTTGTGATGTCATTAATAATCACCAAAGGTGTTTTTGACCCATAATTCATGTTGTCAGAGGAGACCTTTCAAATCCTGTCAAATGCAGGGAGTAATTGAATGATTCTGACCAGAGGTATACCAGTACTCTAATTTTGGCTTATTTTGAGCATCCTTATTTTTTTTTGTCAAAAATAGACTCTGCTAAGTGGCTAATTAAGACACCAGAAAGCTTTAAAGTAAAAGCACGAGAACAAAATCAATAGGACAGAGCACAAAAACTCAAAAAGCTGTGCTGATTGCTCTTGTGACTGAAGTTGAATTGGTGCAAATGGTCCTAAAACTAAATCCTTTATTACAAAAAAACACATCGCAGTCTGAAGACTGGATTACATGTTTAGTTACAGAAAGAGCGAAATATGAATTTAGAAAACTTTTAAGCCTTAAATCATACTACTAAGTATGGTATATTTGTATATCTGCAATTTGCCTAAGTAGTGGGCAGTAAATTCCATTTGCATCTTGTCGATAGGCAATGTCGCCATAAATGGCCAGGAGTCAAAATGCATTATGCAGACTTGCTTTATAAAAGGATTGTGCAGCTTTGGTTGAAATTGTCGTTTTTGCCATCTAGTCGTCTTGTCAAGAAAGGATGCCTGCTTGAGTCAATTGAAAAAAGGTTTAAGAATATGTGAATGTCGGGTAGCTTACATGTAGTTTTCACCCCTGGTGATACCAAAGTTCCAAATTCATTTTAATTCAATCTTTGCTATTCTTCACTTCCTTCTTTTAGCTATACAAGCTCCATTCACACCGTCACTCCCTGCTTAACCAGTACCTAATATTTTACAGTGGAATTATAGAATGCATTCTCTGGTAAGATTGTTTTTTTGCAATTTTTATTTTAGAATTATGGATGCTTAAGTTTTGAAAACTGGCCAGAGTGCAATAGAGTTAGTAACA
The DNA here is from genome assembly GCA_948470475.1 of Galaxea fascicularis. Taxonomy (NCBI): domain Eukaryota; kingdom Metazoa; phylum Cnidaria; class Anthozoa; order Scleractinia; family Euphylliidae; genus Galaxea; species Galaxea fascicularis. Next base: position 33,565,116 of record OX419336.1, read on the forward strand.
CATAGCTAAAAAACATTTGTTGTATTCCCAGGGGATGTATGCAGGTGTGATAGTGATGGGAATTTTTAAGGTCCTTTTTGGGGTTGAAATCTGCCATCCAAGGACTTTTTTGGGCCAGGAATTTTATTTTGGGTTAACTTTCCTTGGGTTCAAGACTATGGTGTGGAAAAGCGTAAACCAGGATTCTCATTTTTGTGTCAAACAGTCATTATAATTATTAAGCAGATAAAAAAAATGGACTTGTTTGGTCAAATTCTGGGCTGTTCTGGGTCTGGGTTTGGCCTGTAGGACTTGTTTGGGCAAAGGTCTCAAGTCATTTTATTATTGATTTTCTTTTGATGTCTGTCTCTGATATGTGATAAAATGCATGTTTAATTTTTTCAGTGGAATCAACTGGCTTTATTTGGCAATGACTGCCCTGCACTTACTACCACAGTTCATAAAAATTTGCCAGGTAAATTTTATAATAGCTTTCCTAGAATGTGAAAGCCCATGTCAATTGTTTTTATTATGACCTCATGAAAAAATTGTGGCAACGTTGTTCCATTATTAGTTTATTCAGAATATTGAGCATTCATTTGTTCTTGTCTTCAGTTCCTCATAGTCACCAATTTCCATTGCTGTTTAGCAGCCAGAATGACGAGAGCTGATGAAAGATTCAAAAGGTACAATGTGTAAATTATTTATTTTGATGTTACTATTTTGATAGAATGAGCTGGTGTGAATTCTGTTTCTTTTTTCTGTATTTAGAGCAGCACCATGAAATCGCTGTAGTATCTGATGTTTGACAATAAAATTGTCATGAGCAATTTGGGGCATTTATTTAACATTCTATGGCAGCTATGGAGAGAAAGTTTTGTGATGCATCCCTTTATATGCTAATAATTAAGTACATATTAAGTAATCATCTGTACTGAATGTGACAGGAAATTGCATGCAGGCATGTTCAATAGGCTCGATTTGAGTTGAGTCGACTAGAATGATTGACGAACTAACTCACTGGAAGTCAGATCGCGATATTAAAAACGGAAGTGAATTAGAGTTAGTGGAAGTCCCCGTACGAAACGAGCAGATCTGCAGCAGATCTGCAACAGATCTGTTTTGACAAAAACAGATCAACTGCAGACTAATTTATCGTCTGCAGAGTCTGTTTTCAGTCTGTGCAGATGTTAAGCTTCAATACTCTTCACGATGTTAAGACTGCAGACGAAAAACAGACTAACAACAGATCTGCAGATTATCTGCAACGTCTGCAGATGATCTGGAACACGTTGAAGCCCAAAAACCGGATCGATAGACTGTTCATTGTATCGTGACTTGGGTATAAACCTTGTTGGATCAGTCATTACTGGTTTGTTTTGAGATTCGATTCTACAGATAAAAAGATAGTCGAAAATTGAAAATGCATAAATAAGAGCCATAAATGGTAAGCCACTTTAATACATACAACGAGTTAGTAAATCAAATATTACGTCGATTGAACACTTAAATTAAGTGATAAATACACTTTTGACCTTAATTTATCCTTATTATATAGGAATTAGACACACATACCTGACACATTCTTTCACTGATAAAATTTAAGAGCAGTACTGCAGGGCGCATTTGTGTTAAAGTCTCAGTTCCAAACGCCCAAGTCGACTCAGGGCAAAACATTTCATCGATCGACATATCAGTGTTGATAGAACAACGATACGAAAGCTGATTCATTACGTGAATGAATCATGAAAAGTGGAATAAGATGGTTAAGCTTCTGTACTGTGATTATTTTTCTCACCTACAACAGCTTCAAAACATGAGCTGAGGAGACATTCTTCTTATCAGTTGTTGTGATTGATATGAAGGTCATGCCGTCGCTGAAATCGAAAACACTTCTTGAATTGACACGCCGGCGCTCCTCCGATCTGATCCCTTTTTAAAACCATCCTTCTGACTTAACACTCAGTGAGCACTGAGGAGTTTTTTCCCTTCTTAAGTATCTTTATCTTTGACTTTCAAAATTCTTCAATTTTCGTGCCGAGGTGATTGCAAGAAAACAAAACATAAAAGGAAGAAACATTTTATTTGTTATGCCTCAATATTGGGAGGGATAAACATGTAAGTATATCGCAACCATGAAGAAAATGAAATAAATGTACAAATTATCTTTAAATTTATTTGCTGTTCTCGACAAAGAGAGAAAACCACAAGTGAAAGCTCATCGGCCGCTGCGAATATGACAGATTCTCCTGGCTGATACCCAACACCTGTCACACTTGAAATGTCCAATAAGAATAGGAGATGTTACTAACACTGATATTCATTTCAGTTGAAGTGTCAAATTCAAAGTTTGCGCGCAAACAAGACAGTGTGTAAGAAATTACTTTTTGATATAAAAGCTAGATGGCTTTTGCTAATAGTTCTTTGGACGGAAGAAGATTTATATAGCGTCGCAAGTGCTTCGTAAGTACATTGTGTAGTTCCAGAAAATATCCATACCCCCCCATGGAAGGGATTGGAAATTCCGGAGGGTGGGGGGGTTCAAAGGCCCAGGAATTTCCGGAGGGGGGGAGGGGGGTTGCCTTGATGAGTTTTGTCTTTTTCCAGACCGGTCTCAATTTTCACACAAGTTTCGTTGTTTGCAACTTTTTGCTTCTGAAGTCGTGAACGAAAAAAAATACATCTTGCTAATTTAAAGCACAAAATGAATATTGTTATGCTGGTTAGGCTCGATATATTCTGTCGCCGCTAGAATCCAATCATTTTCCCGAGTAGCGGCTGGTGTCGAAGCGTATGTTGTGGAAAGTAGATAATTATTTGTGCTGATTGAAAATATGTCTGTCGCACTTGACCAGGTACTTTTGTATTGCGTGTGATCCCCGCCAAAATTAACTCAAGTACATTTTTGTCTGTCCAACTAAATTGTGGACTATCAATTTCTCTGTATATAAACCAAATTTAATCTACATACACCAAATTCAGTAACCCTAAATTCTATTCTGTGGCTTTCAATACGGCAAATTCAAATTCTGTCCTGTTACACTAGCTAAATTCAGTAACATCAAATTCTATCCCGTCCCACCAAATTCGGATATATCATATTCTATCCTGTGTCACACTAAATTCGGTAACATCAAATTCTATTCTGTAACACTAAATTCGGCAACGACAAATTCTATTCTGTAACATTAAATTCGACAACAATTTGGTGTATGTAGATTAAATTGGGTTTATATACAGAGAAACTGATAGTCCACAATTTAGTTGAACAGATAAAAATTTACTTGAGTTAATTTTGGCGGGGATCACACGCAATACAAAAGTACCTGGTTCGAAAAAATCGGCGACGTATCAAATTTTCACCGCCAGTTGACGCGACGCCAATCTGTCGCAAAAAAAGACTGAATTACATTTCACGGCTACAAAAAAATCGAAAACGCATTCTTTTTACTCTTCTTATAGGCAGTCGTAGTTATCTTCCAAAATTACAGAGAAGAAAGTGTTAAACTGGGACGGAGTAACGCGTTTCTTTTTCAGCATTTTTCTCTCAATAGTCTTGGAATTGAACTTTTTAAATAACTGCTGTTTTGTCTAAATTATGAAGCAGAATTGAATTGACAGTATGAAATCTGTAATAATTTTTCATATCGCAAATTCTGAGAAAGGCATCCTTGAGGTTAGCGACGTACCTTTTGGTTATGTGTTGGCCACAGTATCCACCAAATTTTTTCGGGAAAAAAGGTAAAGATCAAAGTTGGGTATTTTGCGCTATGAAATAGCTTATATTTTGGTTTCCACAAGGAATGATAAAATTTCCAGGAGGTGTGTGACAAAAATGGAATTTCCAGAGGGGAGGGGGGGTCCTTTTTGTGAGCCGATTTTGGAAAATCCAGAGGGGATGGGAGGTTATAGGAAAAATCCCTTCCATGGGGGGGTAGGGTTATTTTCTGGAACTACACATTATGCCGGAGAAATTTTCAAGGGTTTAGAAGCCATGGTTGACTGGGAGGAGGGAAAGAAAGGAAGGAAGGAAGACCGTTAAAAAAACTCCCTACCCAGGGAAAATTATTAAGACTGGAGGTTGGTGGTTTTTAAACTGTTTTAAGACCTCTCTTAATGTAACATTCCAGTTTAATTAAACTCTGTTGATTGTTCAAAAAACAGGGTAATTATCAGAGGTGAACAGCAAATCGAGAAACAATTTTATTCACAGTATTTGTCCTGATTTATTAGGGAGCTTTAGCAAAGCAGACGGCAACGGCAACGGCAATGCCACAAAACAATAGGCTTAATTAGCAAAAACAACCGCTCTCCACGTGCGTTTTACAGTTTTGTACATTTCTTTGCCGTCCTCTGCAAAACAACATCAAATGACCAAATTTTAGGTTTACTCGAGAACGTGAGCGCGTGACAGTAAATTTCTGTTTCTTTTTTCTTACTTTAACGCCGTTCATAGAAATTTAGACCCTAGACAGTTCCTCAGCATTTTCCATGTTAAACAAATTGAGATAATCGCGAAAGAGTTAGAAAATCGAGAAGTAATATTTGAAATGACGTTTTCTTTGCCGTTGCCGTCGTCGCTGCTGACTACGTTTGGAGTAACGCCGATGCAATTTACAGATTTTTACTGTTTGAGCAGATTTATGTGCACATTGCACATACGGAGCTATAGTTAATAGTAACATTTAAAGAACAGCTGAGGAGGCTTGGATCATTTAAATGAGTAGTTTTTGAAGCGAAGAGGCAATCCAGCCATGCAATTTCTTAAGTAGAATCAATTAATTTAGGCGCGCAAAATGGAAATAATTACTATGCAAGCAACCTGCTCCACCTCGGGCTGCCGGACAGTCTTTGTCATAGTTGAACTTGAAGTTTGGATTTGGATTTTCCGGTAGGTTTTTTTTTCTAAATCCCTCAAAGGGATAAAGAAATTGAGCATTTTATCCATGTATCTAACCCCAAATACTGCTCTTGAAATTTTAGACAATGCAGAGGAACTCGAAGTTCTTCGCATACAATTAAAAAATGGGTCGTCTTTTCATATGACGGGTCGAGTCCATCCACGTCTGATTGAGTCTATCTGACAACATTTCTGGGGTCCTCTATAAAGTTATGCTGATATTTTTCTATATTCCCTTGCGAAATGGCTTCCAGTGAGACGGGTCATCTTTTCATGTGATGGGTCGAGTCCATCCATGTCAGATTGAGTTGATCTGCCAACATTTCTGGGACCTTCTATAAAGTTATGCTCTTATTTTTCTAAGTCTCTCACGAAATGACTTCCAGTGAGATGGATCCTCTTTTCATGACGGGTCGAGTCAATCCGTGTCAGATCGAGTCAATCCGGTGACACTTCGGGGACCCTCTATGAATTTATGCTCTTATTTTTCTAAGTCTCTCACAAAATGACTTCTGGTGAGACAGGTCGTCATTTCATATGACGGGTGGAGTCAATCCATTTCAGACCAGTTGATCCGCCAACATTTCTGGACCCCTCTTTATCGTTATGCGGAAATTTTCTCACGAAAGTCTCACGAAATGACTTCCAGTGAGTTGGGTTGTCTATTCTTATAATTGGTTGAGTCCATCTGTGTCAGATGAAGTCAAACAAACAGAAACCATCTATAGCTAATGCTGTCATTTTCCTAAGTCCCTCGCCATCTGACTTCCAGTGGGTCGGGTCATCAGCCCTCCTTGTCGACCCGACTCAGGTCGACTGTAACGGACAACCCTCACTGCATGTCATCAAAGGTTACCAAGAGCAAAACTATACAAATCCACCATTAGACCTGATTATGGTGAATGAGAGTTTATTCAGAAAGCTCATTTTCACCTGCAGCCAGATAGATGCTGACTGGTAATAGCTGATGCAGTTGTAGCAACCTTGCTGATATTTTATCCTGATATCTTATGAATTTTCAGATACTCTAAGAAACTGTTGGGAGCAATAATCCTTTTCCTACTTGTGACAGTAATTGTTGGACTGGCTACAAAGAAGAAAGAGTATAAGGAATGTGCAGGTGGGATGTGTCATTAGAACAGAAGCTGTTTGATTGTAGCTCTCTCTCTCTGTAGTCTCCTTTGTTATCTTTCTCTGCATCATCATCATCATTGTTCTTATTGCCATCATTGCTAATCATCATTATCATTCTCATTGTTATCAAAATTGTATACTAAGCTTCTTAATGTTCTCGTGTTCTTTTTGCATCAGTTAACACAGCACTGTGATCATTATAATTGAAGGGCTGAGAGCATAACCAACCTATGTCGAATTTTAGGTGGTTTTTCGATTTTGCTCGGATTTGCATCAATTCGCACAAATCCAAGCAAAATCGAAAAACGACCTAAAATTTGACATAGGTGGGTTATGCTCTCAGCTGGGTTATGCTCTCAGCCCTTCAATTGTTTCATACACAACGTAAATGTTATTTTCATGCAGAACCTGAGTGGCTTCTCTTGTCAAGCACTGAAATTATTGTTGTCCAAGTTTTTATGGTCTCAGGAATTTTTATTACAAGGTATGGAATGAAAAATACCTAATTTTAAAAACAAGATAAGTCAAAGCAATTAAAGGGGAAGTTTCATAGAAATAATTATATATTTTTATTATGTCATAAATTATTTTGACCAAAAAAATACATATTAAAATGATTGATTTTCAGTGGATCTTTTTCACTCAGGAATTACCACCAGTGAGATGAAAATGCATGTAATGATCAGAAGTAAATTTTAAAAGAAACAAATAACATACTGCCAATTTCATAAACGTGAGCTCAACTTTTTCCAGTTGGTATACATTTTCATCATGGCTGCAGGTGGAGTTACCCAAGAACAGTTTCCATGAGGAAAAAAATAGTCACTTTGAAATAAATTTTTCCCACTGCCTAATTGTTCTCCTTTGAGAAACAGGGTTAAAAAAAGGCTTTTTGCATACACTGTAGGTTTGATTCAGATGATGACAAGAACAGATGATCCCCCCAGATTGGTAGGGGTGTGCTACCCTGTTCTCTAAATCCTGACCTGATTTCAGACCAAACTATGCCATTTTCCACATTTTCAGAGTGGGCCTCTAAAATCCATACCCGTTTTCAGACCTCACATTGTGGTTACAAGTTTTCCTACTCACTTTGTTGTAGTGTAATTAAGCTTTGCATCAGTGTCAAAGCCAAGAATTGGTAAAATTCAGCTCAAATGATATATTTCAATGGTTACTTCTTTTTTTTTCTCAACTTATTCTTCTGGACTTGAAAAGACTACACATTTATTATGTTCTAGTTGTTCCTTTGAAAATGACCCAAAAACGTTACCCTTTGGGGCAGCACATACCTATAATAGCTTATATAAGGGAATATTCCCCCCCCCCTCCCCAGGATAATCCATGTTGCTGCCTTTTTAAATGCTTTTTTAAAAGCATTTTAAAATGCTTATAATAAAGACAGAAGAAAGTTGTTTCTGATACAGTTGTACCTTATACCCAGGTGGAAATCTTATCAAGATCTTAGTAAGATTGGGTGATTCCAGAAAATATCCATACCTATACCACGGACGCCTTTTAGGATTTCCAAAGGAGAGGGGACTTCTTTAAACTGGAATTCTGAAGGAATGGGGGGGGGGGGGGGGTATTTACGATTGGAAATCCGAAGGCATGGGGGGGTTTCACAGGTGGGATTTCTAGGTAGAAAGAGTACAGTGAGTTCCTTGAAAACGCTATTGTTGTCGACTTTTGCAGTTTGAAATAAACCACGAACGTATGATCGTGGAAGCAGAAGACAAGCATCGATTGATCAGACACGTATTTACGCTCATAACTCACAGAAGTGAACAGTAAAATATTGGTTTCACATTTACCTTGATGAATTTCTTGTCAAGTGAATAAAATCTGAAAATGTACCTTACTTACCGCTTGCAAATTTCTTGATACTCCTGTCTCCCACCGGATAAATGGCAAAAACTTGTACCTGTCCCTCGCTTCCAAGGAACGCCTGTCAGATAATTAAGCATTCGGACTGCCGGACTGCAATCGACTGAAAGATTTTAACAGTCTTTTGAGCTATTTTGCTTTGTAAATGTCAAAACAACATAAGAAAACAAAGAGGAGGAAAATTACTGTAAGTGGTGTTTTTTTATAGCCAAATTTAGACTTAAAAAAAGGTTGCACAACCTGGCCACACTCGGTAGGTTTTTGTCATCGCTGAAGAATAAAGCTTAATTGTCGCCTCGTGACGCTAGATCACAGCCCTGGGGAGGCATAAATTCATGTTCGTTTGTTCATATAAACGTTGCCAAGTCGAAAATGTACCTCTAAGCAAAACCTGGAAATTCCGAAGGGTGGGGGGGGGGGGTTCACGATTATGGAATTCTGAGGGCATGGGGGGGATAACACATTCTGGAATTTTCCGAAGGCAAAGGGGGGTTAAAACATGGAAGCCGTCCGTGGTTGGGTAAAGATATTTTCTGGAATTGCCCATTTTTTTAAAGATGTTACCTTCTTAAATAAGATTCTTACAAGAGCCTTACAAGATAGATCTTGAAAGATTCTTACAAGATTCTTGTAAGAAATCTTTCTTAAGATCTTAGTAACATTCTTATTACCGGTAAGTTTCTAATTAAGAATATTACCTTGATTATAAGTAAGATTCTTACAAGATTCTTGCAAGATCTTGTAAAGTTCTTATAAGAATATGACTTAAGATCTTACAATAATTTTTTTTGTAAGATTCTTAGCACTTGATTTTATAAGAATCTTAAAAGGTTCCTTCAATCTTAGACATTCTTACCAGATTTTCAACCAAACTTTCACCAGAACCTTGTAAGACTCTTTTTACAAAGATTGACTAAGGAGACTTATTTTTTGAGTATTAAATTAAGTGAGTATTAAATTTTAAGACAGGATCTCACAAGAAGTGGTGAACCACAAAAGACCAAGATTTACCAAGCATACAAAAACAAAATTATAATATTTGCACTGGAATAAAATAATACAGAAATAAACACTTCTTAAAAACATTTGACAAACAGTTTATTGGATTCTGAAACTAATTTAATGTAAAATATAAACATGCAATACACTTTTATGCAGTAAAATGCTATAAAAACAGGATAAAAGAACCTATCAGCGTTGTTTACTAGATTGACATACATACACTGTACCATAAAACCATAAAACTTCTAATTAAAGCACATATTTTTCACTGCAAAGAAATCAGTCTCTCCTTCCACAGCAAACATAATTATTAAATGCCAATAAGAACGTTTTGTTTTAAATAAATATAATAATTTTTTTCATTTGCCACACAAGTTATAATGCAGAGCTGTTGTTATAGGCCAGCTTTTTGCAATCCATGGGGAACTCGATGTAACCGGTGATCATGACTGTTAAATTTACTCGCACAACAAATTTGGTATTATGTGAACCAAGCAACACGTGACTCAAACTGTAGATATATGTAACAGCAGGCCTGAGGTAAAAGTTACCAAAACTTACAGTCACTAATGTTACAAGATCAAGCTAGTGTGTGGTAATTTGGTTCAGCGTTTCCTGAGAAGACATAATAAAATGCTTTGCATTCCCATTTTGAGATAATTCCTTCACAGTTTGTGATGTCATCTCAGGAATAGACCCCTTTACACTGTATTACTGTTTGTCTCTTCAATAATGAAATAAAAGAGGAGTTGAGGCAATTGACCAAAACCTTAACTTGTAATTTAAACAAGGCATTAGGGGAGAAATTGTATTTCTGCAGGGCTTCCTAGAAAATGTTACAGTGACACTGTAACATTTTCTCTGTATAAAAATGCAATGGAAAAATTACAAAATTTAATGGACCTTTCGTTTTCCTGATCAAAAGCATTTTACAGTTGAAATTAAGATCTATTTCTATATATTTCCATACTTATAATTGGATTTTCTTATAAGAATTGACTAAGAAAATAATATATTAAGATCTTATTAATATCTTACAAGAATCTTAACATGCATGAAGATGTTAAGATCTGAATCAAGCTCTTATTAAGATTCTGTTAAGATTTACTTGAACAAGATCTTACGAAGATCTTAAAATGCTTAGAATTCAATTTTCTTGTAAGAGTTAACTACGATATAAACTAAGATCTTATTCATATCTTACAAGAAATTATCTTAAAATGAAGATTTTCAGATCTTATCAAGATTTTGAAATGCTTATTACTGAATTTTTGTTTTAAGATTTAACTATAAGAACATGTACTATAAGACCTTATTAAGATATGATATCTTAAACAAGATCTTAGTAGGTACATGTAAGATCTGAATTTTAATTGAATCTTACAAGATTCTTACAAGATCTTAATAATTAAGGTTTCCACCTGGGTAAGGCTTGTTCCACCAGGGAAGATGTTGTACAGCAGTACATACATCTATGGGCACTAATTGGCTTCCTCTTGTTTCAGGGAACTTAATGATGTGAGGATGTTAGCTGATAACAGGACAGCACAGAAGAGAGATTTGTGGGGGTATGTGTTAAGTGAAGTGCCACCATTCTGTAACAAATTAGCAAGTCAGATAAGATTTGAAGATTCTTGTAGTGAACTAGATGTAAGCCAGTCTGCAGAGCATGACAAGTGTATGTGTGAGTCTTTTTGTTGAAACGCTCATTGCACCTGCCAGAATTGTAACGTTACATGGGGTAGCTGTAAGGCTAAGAGCATCTACCATCAACCATGCTCGCATTAATTCTGTACTGCAGGTCATTTTGCTTGCAGTGCATGTGCATGTGTGAAATCTCATCGAGTTCTACCATACTCTGCAGACTGGGATGTAACTGAAACAGTTATATTGAATTCTATTCTTCCATGCATCCTTCTGTAATGCATTACCGATTACCAAGTACATCAAAACATGGATGAACAAAAATGTTTCTGGTGATTTTTATGTTCACTTTAATCCTTTTTTGTTTTGAAGAGTTGCATGGCAACTTGGAATCCATTTGTTTGACGTTGAGAGAAGGTGCTTGCATGACTGTGACTTTTTTGTGAATCAGTTTCCAGTTCAATAAGCAGTCTTACCATCTGTAAGGGAAACTTTAAATTTCAAGTGACGGTGATGATGGAAAGATTTTTTTGGGTTTGAAATTTTCGATTCTGGGAAGTTTTGGGGTAGGAAACTTTGGCAAGTATCTTTTTGTGAGGCTTGATTTAAGTACAAAATTAATTTTCTTGGTATTCAATACAATCTGAAGATTTGTGGTAGTGTCCTTGGGAAAGTGCCTGCCCATGGCGGCTGTGTAGTTCTGGGAATAAAGTACAATCTTTTCTGGGAACTTTTAAGGCTTGGAGATTTGGCATGGTATTCTTTTTAGGTTTTGTTGGAAGCCTCGGGGATTTTTTTGGTTTTGATTTTTGTCCCCATCTGGAGTACCCCCTGGGGTTTAGCATAAAATTGTCTTGACTAATGCTTTGTACATGACATCATAAATAGAGTTATACACATAATCCATGGCCCTGTAGCTGGATTCTGGGGTTTTATTAGAAGCTGGCAATCAGTGAAAACCGCCACCTTTGTCAGAATGTGTGGTTCCAGAAAATATCCATTCCCCCCTCCCCACGGAAGACTTTTTGATTTGCACCCCCCCTCCCCCAAGGATTTTCTGTTCCAGGGGGTCTTTGATGATCCCCCCTCCACCCAGGGATTTTCAGAATTTTTGTACTTATACAAAGAAAGTGAACACTAACTTAGTTACGTAAATACGGTAGAATTTTATTACAACAGTGTAAACATTAACCCTTTCACCCCCAAGGGGTTCTCCATTGACGAGTAAAATCGTCTGGCGTTAGACAGAGTAAAATCTATGAGTGCCATTTGGCACTATCGGGAGTGAAAGGGTTAAGGTTAACTTTAATAAAAGTAGAACACTTTGTTAAGCTTATTATCAAGCTAAACTTTTAGCTTCTTTGCCATCAACATTTCAAATAATTATGATTGTGTTGTGTTTATGTAAGATTATAATCTTCAACATTTGGGTTGCAAAGTTTAAACTGATTTAAAACTTTGCCTGTTCCATATTTTTGTGCTTAATTGCTCCGATGAGAATGTTTCACTCGCTTAAACAACTTAACAAACGATAGTAAATAAAACGGAAACTCGCAAGGTTCCTTTGTCTACACATTTTGTCAGTTTCTTTAGGTTGATTCTTATTTAAGGACCGAAAACTTCATTAACACAGGTGTGAATGCAGTAGGTTTTGTGAACATTGTCATGATTTACTAGTCAGGCAGCTAGGCCACGAGGAGCGCTTGTCACTGTCCACAAGAATTTTCTTCTTTTCATCACCAAATTTTCCAGTTTTCTTCCTTTTGGGTCCTGTTTTTGCTTTAATTTTAATCCAAGGACTTTTCTCTTTCCTAGAATATTTCATGTTGACAAAATGATTTTGATTAACTAGAGGATTTTGGAAAAGCGAAACAACACTTGAGTGTACACAAAAAAATGTTTATTAGTTGAAACAGAATCTCCCAGATAAAGCCATTGCTGCGAAAAACTAGCAGGGAGTTCATGCCTTCTGGGGATTATGACACCTTGACGGTTATTAACTTTCATTTAAAAATCTCTTTTTCTCAATAACTCTTGTGTGATTTAAGATTTTATTTTCATTTTTTCGGAATAAGTTAGCTTTAATATTTATAATGACCTTTGTTTTGGCTGGAATAAAAATTTGAGGGCAAAACTACAGCTGTAGCCCTGGGAATGTTTGAAGTGCCCTTAAAATGCTTGTGTTGATCCAAAGTACTGAAGAGACTTTCATGGATCTGTGGGTTGGAGTGGCTTGACACTTTCTTGCCAATTAGTTGGCTCAGGTGGTAGAGTGCTGAACTACTGCGTGGGAGGTCGTGGGTTCAAACCCTGGCTGGACCAACGCTAAGGGTCTGAAAAACTGAGGAGAAAGTACTGCCTTTGTAATGACATCTGCAAATGGTTAGACTTTCTACATGTAGTCTTCTTGGATAAGGACAATAAACCGGAGGTCCCATCTCCCAACTCTTCACGATTTATTCTGTGGGATGTTAAAGAATCACTAGAGATGTAACAAACCCTGGCTGTGACCACCCCTTTCGCTGACCTGTTCTATAAAGCAAGTGGCCAGCTTTGCATGATATCCCAAATAAGTAATATGAAGCCACACACATAAATAGCTATAAGTCAAAGTGGAGTTTGCTGAGTGCTGAAACCATGTAGATGTGTAGATGTAGATGCTTTTGCTGTCATTGCGTCACAATATTAGTAACTTCTTTCTTTTTTCTTTGTTCAAAGGATAATTTTTATTTTTGAACTGTCAGCCTTAATCA
>OX419336.1:33583414-33605914 GCA_948470475.1 Galaxea fascicularis
GCTGGAGCTATCCGAACTTACTTTTATTAGCTTTTGATTCGTATTTTTCTTTAATTTTTAACCAATGTCATTCTTATCCTAATATTTTTAGCATAAAATTATCTTCATTATATGCACATTTATTATGCAGTTAAAACGTCTGTATGCTATAGACAGTTAAGTAGCATCACGAGGCACTACCGTAGGGTAACCCGTGGGCTATAAAGTGAATAACAACTAAACAAATTGCAAAGAAGAGAGCTAGTGAAACTTAAAAAATTTCTTTCTTGTGTAAAAAGGCCCTGTTGGCGACTGAGACTTCTCAAGTGCTCACATTGCGACTTTAAACGTACGAGCAATAAATTATTTACAGTTCCTGAGAGGCACGCCTTTTGCATCTTTCTGAGCACATCTTTAGCCCTGTTGCCCACCAACTTCTGTAGAGTAGCATTTAAGTCCTTGGACTATCCCTCCAAAACGTCTATGATGATATTGTACTGGGCAATATCATATCCTGGGTACCTCTGCTTAATCTTCATCTGAGATGCACATACTTCATGGTCTTCTCTGACATCTTCTTATCATGGTTGCTTACCCAGGGGCAGCTCATCGCCAGCACTATGGCTTGCTTGTTTTGGTTGTTGGCAATCCTGGTGTCTACTCTATTTGCCCTCAGTTCTTGAAACTCCCCATAGACCAGAACATCCCTGAACGCCTGTACCTCTGTTGTTTCATAGACAGGCTATGGTTTGATGGGTGAATACCAAGGAGGCACAGTGTCTATCAGGCCTAGATCAAATAGAATCTCGAAGACTTGAAGGACCTTTAAGACTGCATCATGTCTTGCCACATACTTTGTTCGTGCAAGTGCAGGGCAGGTGGATAAGACGTGAGCCATGCTCTCTGGCACTGTACCTACATGTTGGGTCACTGCTTGAAGTCACAAGTGTCTTGTGGATGGAGTACAATCAAGTGGGTAAAAGCTGTTCCTATAGTTCGAACATACCGCCAACATGTGTTGGGCATCTTCGCCACTTGCTTACCCACCAGAAGCATCGCTCAGTCCTTAGCTCCTGGTCATCTTCTCTTGCTGTTACCAAATTCTCTTGCCATTTTTGGGCCCCTGTGTCCCCTTTCAGTGTTAATTTGTGCTCTTTCCTCAGGTGACTTTTAAGTCTCTCTCTGGTTATAACCTCTCCTTCTTCTGTGACGCAGGCTGGAACAGGGTATCAGAGCTTTAGTTGCAGGCCATACTCCTCCGCGTACTTCGCCGCTTCCTTGGCAGTGACTGGTGTCCCATACTCTCTGCACGCTTCTCGAAATCATGCACCATGTTCATAACCAGATCTCTGTTCTGGAACAACTTGACTGCTGCTTTAATCTTGGTTTCTTTATACTCTTTCTCGATCAAGGGCAAGCCCCTCCCTCCCTTATCTCATGGCAGGTACATTAGTGATGTTGAACCACATGGGTGCTTGCCTCCATTCTCTACTACGATCTTGTGGGCCTCTCTGTCTGTTTCCCTGAGCTCTGTTATTGGCCAATGCTGAGTCCACATAAAGTAACTAATCGCTGGCATTGCAAACTGGTTATATGCAGTTATACGATGGTAGTCCGAGAGGGGACTCGACCAGATCAGGACATCCTACGGAGATACTCTTTAGCAGCACACTTCAGTGCTAGCTTCTCTTCTTGCTTCAAACACTCAAGTACGCCCAAGAACTTGTATTTATGACCTTCCTCCAGGCCCAGTATCTTGGCATCCCAATCAACCTTCACTCCTGCACTATTAGTGACAAGGACCCATCTCCTTATGTGGGAGACCGCACATTTGTTAGGGTTCCATTGCAACCCAACATTCTCCATAGCAGCCATCACTGACTTCATCAGACAGGTGAGTTACAATGCCGATGCCGCAAAGATCTTTAGGTCGTCTATATAGCGAAGATCCATGACCTTTGTGTTGATAGGCTTAGAAAGGCTATACCTGTCTGATACACTTATCTTCCAGGCGATCGGGTTGAGACAGACCATAAAGGGCCTGGGGCAGAGGGCATCTCCCTGGGGTAGACCCTTTCTAAACATTATTGTCTCCGAAGCCTCTCTCCCCCTTTTTCTGGTGACTACTATTCTGGAATTCCGGCTTCTCGACAAATTTCGGACAGTACCACACACCAATTGGGAAACCGGTGCAACAGCACCATTTCCTCTAACCAACCATGATTTATGGAGTTGTAGGCATTCTTAATGTCGATCCAACCCATGCTGAGGTTGCTCTTCCTCCTGTGACAATCTAACTAGGCTCCTCGGTCTATCAACAAATTATCAACCATCCTGCTGCACCCAGTGCATGCACCCCTTTGCACACCCTCATTCAAATAAGATTGTGAACTGCGTGGCTGCAATTTGCGCCTAAAAAGCAGTCTGGCAAAGTCCCCCAAAAAGTGTTGTAAAGCGCTTTGAGCCCTTCGGATAAGTGCTATATAAATCCTCATCATTATCATTATCAAACCGTAATAATTCAAAATATGCTTGTCAATCGGAGCAAGGAGGCATGATGTATACCATTTATAAATGGTGTTCAAACAAATGATCGGGCTTTGATTATCACTAGTGAACTCCCCCAGTTTAGGAATCAGTTTTTCCCTCAGAGAACAACTGGGGGTACTCTTCGTCGCTACTTGGAATTGCCTGAAATGCAGATGCCACGCCCTCATGCAGGGAGTGCGCATGTTTCCACCAAAAGTTCGCCAAACGGTCAGGGCCTGGCACACTCCAGTTCCTCTTTTTGACCAGCACCCTCACTGCACCAGCTGGTTCCAAGTCCCAGCCCTCCTCTGGCGGTGGTGGTACCCTACTTTCTATCGCGCATCTAATCTCTTCCAGCCACACAGCCCTTCTGTTGCCTATTTCCTCGCTCTCCCATAAATCCCAGAAACATGTCGAAATGAGTTATGAATACCGTTGCAGCTTATTGAAATGGCAATCACTAGAAAAGCAAAGAGAATTTCTATCTCTGGTTCAGTGTTATAAGATAGTTTTTGGTATTGATCATCTCTCTTTCCCAGATTTCTTTGAGTTTGCCAATAGTACGCGTACAAGAGCTAATCATGACTTAATAAACTTTACTTGAGAAGAGCGGTTCGTGATTGCTAGAAAAATTTTTTTTCGTTCGCATTGTAGGGAAATGGAATGACTTGCCAGGGCACATTGTACATGCCGAATCATTGTCTGTGTTTAGGAGTAGACTTAAAATTTATTTGAATATTTAAAGAATGTTTATTGTATCATAGCTAAATTTTATCTAGTTCTAGTAACTTTTTAAATTTTTGTAGTTTAGTTAGGGAAATTGTTTTTATACAGGGTTAACCTCACGATTTCCCTATTCAGGATGTTTTTATATTAATTTTGTGTTGTAACTGAACCTCCTGATTAAATGTTATGTTATGTTATGTAGTCCCTACTGTCTACCTGTCTGATCTCAGCACTTTGGTAATAATAAACATTCTTCATTGAATTGATTTGGAATATTAATATTCACTTATTAACTTGCAGCTGGACCAAAGAATAATTGTCAAGGAGTGTTTGTAAGCAAAATAAATAATTGTTTGTATTTTTCAATACATATTTTACACAAAATCTGTTAATATGGCAATAAGGACTCTTGTATGCAGTAAACACTTTCACAAATTTAATTTGAGTGATAATCTATGAACTTTTCCAACCCTCAAAATGTTTGTCACATGTATCAGAAAGATGTCCTTTGATGCATGTCATACAATCATGTAGTCTGTTTATTTAGATGTAATAAGTTATTTTTATTATTGTTCATTTTTATCTTTTAAATTGGACAAATATTTTATTTTATTTTAAACGTGACTCATTAGTTAACAAAGCTACAGTAGGAGCCTAACAAGCTGTGGGTTCTCGAGTATAAATAAATGTTTAGTCTGTACTGTACATGTAATTGGTGAAGTGCTTTTCTTTTCATAACAGCTCAATACTAAAGCAGGCTACATATCTGTCTACATTGCAGTTAATGTGAGTGATACATTGTATGTTAAAAATGCTTAAATTACAGTCAGGGATGTTCATCAGTAATGTATGAATTGAAGTTGTGTTTCATGCTGAGCCATGGAAATGTTAAAACAAGGCTTAGGCCTGGTTCAGATGCTGCTCCACTCATGTGCTGAACCTAAAATAATGATGAATTAAGTTTAGCAACAGAGTGACGTCTGAATCAGTTCAGAACAGCAGTTTCTATTCGGTGCGGCAACATTGTTAAGTTTGACAAGGTCAGTGCCGCATTATTCGACACTGGAGCGGCAACTGATTCAAATGGCGCTCTTCTCATGTGCCAAACCAAATGCATTAATTATCACAATGTATAATGCCTGCTCCGTATATAAAGTACATAATTAGGTTCAACATAAGGTATGCTGTCTGAATCGGCTGTCATGCCAATGTTGCTCCAAAGTAGAACCTTTATTCAATTAGGTTCAGCACATGAGTGGAACAGCATCTGAACTGGGCCTACGTTAACATAAGTTTTGTTTTTAACATTTCCATAGATCAGTGTCCAATGCAACTTCAATCATAAATTCCTGATTGATATGTTGTATACAGCTAAATTAATTTATTGACAAAGCATTAAGCTTATACTGAATGGAGGCATGTGAAGTTGACAACCTTTGCCCTTGAACAACATTCTTGTGTTGGCAGGATGGAAGGAAACACTCATTAATATATACATTGGCCAAATTTGGAGCATTATTTTATAGGTATATTACCTATATTGCCACACAGACCTGTTGCATAGGGAGAAACTTTTCATCATTATAGTGCAACTTAAGAAAACTTATGTACCTAAAGTTGGCAGAGAAAATTGTGAGTGGTATACAATGTATTTAATACTGATGGATTATTTACCCTTGAAGTCAGCAGTGGGGAGGTCTTGGTTTGTTGCTCTTTGCAGTTAATGGGGTATTCCAGAAAAAATCACAAAGAGAATTAGACAGTACAACAAAAGTCATTTGGGGCCTTAAATTCTATGCACCCCTTTCATGAAGACATTAAATTTTGTATGAATTCACTTTCACACTAACTAAATTTCTGTTCAGTTCTCCAAATTCTCAGCACAGTCCATTTTTAATCACAAGATTCTCATTGGAAGAAAATAATTGGTTATCTAGATGTACCTGTTCTTTTTAGCAACAATTTTGACATACATAATTTAAGGAAGCAACAACAATAATTATGTAAAGAAGATAAAATTTGAGTGTAGCACATACAGTTCAATACCTTTCTTATTTGACAGAATGTACAGACTTTATGACAAAGAAGATTTGGATTTTCAGAATTTGGTTTCCTCCCTATTTGCAAATAGACCTTGATTCTTCACAGATGTTGCAAGATGTTTATTTAAATTATTAGTTGCGTACTTCCAGTCAAAGATACGATTGGTCAGACTCTGACATCTAACACCTATCGCATTACAGGGGGTACTGGAAGCAAATTTATGAGATGTGTGTGGAAGGTGTCTCTGTCTCCCCTTCCTTCTACACCACCTACCCTCTAAGAGAGCTTACTCACAGGCTAGAGTGAAATTTGTTTGATTACTTTAACCACAACATCAATTTGCTATCTACTTATTAACCAAGAGTGAAGTCTTTATTGGAAAATGTCAAATTGAGGCCTTACCATATCCACGAGGCCAATACAGCAAACTCCAGGTGAAGACCAAACATTCGAGGTTAATAAGTTGTTTATTACATGGCTCTATAAAAACAGCTAAAAATTGTTTGTTTTGTTTTTGCATAATTCATAATTGGCCCATGGGCATTATGGGAGAAATTTATAATGCCCTGGCACTAAGCCAATCTTAGAGCAAAACTTTGCCAAACTTAGATGTTTGATGTTTCTTTCAGATTATCAGATGGCTGTTGCCACTCTGGTCGATGGCTGCAATATTTGACACAGAAAACAATGAGTGTAGCCAAGATGATTACATAGCTCCAGTGTTTGGAGTGATTGATGACTCAGGGGTAAGCAAATATGAGCTACGTGTACAGTTAACTATATGTTCACAATATATTATTTTGTTGTCTTTTAAGTTTTCCTTGTAATTTTGTGCACGTTTATCTACTTCATCCAAATTACAACATTGTTAATTCTGATAATTCAATTAAGACTTACAACATGCACAACTAACTTTCCCCAGTAACCACAGGTTGCAAAGGTTTCATGGCCCGCTCTGAAAAGAAAGTGATGTTTTCTTTTTTTTTTTGTTTTGTTTTCTAGAACTTAACTTCTGAGTTCCGTCCCAGGGGAAACAGCTTTCATTACAAACATTTGCACAATGAGGTTGATTCTGCTGGCCGACCCTTAATTCCTCCCTTTGCTTCACGCTCCAAGTCTCTTTCAAGCATGGGATCATCTTATGGTTCAACCAACCAGAGATCTCAAAGCTTATTAGATAGGTATCCACCAATAGCCTAACAAGCACACTATCCAAAATAAGAAGTTTATCACTGTGGAGTGGTGGGAAGTTTAGTGCTGAGATTATCATACACGTCAGATGTTTAGATCCAAGTTTGTTTCAGAAAGTTAGCTAAGCAGTCTAACTGAAACCATAATATTGCCATAAATTTATATTTTTAATTTAAATTACATGAAAATGGTACCAATGTGATGACCTTTTAGCCAGTTTAGTTGGGTCAATACTAGTAAGAGGACAAAATTAACATAAAAAGGGATGGTCATGGGCAGAAGAGAGAGGCTCTCTATTCAAGAGGTGGTGAGACAATTGAATGACAAAATTAATTAATAAATTTGCTAACAATTTCATCCTTTTAGGGAATAAAAAATATTATTAATAATACATGTACCAAGGCCAACATGGCTGCCATACAGGGCCATACTGACTGTCATTTTAAGCTCCGAAAATGAAAATTAATACGGTTGTAATGATGCATTCTTATATTGAAGATGGCCCCAGATTTTACTGGTGTGCGCCCATTAGTTTAGGTGGAAATGTTGGGTTAAAATGTTATGCACATATTTTTAACTTAGATGGCTGTACACACTATGTTTTGGTTGCTAAGTCACTCTAATGTATTGAATGTATAGGAGAGACCATACCTCTGTGTAAGAACATAGTATTACACTAAGTGCAGTCTTAATTAAATTATCTGCTATTTTTGTGTGGTCTTTAATTACTACAAGATTAATCCCTTACGCTCAATGCAGTGTAACATGCATATTAATTATTTTGTAGCTGGGCAAGTTGGTATTCAAAAACTGGGGTACAGTTTGTTCTCCAGAGAAATCTGATTAATTGAAGAAAATAATTATTATGAAACTGTGGGATGATGGACATTAAGCCCTTGCAGTACTTACCTATTCAGTTGATAAAATCGGATTCAGTTTGTTTATTGAAACTGTTGAAACTTTGCAAACCTTTGCCATTAATTCTTTGTAATCTCTTTATCTTCCACATTTGTGTCATTTTATTTTTTTATACAGAATGTGTCCTTCATGACTTTATGTTTCTTTGAGAATGCGAGGGGTTAATAGGGCACCAATATAAAATTAGCTTAAGTGGAAAAAAAAAAAACAATGCTGATACTAGAGGTGACAAGTTGTGAGAATAAAAAAATAATCTGCATTTTATAAGTTTACTGCACCAAGTAAGGTAGTGCATTAATATAGGAAAGCAAATTCTTTTAACTCAAACTGATATGAAATTTATTAGTGATGTCAGGGTTGTCATCAAGTTTTAAAGCAGATGTAATGTATGGAGACAGCAATATTGACATGTTCACCCATAATGAAATTATCGAGTGAACTCAGCTGTAATAGGTGATATGTGTTACAGCCCTTAATAACAGCCTTGAACGTAAGTTATGAGAGTTTATATGTTTGTACCAAAACTGCAGGGCCATTAGTTTTAATTTGTGAGTAGTATTTATAGTTATTTATTCAACTTCCACTGGTGTGTATTTATTGATCAGAGGTGTATAATAAAAATACAGGTGTAGAGACCACTTTTGTGGTTGTAAAGTTATAATTAAAAATATCTGAATTTGTCCAGACATGTGGTTGTCTTTTTCAAGGTTATTGTAAGTGCTGTAATCCAGATTGTTGAACAAGTTATTTGTAATTCTGTTGTATAACAGCATATGATGATGATGGACACAGTGGAAAAAAATTGGACAATCCGTTATTTCTGGGGTGACCAGCATGCATAGTGAAGCAAAAATCTGAGCTTTAGTTTAAGGAGGCTCAAAAGGGTTTTTAGCAGAGTGCACATGCCCGTAAACAACATACGCCATATCTATAAAAAGTAAGAGCACGAGTGTATTGTGCATGCTCAAATTATCAACTCAAAATTTTTGAAGTTTTGTAACTTTAGTCGCTTATATTTCCGCTTTTGCTCGGTAGATTTTTTCATTTTTTTGGGAACAGTTAAGATCAGTTGGCTGCGTATATAGTCAGACTTTTAAAAAGTTCTGTAAATACAAAAAAATTAAGAAAGCAATAATAAAAATCTGCCCTACAGAATTTTCTTAAACTGAAATATTTAGAGGATCATTCCTGGTAACATAATATAGAAGTTTGAGAAGATTTCACTGACATGTTTTTAAAATAAGATAAGAGATTTCTATTTTAGGGGCTCAACTGAATGCACCATATGGTTGCTATGGTAACAGGTTTTCTGAAATAAATGTCATGCAATGAATCTCTGTTTCTTTTATTTCTCTGCTAAATTTTGGTGATCCGAGGGACCAGACATAATTTACATGATACCGGGGAGACTTTCATCTCAGCGCAAGTTCACCCCGTTTCCCTCTTATGACTCTGTATTTGTTACATGATACCACCACAAAATCAGTGTCATGCTGGCGTGAGTTCACCCGGTACTTGTGCCGGAGTGAGATTTTCATCCTGGCACGAAAATTCATTCCAGTATCATGTAAACGCGGTATGACTGTTTCTTTCATATTCGTTGAAGTTTCATCAATTTTACGGCTCTTAAGACTCGCACCCCAATAAACACAGCTTTATGTAAACACGGTGTAACTTTTCATCTCGACTCTGAATGAAAGTCGCACCCATATCATGTAAAACTTGTCTCAGGAAAATGAAAACTATTTTGAACCACCTTAAATCACCATTGATGGCCCATTTAATTGTTATCTCCTTACGTCAATTAGTTCCTCCAATGGGTATTGAATAAAATACTGAGAAATGCAGATCAACGTGCTGTACATCCAAATAATTTATTTAACCATTTTTGTTTTTCATTTATTCCCCCATTAGTTAGGAGGAAGAGTTAACACCAGCTCTACACATGTAGCAAAATATTGTCACAGAACAACACCTCAGAGCTGAGCTGTGACTGCTTATTCAAACAGAGCTACAGCTGCAGAGTATCCTCATGGCTTTTATTATATCTCTCAGTTAGTACATGCAGTGTAATTGGTCAATTTTGCGGGCCATACTTTACTCTATGGCCCGCTAAAATTTGAAAATTTTCTTTCTTGGCGCCTGATAAACCTCAAAGATATAATAAATATGTTACTAACCTCGTTTTCTCGGTCTGTACTGTAAGTTACAGATCCTGGTTTTTCCCCGTTGATTTATGACCCACGCGCTTCGCGCTTGGGCCATAAGCGGACAGGAAAAAACTTGGTCCGTAACTTACAGTACGGACTTCAAACTCAGTTAGTAAGAGGTATTAATTTTTAAATACTTTTTATTAATTTACCCGTCATAACATCCTCGGAGACCCAGGGGCAAGTTAGTGGGGGCGGGAAAAAGTCTAAACGGGCGAGGAAAAAAATCGGGCGAAGAATAGTCAAGAACGAAATATTTCGTTCTTGACTATTCTTCGCCCGATTTTTTTCCTCGCCCGTTTAGACTTTTTCCCGCCCCCACTAACTTGCCCCTGGGTCTCCGAGGATGCCGTCATAATAGCATTCAGTTGTGAACGACATTTGACCCTTTATGTCCCAATAGCTACCACCATCTGTCTTCTCCCTACTGTTATCACTAGTTTGTTAAGCAGAACTAGGGCTTTAAGAATAAGAATACAGGAAATGATCACCAGCGATCAGTCAAGTTAAAGTTTACAAATTCTCCCTACATGTAAGTACATGAAATAGCCAAGAACTATAAGGAGAAATCACATGTTGATATTGGGAATTAAAGGGTAAAAATGACGATTCAGTGAGCTATAGCATACTTTATAGCATACTCTAATAGGAAATGCTAGGAAAGTTTAGTTGATGCCTTCAAAGAGGACAATGTTCTTCAGAGGTTAATTCCCCATCCTGGAGATTAAAGTACACTGTAGATCAATGATGTTAATTTTGTCAGCTGCTGGGTTAACCCGTTGGACAACATTCATTTTTACACAGTGGAATTTTTAACTTATTGTTCTAATCAATATTGAATTCAGTGTACAGTGGGGGTGTATGCTTATGTGCCATGAATGCTGTCAATTCTCAATTAGAAAGTTTGAAATTCTTACCATAGTGTTGAAAGGCCTTGCCCTCTTTATTAAATAGATAAGAGTATTGTTACCCATTCTTTGAAGTACCCTGGGGTGAATTGCACTGTCTGAATGAAATTTTGATGTGTGAAGGAATAAACATCAAATTTCTACTTTTTGAACCAAATATTAAAATTTCATTTCCCTCAAGTTTCCAAGGTGAGGGGAACAAAAGTCCATATATTTCCCTAATTGTTAGTAAAGCTGTAGTCTGTGCCATTGTGCCACAGGTTTCCTAGGGTTAGACATCATTTCAGTCCAGTGCCGTAGTGAGGTCCCTGTTGTGCGATACCCAAGGATAATTTGGCCAATCATTTCATTTTGCGTGACACGATCATAGTCCATGACAGTGAAGACAAATGTAACGTCTCTTAGTTTGTCAACTGGGACATGGAAAATGAATGATTCATTCCAAACAGGATCCTTGTTTCTTCTCTTAATTGTTGTTTTCTTCTTGTCTAACCTCTTTCCGCCATGCATGGAGTAAATCTTGACGTAAGGATCTGACAATTGACAATAAGAAATTAACAATTATTTTACTTGGTGTATATCCTTATACCATAATGAGGCTTAAAGTTTGTGTGTTGAGAGAGACCATGACCTTCTGCTTTCATTTTGTTAAAGAGAATGCCATGAGCAATGGATGTAAACATTTCATTTTCTATTTAGTTAATTATGACCTGAGATACCCGAACACTCACCCATGCATATGCAATGAAAAAAAAAAAACTTTACTACTATATGTCAAATGGGATTTGACAGTAACGATACTAACATCACAAACCTCACTTAAGCAGGAAGCAGGCACTGCTAATTCCTTACCCAGGGTGTTCCAAGTGCCAGGAATATTATTGAGTCAATAGACTTGTAACAGACTGACCCACAACATTCCAATTTAAGGGATATCTATCAGCTTTATTTGTACAATTAAGCCCACCTTTTGTTTACATACCTGAATGTTGTTCATGAAATCAATGCCCCAGGTATTAAATTGAGAAAGGGAATTTATTTGGAACATTCTAGCACAAAATTGCCAGCGTAAATATGTCTGATCTTATGTTCTTAAGCAAACAGGAAAGACACGTACTGCCCTAGATTACTGCCAGACAACAAGCTCTTTAAGACACTGCTTATCAGACCTATTACTTCTGACAATCCTCTCAGACTAAAACATGTAACAATGTCTAGATAACAGGTGCCCTTCAACATACAACAAAGCTGGCTCCCTGACCTGATACACTGAGTTGTTGAGAAAGAAAATTTGGGAAGACCTATTATTATCTACTGACCCCTTAAAAATCTTCTGTGACAAACCAACTCTGAAAGTTAACTGGAATACTCCTGTATTGACCATTTGACTGCCTCTCCCAGTTTTGCATTGAAATGGTTTTCCAACATTTTGAGTGACGAACAGTTGACAATTGAACTTCAGAACATGAAAAAGTGATCCCAAACTTTACTATATCTCAGTTAGTAAGGATGCTGTGATTGGTCAATTTTGTGGGCTGTACTTTACTGTATGGCCTGCTAGATTTGAAAGTTTTTTTCTTGCGTGCCCAATTACCGGTAACCTCAAAGATACTGTATAATAAAAATATGCTAAAATAGCGTGACGTAGCTCCTTTAAACATGGTGAAGTTTAGGCTTTGAATTGGTTCCTCTCAGTGAAAGTGAAAGGTCACCAACAATATTATTACTAGCCAAGGAGGGGAGGGGGAGGGGTAGTTTGGAAAGGATATACAAACTAAATTTGAATATCCAGTAGGTTGGGTGGGGGAAGGGACATCTTGGAGCCAAAACCCTGCCGTGGAAAGATAAAGAATATTTCGTGGACAAAACAATATTAAAGATTATTTTCTTACCACAAGATCCAATTAAGTCCATTTTCTTTAACTTGGCTGCTTTCATAACAACCACCACAATCCTATTATTGGTGGGCTGATACATCATTGATAAAAGAAGGTCACCAAGATGTTCCTGTGATAATAAATGAATATATTATATATAGGACAAAATAATACCTTCATGTAATACCTGCATATACTAAGGCCCCGTTCAGACTAAGTGCCCGTTCCGCGGCACCGTTCCCGGGCACTAAAAAGGACGCTGTCCAGACACCTCAGTGCCCTGGACCGAGGATGTTCACACTAGTGCAGAAGGCTTAGTGCCCAGTTTATCTTTTTTAGTACTCCGCAATATTGCTGCCATTTTTGTGACTGCATCATAACGAAACACGGGAAAAAACGTGGGAACACATGAAAACGTGTTCAGACAAGTTCCCGTGCCCGGGAATGGTGCCCGAGTACTACCCTTGGAGGGAGTGCCCGTGCCCGGGCACGGTGCTCAGATTTGTGCGCGGGCACCAACAAAAAGCTATGTTCAGACCAGTGCCCGTTCCCGAGAACCGGGCACAGGCACCTAGTCTGAACGGGGCCTAAGATAATCATGAAAGGAAAATGTGCACATTGCTGGAAACTTCATAAGAATGGGAAGAGATTCTTAGATTGATCTACTGTGCAAAAGCAACAGATATGAGATTGGTTGGAATTCAAGGCTTGTCTTCTTTGCACAGTGGACTCTTGTCTCATTAAAGCTACCATTTGAGCTGTAGAGGAGAAAGGATGCAGATGGTCATATTTATGCATCTCTTACAACTGTTCTCAGTCACAACCTCAATTATAGTGGCCAAGTTTTGATGTGACATCTCAAAAGATATAGACTGGTTTATTCAAAGGCAATGACTGGTAGCATGACACTGTGGACAACTAGAATTATATATCCGATTCTCTTATCCCTTTAGATCTAAATTACCTCATGCAACAAATGTACTGAGGCCATTGCACATGCAGAGAGTTGTATCTGGCTCACATCAATGTCTGTACATGTGTATGGTTAATCATCACACAAAGACAAACCCATTGTGTGTATAGTTCCAAGCAATACGCATTCCCCTCTCCCCACAGAAAAGACATTAATTGGTTGGGGAGGTGGGCAGGGAGTTGTATGGGTACTTTCTGAACCAACACTGTTTCTGTGTTGTTGGTGATTGCATATAAAGATTTTCTTGTTCTGGACTATCTTATTTTATAACTCAATTTCAGCTTTTGTCACTTGATCCTGACTGCTGTGTCCATACATACATTTTTATTAATTTTTTTGTTTCAGTAATACATTTACAGCCAAATCAACAGCCATCAAATTGAAGACCACATTTTGCTGGGAAACCAACTGAGGCTAAAAACATTTTCATTGATCTTGATAATATTACTTTTACTGGTAATTACCTCTTCTTTGCACTTAGCACCTTAAATAACACCGTGAAACCAAAGGCGGGAAAAAAAAAGCTCAATAATACTTCAGTAGAAACTGACTAATGCCAACAAATAATCCGTCAAACTGAGTTTGATTTTCTAAAGTAATTTAATTATGTTCTTTCTTCTTTCCGACTTCATCTGTCAGCCACTCAATACCTTTGTTATCTTTTTTCAAATCATGTTTCCTTATATCAATATTATGGTTCTATATTGTTTAACTTAGTTAAGTAACACCTACGCATTGGCTATTTTAATTTTCTCAGCTGAAAATGCAAGCACAATCTAAGTTAAAAACCAAAAAGTGATTCCAAGTTTAGAGCAATTTTACTTAAATATGAATTCAGGTAAGTTTGGTTCAATATTTGTATTGAAAATACTCCCAACCCTACTTTACTCTAGCTCAAACCATTTTTTCCAAACCATTTAACCTAATTTGTAATAAAAAAGCAGTAATTATTTCTTTAATAATAATATTTTAAATAATAATAATGGTGGTTAGAAGATGCAAAGATGATGAAAAAAAGAACAAGAATTCAATTTAAAATAATTGTAAGAAAAGGAAAGACAAAATGATTATTATACATGTGTAATGTATTTAATCATTGCACTCTCTCTGCTTGCAAACAAGAAGTAAATGGCAGCTTTTTCTGCTTTGAAATATAAATGGCCCATATATGTATGTGTTGCCTGTATTGGGCTGGTTGGTTGTGTGTGATGCCCCAAAACAAACAACACAAACCATAGCTTTAGTAATTAAAACCAAAAGTCAGTCATAGCACTCGAAACAACCACACTTCATTTTGTGGCAATGTGAAAAAACATCAGCAGTTGGAGGAGCAAACCGCGTATTAATGTATTTCGCGGTTAATTTTTAACGTATTTAGAGCTTAATTTCCATAAATTTCTTGGGTCTTTTTTGACATCAAATACCACAATTATAGATAATTTTTAATTGCTTTCCTGGATTCTCAGTGATTGGGAGTCAAAAAAGCAGTTTTGGCATCTTTCAAATGAGAACTCTTGTAGCAATTATCTATAAAACATTAGAACTCGACAAATCGGGCATATCGAGTACTTAATTAAGCTTAATTTCTAAGCGGGGTTGTTCAAAACGAGTATGATTATTTTAGGAAATACATGTTTCTGGAGTTTAAAGACAGAATTAAGTTTTATTCACCCAGGCCATCTCTAAATCATTAATTTCCCATTTTCTTAGCAAATATTTCGTTGCTATTTTGGGAACTTTAAATTTTATCGTTTAACACCTCGCGTGCAAAGCTGACAGTGCGTTGTGTTTTTGTGTATTTTCAAACAAGTTTCCCATCTGCGACAATACAGTTTTTCTCATAATATTTTACTGAAAACACCTAATTATGCAGATAAAAGCTTAACAATTAAGACGCACTTTACAAAGAGGCGAGTTCTGTTGTTGAAATAAAAAGGCCTTCTGCACCATTACGAAACCGTTTTTTAAAACCAAATTTACCAAACAATTTGATAAAAAAATTCTAAAACTGAGAGATAAAGTAATTTCGGTCTCACGGAACAAAAGTAGTTTCAAATATGCGCGCAAAATATGGCGTACGGATCACAACAAACAATTAAACAAACCTGGCGTTTACACGGATGAAGATCCTTGCAAAATGTGAGAGTCGTGGGTCCTAAGTCCACATCACAGAGTGGTATTTCGATTTCCCCGATTGGATCGTTTCTGGAAAAGCGATCGTAGTCCAAAACTTGTAAATACAACGTTCGACTGAGTAACTTGTTGTGAGGGAAGCCCTCAAACCGAAAAACTTCGTTCCAAGTCGGGTTAAGATTTTTCCTTTTGATTCTTGTTTCCATCTTGTGCTTCTTGTCTGGAAGGAGTAAAATTTTCACGAAAGGATCGCTGGTTCCGCTGAAGTCTTTAGCGGGAAGACCAGTTGCTTTGAGAATTTTCAACGACAGTACCATTTCTCCCGAATCGTAACTGATCGAGAAGTAAATTTTGCCCAGGTCTTCCTTTGAAGACGCTTCTATCAAAGGTGGTTCCGGTGGAATAACAATGCTAGACACATCCGGCTGAGGGGCTTGCACATCATACTCTTGAGGAGGTGGCTGGGAAAATTTCAAAGATTTTTGCTGATAACCGGGCGATTCGACCCGCTTTTCAGAAGGGGAGACGTCCGGCAGTGAGGAGTATCTTGCAAACGCGCGGTATTTATGGCCCGGAACACCATACAGTTGAGAGTCCGAAGAAGAATCATAGTCCCCGCTCTCAGTACTACCATCTTTTTCGTCTTCAGACCCTTTCCAACATTTGTAACACCACGCACAAAATACTATTATGCTTCCCAGAGATACAATGCTGGCAATGACAGCTGCAATGTTCGTACTGAAGATTACTGTGGGTAAAGGAAGGAAGATTAAAAAATTCGAGTAAGTGCTTTTGTTATTGTCATTTGATATGATAGGATATAGCCTTTCTTTTTTCCAATATTTTAGCATAAAAGTGTGGGTATATTTGACCATTAATATAGATTTTGAAAAACGCTTTCTGCCTATTATCTGTTAAAAAAGCGGTTAAAATATGGTGCTTAGCAAGTGTTTTTAGCTAATTTCATAGTTGGTTTATAACAATTACGAGAAAAAGCGATTTAAATTGAGCAGAAATCTATTTCAAGGTTCATTGCTTCCGGTGAAATTAGCAATGTTCGAATTCTTTAACGAACCACATTTGAAAGCGTCAACCTTCTTTTTTAACTTGTGGTGACTCACTCTTCCGATTTCGAACACGGGAAGGCTAAAGTTAATCAGATGGTCAATCTCCGAGTTTTCTTTTCGAGATAAGCCAAACATTTAAGTTAAATACAATCCGTTGATTCCCCGCCATCAGACAAATTCGAACCTTCGATCCATTGACGTTAAAACAGCTTTCAATTTTTAAATCCAGCAAACTTTAACTTGAAAGCCAAGAGTTTAAAGTGAACTTCACGCGACGCAAGCCTTTGTAAAAGAACCATCACCAATTCGAGCAGATGATCAACAGAACAAAAAGCTGTTTTATAAGTCCTCAAGCTTCGTGTTATTTGAAAACTTAATTCACAGCCTGGTTATCAGCTTAAATAATATTACTCGCCTGTATGCTCCTGAGAAGAGTGTTGTTGAATGCTGTAAGCTATCATAGTCGAGAGTTTCTTCGATCCATTGCTCCTATTTCCTCACAACATCCAAACCTCGCCGCTAAACGCCCGATCCCGCTCTATTCTCTGTTGTGATACTTCATGCCCATTACAACAGTCTTTTTTGCACTTTTTCCACCCAGTGTAATAATTAACGCATTGTTACCCATGACAACTCGAGCTTGATTGGCAGTTGATAAAAAGAGAGGGAATGCAAAGCGGAAAAAATTCTCGCCAAATTTGCATGATTTCGATGTTGTCAAATCAGTACAATTACGTTTAGTCAAGATGATTTGTCCTTAATGAACCCCCAGTGAAGGGTGTCTGAAAGCCAATGCCCTGGCTGCACGATCTTATCAAAGGTATATGGGAGAAGCTCTTTATGGCGACTATCGCACGAGCTTGAAGTTTTTCACAGCATAAATTATGTTTCTGTGTCAAATTATGTCTCCAATACTCGTAAAAGTCTCAAGAGGTCAAACCAAAAATTCCGCCTTCCTTTCACGCAACAGGCCATGAAGACAATGTTTCTGTTTATAGCTAAAAAAACAATGAAAATGGAATCTAGAATAACACATTTCCTTCTCTCCGCCATAAACTATTCCTAATGATTGACATGACAGTGGAGAAATTACCTGGTTTCAAGTTAGTCCTTCGCGGAATGAGATTTTTTTCGTGGACGTAGTTGTAAAGTCGCTTTCAAGAATGTTTTACGAACCCAAACAGAAGTGAAAAAAAAAAAAAACAACAACCAAGGCATCCCATTGTAATTGGACGTGACGTAGACAAGCTATCGTGGGATGTTGACAGTTTATCCGAATTAATCTTCGTTTTGCGAAGGCCGTCAACTTCATCTGCCGTTTTTTCATCGCTTATTTTGATGTAGTCCAGGACTGAGAACTGTGAGGGTTTGTCAGTTCTGTGATTCCTGTCACAACAGATGTTTTTTGCAGCAAGACATGTACACTGAGTGTACTTCTGGTAGGGGTGAGTTGGGTCATCTCGGCTTCGTTGTTTTGCGGCATTCCTGAAAATCTTCCAAAAATATCTTGGTTCGAAACCACCATTCGCACCACTGTTTTCGTGATTAATTAAATTTTCTTTCTTCATCGATCTGACGTTCTTTAATTTTGCATTCATTAATTCGTTTCTCTTTTAAAATTACCTGACTGGTTTATTCTTGTTACCCAGTTTAACTTAGTTTTACACAAAAAATTGGTTTTACCAACGGAGTTGATAATATAAATTGACCATTGTACAGGGATTTGTACCCTGTACAGTGGCCAATTTACATTATCAACTCCGTTGATAAAACCAAATTTTTGCGTACATCTCCCCCACCAACGCAGCACCACAGTTTCTACAGAAATTACCCGCTTTATTAACTTAGTTTAACAAACTAATAACCAAGCCAATGAGTCACATGCTATTAATTGACAAAACGCCTGCTTTCACGCTTGGAAATTATTGCTCGAAATTGGGCCAAGTTTTATGTGTTTTATCTTATTAAGAGCCTTTTCAGCTGCAGGCGTATTTTGGAAGTAACCTTTTAAACTTTTCAGTGTTGGAACAGCACGGCATTGGATGCACGTCATGCGATCCACTCAACTCCACTTTGTTCAAGTGCGTGGACCTTTAAGTGTAGAGTTGAGTCATGTATGAATGCACAACCACTGATACACGCACGAAATATGTTCTCCACTCAAATGGAATAAGGAAATGTTAGTGCAGGGAAAGTAACCATAGCGTAAGCATGAATAGAAACGTGCAATTCCGTCCCATTTCCAGCCATCTTCGTCCTTAGGGTGTTCTCGACTCGTGTACAAAAATTCCGGTCACCAACAAATTTATAAAGTCAGTTTACCGCCATAAATTATGTTCTGTTTTATCAAAAGGTGCTGCTCTTGCTCTTAAAGTTTAACGTATAAAAATTTAGCCTTTGTCGGGTGATTGACGGTCAACGTTTTCTAGAAAGAACGGAGTACTCTCTTAGAGGCATTCACCATTATCTTCGCCGTAAGATCTTCAGTCTTTCACGAGTCAACATTCTGTTAAAGTAATTTTGTTTTCAGTTTTATTTGAAATGTATTTTATGTTTTATCTCACTTTGAAAAGATGCTTTCTGGCAGTATAACGGATTAAAACAGGGTATCAAGCTGGCTCTCGATCTTATTGAAGAAATTACTACCTCTCTTGATCAAGGACACTGTGTAATCAGCTGCGTGGTTACGAAAAGCTTTCGGACACTGTAAACCATCAAGTTTTCATTGAATTAACGTAAGGGGACACTTCGGGTAAATGCCTCGTTTTTCGTATATTTCAGCCCCTTTTCTCTTTAAAATCTCGCCAAGGTTTCACTGATTCATTCGAAACATGGCTCCATTAGGTTGGCGTCCTTCTACAGTATAAAATGTTTGACAATTTTTAGATGATGTTTGGAATGTTTTGAAGGAATAAAAGTTGGGGAATGTGGAAAATTATGGAAAATTGGAAAATGTACGATTTGAAGGTGGCTGAAAATTAACATTTAAACCGAATAATTAGTAGACAAAGGTCATGCGTATAGCTTTTTACACCAGGCTTCTATCCTCCAATCTCATTTCACCCTATTTTCCCAAAAGGTCAACCGGAGTGCCCCCTTAACTTTTACGGAACTAAATACAAAAAGATTTTACCTTAGTACTGGGAAACAACAAGTGCATGCAAATGGTTTTGCTTCTGGGTCAGATCTAAATTGCGCTGGTAACGTAACAACACTAGAACCGCTTAAATAATACTAATTCATTCATGAAATGGATAACTGAAATTAAAAAAATGAACAAAGATACCTCCTGGATGGGAAAGTCGTGAGGTTATCCCTATGCGATAACAAATTTTCCTTGTTAAAAATTTAAAACATGACGTACGTTTTAGGTTGGTAGTAAATTTTCAGGTCGTTCATCGGTTCACGATCAACCCACTTACCGCATTAAGACCCTCCTTAAAGGCTGATAGAGGCGTTTTCCATTCGACCACAAATCACCTGAAATTCGGATGAAAATGGAAATTTCCAGGACAAACGTCGGAAATTTTTTATATCACTTGCAGATTTTAACCAGATACGGTGAGCAACCAAAAAATTCAATTAATTGAATAATTCCTAAATAATTCCTTGGCATAAACAGGAGGCTCACGGATCGAATACGTTTGTTCTAAAGCTGGTACCCTTGTCGATTATATTCTCGACACTTCAAATTGGAACTTTTGACTGAATGCAAGGTACCCTATAACGTTTGGGAGCTTGGATATGGAAAGAAAAAATAGATCTTCTTGTTTGCGTGCAACCTGGACTGGTTGCGGGAGAACAGATTTCTTTCTAATCCAGGCTTAAGATAGGATTTTGTTTCTCAATCTTCTCGAGAAAATTTTAATTTACTTTTGACAGTCAGTACACTCAAGCAGAATTTACAGAATCTGTCCCAATCTAAGACGACATGTTCTCCCATCCATAGTTCTCCTACGAACTGTGCCCCATCCAAAAGCGGACATCCAGTTGGCTTCCTCTATTTCGATCACTTAAGGGGGATAAAAATCGAGATACCCAGTTGCAAACTGTACAATAATAGTGTCTTCCAGATGCGTGATACTGATACTGGTAGTGATAATTTCAATGATGTACAGGGACACGTTTTACAAACAGAAAGTTCCATTTCAAACGTTTGTACGTTAATATTATTTATTCAGTCACTCAGTTTTTAATTAAATGGCTTTGAAGTAGCTCAGCTATTAATTCGAGGATGCTACCAACCATGGTATAACAGACTGATTTATAGAATATATTTTAGCTTATACCCGACATGACTTGTTTAAGTCCCACAACATTTTATTGCGAAGACACTGAGTACACAATGCTCTAGTAGTGCACTAGAGTTTAGATTTATATATACATTTATGTATGTTTGTTAGCATGTCATAAGTTTAATTCCAGACTTTCTCTTTCAAAAAGACTACATATTTTCTAATCTGCATGAGAATCGGTCTTCGTATTCACTTTGATGTTTCAGCAACTTGTTTCCTAAGTTTCCGGCCTAATGTGTCTTCTGGCCTTGTACATTAAACTTCATGGCTACAGAATTACAGTAAATTGTACTGCGCCACTTCTGGCATGTGCATGATCCTCCAGGCTGGATATATATGATCTCCTGGTTATTACCTCATTGTCATTAGGAGTATGTGATAAGCAATACAAGGTCTTGCTCGCATAAGTTCATTCCTATATACACGAAATGGTATCTAATGTAACTGCATTATCCACCACATAAAGTTCTGTCCTGTCAACCTTCGGTTGATTTCCTGCAGGGCGCTGGGAAATCTGGACACTAGTTCGGGCGGCACGATCGCTGCACGTGATGGCGGCTTTGCTGCGCGCGAAATTCGTTTGCCTTTTATCTTCCGATGGAACGGTTTGGAGCCAAATGTGTGGGTCTCAGGTCTGACATCCGATAGAGGTTCTTCAATGTTGGTCTGTAACAGGAAAATGAAACTAGTATTGCTGATAACAGAGCTTTGGTGAAGGGTAGAGAAATGTAACTCCAGTAACTTCTCAGTTACAGCTGTCTAACGATGTTCAAAGGAATGCGTTTGTTATAGGTGTGTAGCTTAATAACGCGTGGCTCAAAACCTATCGACAGACCTTCATTTCTGTAAATTTGGTACCCTCACTTCATTTTATGTAAGCTTGACTGACAATCTATTCAAGGCTCTACCACGTCATTACTGTGCAATTTAAACTCCGCGAGTCATTAGAGAAGCAAACAAAAGCACTACGGGCTCCTCTGTAAGTCAGAGTGAGTCAGTACTTGCAGGCGTGGATCCAGGATTTTGAAATGGAGGGTGAATTTTTGTAATAATGTAATAGAACCAAAGCCTGGTTGAGGTGTTTGAGGTCTGTGCATCAGCATGATTGACAAATTGTCAGGAAAAGGGGGGAGGGAGGGAGGGGGTGAAAATCCACCCATTTCACCTCCCCTAGATCCGCGCCTGGCTTGAGGGGTTTGAGTCTGTTTACCTTGCGCTCTTTAAGCGGCTGTGGCTCCGTCTCCTTTTCGTTTCTTTTCCTTTTTCGCCGTGTCAGCTGTTTTTCTCTTTTGTACTCCAGGCGACTGTATAGCTCTGCTCGATATTCTGAAAGCAAAATGAAAAATGATTTATTTCATATACATCATTCGCAAAATGAACCGTGTGAAAAGTGACATCATTCTCAAGGCAAAGTGAATAATTAATGTGATATCGATGATTTATAGTCTCTAGAAATTAACATAATAACAAAGGATCTCAAGTTCTTCAAGTGAATACCTTTTGTTATTATGTTAATTTCTACAGACTATATAAATCATCGATATCGCATTAATTATTCACTTTGCCTTGAGAATGGTGTCACGATGACGCCAGAACGTCGGCTTTTAACGTTAATATTCGCTTGTTTATGCTTTGAATAATAATAATAATA
>OX419336.1:33610914-33618414 GCA_948470475.1 Galaxea fascicularis
GGTTTCATGTCCACGTCAGCCGCAAACTCGTCACTCCAAAGAATATGGACCTAGCATAATTACTGGTTTGCACAATTGCAAATGCTGTTCAGTTTGTTAAAACACAATCTGGGAAGGGATAAAACCAGCTTCATTTCATAACCTCATATTTTTACCTGAGAATCTTTTCCCACCAATCTGCTTTGCATCTTCAAACACGTGACCACATACACAAGACTGGCATGATTCTGTCATCTGGGGAGAGGGGGTGAAAATGTTAATGTCAATACTTCTGCAACAAGTCACCTCTTCCGCTGAATTGATCAATCAATATATGCAGATTAACATGAAATTGCACGCTACTTCCTTATGCTTAAGCTGCATACACGTGTACATACTGAACTGCTATCAAGGATGTTGTTTTAGAGACATCTTGAGAATTCGGAAACTGAGAAAAACCTTCAACATTTTGCTGGCAAATCTACGCAGCCTTAGCTGTTACTGGATTAGACGTTTACTTGTGTGTGTAACCGGTCTATAAGGTGATTTATTAACGGTCAGAAGTTCCAGTTGGGTAAACAAATGCCCACAGAAAGTGTAAAAAGAATTAAATAATATTTAACCTTTCAAAATGCGGCCGGCAATTTTATCAATGGAGAGATGACTAGGCGCAGCATAGAGTAAAACAATCGCGAGAAGCGAAGCTGGGTTTTTTCCTGCCTGAATCTGGCAAGGCATGCGGGAAAGAGCCATACACATGCATTACTAGAATTTGAAAGTCACAGTTGAAATGTTAAACCAAAATACAAGTCTTATTATAGTATTTAGAGTGCTCTACTAAGGATAAATATGAGGAAGTGCCGGTGATATCCTTCATGTTGTGAATGAATTGCTCGAGAAAGAACATATAAGACTGATTGTCTCAAGTTACTGTGAGGCGTTACACCCACACCGGATCAGCCCGTCGCCAAAAGAGAACAGTGCCGTTTGGCGGGCGTGGGACAACAGGAACACAACCAAAGACTTTATCGTGCAATAGCCGGCAAATAAATAGCCCATTCTCTCTTTATCTGAGGTAGAAATAACCCATCTTTGTTAATCGAATAAGAAGTAATGAAGCAGTCCGCTCTGAATCAATAAACATAAGTTTCGGTTTCCGTGGAAGGCTTCAACTTCTTGCCTTAGGCAGCCAAGGCGCCAACGCGTGGCCGACAGGAATAATCGCAGACGACAAAAATCGGCGCAAATTTCACGAACTTCATTGCAGTTCAAACAATTTGTGGTAACGCCGGCTAGAAGAATGAATCAAAGGGATAAGTTGTGGCTAAAAAAAGTTAGCAAATTTCCGGAGAGCGTTGTGCGTTGTGTGTGACGAAGTACGGCCGTTACTTTACGAATATGAAAATATATATCGACCATTGACACATTTGAATATTTGCGAGAACAATTAACGGTGACAAGGTTTTGGTGGCATGTAAATAGTTTCTTTCTGAACTGATACTTACCGTGGCATTACAAGCCAAGCACTGTCTGAGAACCATGTTGTACACCTTAAAACA
The DNA here is from genome assembly GCA_948470475.1 of Galaxea fascicularis. NCBI lineage: Eukaryota > Metazoa > Cnidaria > Anthozoa > Scleractinia > Euphylliidae > Galaxea > Galaxea fascicularis. Next base: position 33,612,453 of record OX419336.1, read on the forward strand.
AACGTTGGGTCGACTGGTCTTGATACTGCAATTGTCGAACCTAAAATGGAGTTGATAACCTTTGCGAAACTTGACATAATGCGCCACAAGCTGGTTTGCGTTGGTGATGTGTGACGTCACGTCGCAAACAGTTTTGAACGCTCTGCGTTACAAAATCCAAAACTGATCTGTTCTTTGATCCTCTAAAAAACGTTGCGAGATAAGGAGCTATTTAGAGTTTTTTTTTAAAATTCTAAATGCCTTAGAATGAATGCCTAAGAATAAAAAAAAATTAGGGTTATCTATCAAAGTGTAATTTAAAAATACTGTATTTGAGAGATGTGGTTACCCCGCATAACGTACTCTCACCTGCTCAAACAAGCTTGACAAGTTTTGACTCAACTTGTTTTCCCTGTTAATTTTAAAAGGTTTTTTTTAGCTGACATAGGCATCTTAAATACTTCATCTTACCCAACTGGACGTTTGATTAATCCTTACTTAGACTGAATGGACATGATAACTGCATTTAACTGTACTTTTCAGCATTATTTCTGTCCATAAAGTAAATGTCCTATGATCTTGAAAATTGCTGACGAAATTGGCTAATGCCATGTCATGACGGTTCGACGATCGCAGATTTCACGTGATCATGACGTGTTCGTTATTTCCAACTAGCATGAAGCTACTTCGCTGCAAAACATCTTTCTTTTTACCCTTTTGAGCGGTAACGAAAAAGTAAGTAACGTTCTGTGGCAATCGAGTTGCTTCAGTCTAGGACTGATGAATTTCTGATCCTGGATGTTTGCTCGCCGGATCTTCAGCGGTTCAGTTGTAATGACACAAAGTGGATATTTTTCTTGAGATATAGAGCGCATCTGTCTTCTGTGTTAGCTGAAGGATCATGATACAAATACATTTTAAATTGATTAGTACGGCGGCCAGTCTTGACTGAAAGCGAAATGGACAGCATATAATAGGGTGTGGAGTGTTGATGTGCCGTGATTCGAACGTCTTGAGGGCTCGGAAAATCTCTGAAAAACTGCTTAAAGATTTCAGACCTTTTTCCAGATTTGTTATTGCTTTTGTGTTATTTACATATGATACACAAGGAGTAAAAAAATTAATATACACTACAGAGTCACTACAGAGTAAAAATACATAAAACGTACAGACAATTATTTTAAATTTAAATTGTGCGCTGTGACCAAAGTGGACTCATGAATAGCCAAGGCTTTAGAGCTGGTCGCTGCCACGTTAAATTAACCGGCATAAATATTACTAAATTACGGTATGTACGTAAGATTAAGGGAAGTGTAAAAAAAAAAAAGAAAGTTTACAAGTAATGCTGTTGTTGTATCTTTAAGATAAAAACAATCATTATTAAGAGATCGTTATTATACAATCGCATGAAACTATGTAAAAAAACGAAGAAAATAAAAATAAAAAAGTACTGGATATTACTTATTGATAGAAATAAATACATATTAATATGTATATATAGCACAGTGCAGAATAAGAACAGAAGATAGTCAGAAGGCAACAAGTTATAGTTAACCAAGCAGATCACTCGCCACCAGATCAGCCCCCGCCCATGGGGGTTTGCTGTTTTCCGGCGCAAACTTCCGAGAAATGCTACTTAATGATCTTTACTCATGCCGAAACACTCCTTGAAATGTAGGACAAAGATATCATTCGATTTTTTGCAGAAAACGTCATCCATAGTACATTTTTGGGCATGGCTTAGTTCTAGAACTAGACAGCATTAATCTCAGTGCAATGACACAGTCCTGGGTAAATAAACTGCTTCATTATGTTTGGCTTTTTCCTGATTTAATACATTTTCAGCGTCTTACAGCGGAATGAAAGTGCATGACAGTGCTCCTTTGAAAGGAAACTGCGACAGAGGTCAACAGTAACTTCAAAATATAATTATTTCGATCTTTTCTTCTCCGATTCATATAAAAATAAAAACCAAAACATTGCGTTCGTTCGGAAACACCAGCCGAGTTACCTTTCCTGTATGTATTTATGTGTTTCTGCTGGAGTTTGTGTGAACTGCATCCCGTAGCCAGGATTTGAATGGGGGAGTTCCTCGGACAGCTCCAGCTCCTCCGGCGGTTGGTAGGGGTGTATCTCTTCAGAGCTACACAAAACGGCTATTGTCAGAGCCACAACACTAGAAAAAGTCTTCACCTTCGTGATTTTAGTTAAGTTTTAAGTGACGGGATTTTTACGCAGTGTTTCAGTCCAATATTGGGGTGCTAGTATATTATACAGGTGGCAACGGAACAATTTCACTCGTGGTCGTTTTTGTCTTATCACTCGGCCTCGGTGTTTTTCAAAGAAGCGAGAGGTCACTCAGGTTTAACAAATAAGTTAAATCGCCGTACTTTTCATGAACCGAACCTAAGTCATAGAATTAAGTACATAAAAAGTTCGGCGTCTGAATCAATAACGAACAGCTATCGTTTTAATTTGGAACGGCTCAGGCGTTCTTTTCGCCTGGCTTGGCCAGGAATTTCGACTTTGCCGGAACGGCCTTGATTCAGACGCCGAACTTTTCATATTATTTGGTATATATTTTCAAAACCACTGACAATCTTGATTAGTTTTCCCGCAGATGTATTAGGAACGGCTGTGGAACGGCTAATTAAGTTCGACGTCTGAATCAACAGGCGTACTTTTGCCAATTTGGGTCGGTCCAAATTCGAATTTAGTTCGGCTCATGAAAAGTACGGCGTCTGAGCCGGGCCATACTTACACTCTTTTTTTTATAAGAAACTTTTTTATAAGAACGTCGAGGCTGAGATTAGCCAACATTTTCAGTTAGAACATGCTAAGAACATACTTGAGTTGAAAGTCAGTAAGAACGTCTTTAGTTTGCTCCGTTCGTTTCAGTTGTAGCGTTAAACCTCTTTGTCAGTGAATGCTTCTCTGTGTTTAACGCTACAAAGAGTTGTTTGGCGCGACATCTTGTTCACGACATCAGAGCAAGCAGTACAAGTATATGACAAGCAACTTGAGGTTTCTAGGTTAAGTCCACATTTATTTATTGAAAGACTTTACCACGTAACTTAAGAACGTTTTCTGGTCAAGTCGCCAAAAAAAATGAGAACCGGTTCAGTTTCAGCTCCAAAATTAGAAGTTCTGGGACGCAGGCGGTTCCAAACACTGAGAGCTTCCAGTTTTCGACCTCCGGCATTCAATCTCAAATACCTTCAGGTCGGTTGTGAGTAGTAAAAATACCCTTTGCTTTGGTCGGTGGTACGTTTTAGGGTAAAACCCGGCAGATGCTAATGAGATTAGAGGCCGTAGTAGCTGAAATTACTGATGATCAGAATCAAAAAACTAGCAAAGTTGACAATAGTCAAACTGAACCAACTGACTTCACATTGCTCGTCTGACTTTGGCCTTCCACGAAACAACGCCAACTAGTTTTCAAGGCAGGAACATCACTAGCAACATGGCACGTCTGGTGCTATCGTCGCTATCGGACTGTCACCCTGACTCGTCTTTGAACTGACTATTGCTTTTGAATATTGAGTAAGTTAAACTCAGTACCAAAAATGTTTGCGAGCCAGTGATAAATGGACTAAATGATGAGTTTGACACCTGTTTTTGTTTGTACTTATTTCCATTCGCGCACAATCCATTCCGTCTATTGACGCTCAACTAGGTAATAAGTTGAACACTGGTAAAGTAACAACAAATATTTGATTGAATCTGTTTTATATGCTGCGGGATTTAACTAAGGTTTAGAAAGCTCGTAACGTTCGTTTCATCGAGGGCCAATCATACGCGCGATTAAGGAGATGATTAATACAGAAGACATGTGACTTTATATTTCTTGAAAAGTAACCAGGCTCAGAAACAGGCTCTCAAAACGCTTTTAGCTACTACTATACTACTAGTGACAAAACTGCTCAGCGACTTTCATTACACAATACACAGTCATCCGAAAATTGGGAATGAAGAGAACAGTTTCAGTAAGGATTGTTATCACTGTAGAAAGCGGAGCTCAGACATCTGAGAATCGTTAATCAGATGAACTGGCTCAGGATGATAAACATCTATCTTTCACGGCGGGACGTACTGGTATTTGCTTACCGCTCTTCAACCAGCACTTGCCAATCTCAAGATAATCAAGCATAATAAATCGTCATGAGGTTATATCTGGCTGATGACAATTGATCGTAATTCATTCAGGATTTCTATGTTAAGAATGCTAATCCCGCAATAAACTAATGACGGCATTGAAGTCTCCAGAGACTTTATCGTTGGATTGCATGTGACGTCATGGCGGCCATGTTGGGAACTAAACTTTGTTTTTATGCAAATAAAAACCATTGTATTGTACATTGTGGTTGAAATCGAAGAATTGCTTTTGTATCAGTATTTCGATACTGCTTTTATGCCAGTACATACGTACTAATATCTACAAACATGCCTAATTATAATCATTACGTGTGGATATAAACTGCCTAATTCGGCTCGAACAATATCAACAAAATCCTAAAATAGGTTATTTGATTTCATATTTATTATCTTTCTGGTTTTGCATTAATAACAACCTCCCACCTCGTCTCAGTTGTTTTTATCAGTTCTTCGTTACATAATAAGTTGATTTAGAAATGATTGGAATTGAGTTACAGTAATAAACGCCACTGGTACTTGGTAAAATTGTTAAAAATCTTACGGCTGAAGGAGGTTTCCTTACTTATTACACCCATTTTGAAATTACTGGTTATTTTTGCAATCTGATTGGCTCTCAACAGTGCAATTTATTCTCAAATTGCACTATTTTGATGCTCTAAATTGCATCCTTTTTTGGCCCATCAAACTTCAAAAAAGGGTTTTCAGATCTGATTGGCTAAAACGGAGTGCATTTTAGTTAACACACTGCGGAACACAGTGCAAATTTACGACGATTTTCGAAGTTAAAACGGAGACTGCGGAGGCAATCCAAAGTATTTCGAAGACCCGCGAAGATTGTGCGACACCTTCCGAAGAAGTCCGAAGACTGTACGCCACCTTCCGAAGATCACCCGAACGCTTCCGAACACTTCCGAAATTTGCTCGAAGATTTCCGAAGGTCATCCGGACACTTCCGAAGATAATTCGAACAATTTCGCTGATCTCCGAAGATCACCGGATATTTTCGAAGCTTCTCCAAGTTTCGGAACATCGAGGGCAATGCCTACTGCTTACCTCAGTAGTCAATGTATGGTCTGAAGCTTTATAAGTAGTCTATTTTTTCAAGTGTATTATTAATAAGTAATCACATCGTAAATTTTTTCAAAGACCACAAATTGCAACCTCGCTCCCAGGGTCTCTCCTCCAGGGGACGGGAAGAGGAGAGACAACTTGCACTCGCCCGTGTTGGTCTTTGAAAAAAATTTACTCGTGCTTAGTTATTCCAAATTGCACTGGAAATCATGTGATTACCTATACAAATTGCACTCTACTCCGAGTTCAATAACCATTATAAAGCTCGGTTTACACAACAAGCGTTTTGGCACAGTAATCATTTGGATTTGGCACGGGTGCCTGAAATTTAAGGCCCGGCACCCTCGATTTTTGTAGTGTGAATCATGAAATGTTCTGGGCACGAGTGCTCAAAAAAGCACCGCTGATAACGAGGCGAGAGAAAAACAGAACATTTCCATTCAGACGACACAAATCGAGGGTGCCGGGCCGGCCTTAAGCTTTTCAGCACCCGTGGCAAATTCAAATGCATGGGTACCGTGCCAAAACACTTGTTGTGTAAACGAGTCTTAGGCCCGTTTCAAACGCCGTGCTAAAGTCGTGCCGAACTAAATTCGTTATTTAAGTTCGACATTGGCACGGCTGTAGCACGGCGTTTGAAACCATTTAAGAATTAAGTTCGACTCTGCCGTGCGGCACGGCAAGCTCTGTCGTGCTACCCCACTTTGGCACGGCATGGTTTCAAACGGCGTGCTATTGCCGTGCCGAATTGAATTCA
>OX419336.1:33623414-33663414 GCA_948470475.1 Galaxea fascicularis
AGCGAGCTTTTATTTTAAAGGATTCTTATAATTGTTATAATAATCAAGATAACTAGCTAGCTTTATTACGGTTTTGGCTACTCACAGTCTTTCGTCATAGTCACTGTTCGCAGTTTGAGAGGATGAAACCAAGTGGTTTGAAAATTAAGAGCTCATGACCCTATATTTCATTGTTAATTGAATTTATCCTCCGGACTTATGCGCACAGCGCTATTTGTTTGCTTTCCCCTGAACACTTGAAATATACGGTGACGTTCCATCATAAAAACTTAAGAAGGGAAATATTGTTTGAGCATATAACGGAATACTTCAAATTACTTTACAGGAGTACGCGTCCACGGAAAAACTCCAGCCGTTAAGATGTCCGAAATTACTGAGTTCAGTCAAGAGAAAAATAAGGTTGTTCAATTCAATTCTGTTGTTTGGAGGCTTGTCTAGTCTACAGAGGTTCTTTTCGGTCTTGATTATGCTTGCAGCAAAGACAGTGTGAGAAGGTCATTTGTGGCAGCGGGAGTGTCGATTGAAGAATGTTCCCACCCCTGCGCGTCACACAGAAGGGAACATTGTTTTAGAAGTGCCCTTCAATTTATTCTTATCCTCCGACTGACTCTTCAATACGCAGTGGTGTAAATCATAGGAAAGAAACTCTTATTCTATCGACTGACTGATTTTGATTGTTTGGTTGTTGATTGAATCATTGCGTTCTGCTATCACATTGCTGCGATTAAAAAAATAATAATGATAATAAAGTCACCAAAAAAAAGTATTCCTGTAGGCTCAACTATTCGTTGGCCCTTTCGTAGTTCAGCAATAACCTATTACCTTTTGAGTCTATCGATCAGTACTACAAGGACTGTAACCACACAGACTTGTTTGAGCTGAAATGCTACTCAGTCTTTGACTAAAAGAAACTAAACTACCAAAACTCTTTCACCCTGACCGTCTCGAGAAGGGAATGAATCGAAAAAGAACGGTTCTCAATATTGATGGAGTCTTGAATGAAAGGAACAAAAGTCTGGCAAAAGTTTAGGTGAGTTTTGTCGAGCCACGTTATAATAACATTACTGAATAATTACAACTTAATAGTCCGAACCGAGGTTTTTTCCGTTCAAGTTAAGCTCATTTATATAATTGGATGACTTACCAGCATATTACACGCTATGCACTGCTTCAAACCCATTGTTGTATTTCAAGCGGTGATAACTATGACCAGTAAAATAAACCTAGCGATGACAAACAAAATTTCCAGCTGCATTATCATAATCACGTGACTGAGTTTCGTCACGATGTTTAAGAGCGAACTCACTGTACCGGCCAAAAATCAATATCTCGGATGCTCGTATCAAATAAGCATGACAGTGCTGTAGTGTCCACGTCAAAATTGTTTGTATTTCTGTGTTGACGCGCAAGCACGTAGAACACGCGTTTATGACATGGTCATATGTTTTCCCCCAGAATGTGTAAATACTTTTTGCTTTCCTTGGACTTCCATCCGTTGATACAATGTTTATGCCCGAGATTGAAAAAAATTCCGGATGGAACTTGCTGGAACCGTAAATTGAATTGGGAGGGGGAGAGGCAGTCACAAGAATTTTAAACTTGCCATTTCATTGTTTTCTGTTTATTGTTTATCTTTGCGAGCAGACCAGCTGTGACCATTAGTTCACACCTGGTTCGTCAAAAACAAAGAGAAAAAAAAAGTTCTTCATCATATAAGGCTAATTCTTTTCCTTTAATATAACTCCGAAAAAGAACGGATAAAATTTTAAAGTAACTGTTTTCAGCATTTGTTTTTGCAAACACAACAGTATAATGAAAGACCAAAGTGGGAATAGATAACAGTTGACTTTTCGTGATAAGTTGCCTTGACCTCAGTTAGATGTCCATTTTAGGACTTACGAACACTGATTTATTTCTGTTTATGGTCATTGCTAAAAAGAGCTTCAACTGAAAATTATAATTGTCTTGGAATCATCAATACTTCGTGTTACCCATCCAAACATAGCAGGAAAAAGAGGTCTACCAAGAAATCTTCTCACAATTTACACAGAAGATGAAATGTAACTCAGATCTATTAATATTGCAACAATTTCATAATAATAATTTATTAAAAACACTTTCACACTGCAAAACGCCGAAGGTGACCTCACTACTGAATAACATAGATAATCTTTCTCATGGGGTGAGACCTTTTCCCAGAAATCCATGGAACCGCCGTCTATTCTTTTCAGCAGTTTCAGCTCCTTTTCCTGTCATGGCAGACCCGTGTTTCCTTAATTTTCTTACCCCACGCAAATTTACACCCTGAATGCAAGGTCAAAAGTGACATTAACGTCTTTGAGATTTGAGACAGGGATTGCTTATTGAAAAAGTCCATTTATTTCAATGTTTACAGACGGTAAAATTCTTGCCGTCCTTGTGTTAAAGTGTCAAGGACACAAGCAACTGGTCACCAGTCGTAGAAATCATCTTAACTGTAATTTTAAAAATGACAAAGCAGTAGGCATTTTATGGCAGAGAAAATACATTTACACGGTATGTTAAAAGATGTAGCTTGGACATCGGAAACAACGTTTTTCAAGGTTTTGTTCACAAGCACGGAATTCAGTTTCAAATTCCATCTACACCAACAATGTTCAGAAATTGCCAACCGCTTTATGATAAAGAGAGAATGTCAAATTCTTAAGACGCCACAAGGTAACATTTTCTTCGCCCACAATAGAAATGTCTTTTCTGGTAAAATAATAATTCTTGTTGAATCAACCGTCTCAGTGTAAGGACAGCTAGTTTTTCACCATGTGGTCTGACCACACGTTGGCCGCTTTAACTCTTATCGGGCAGCTCTTAAACTTGTCTTCAACTGTTCTTTCAATCATGTTTCTTTACGTTGTTCCTTTCCTTTATGCTGTAATTCTCTTCTCTGTCTGCAATGCCAGCCACACGACGTTTTGTGCTATTATCCTCTTGTTTATCTCCTTGAGAGCGCCTGGCAATCTACCCAACAATTCTGGTGGTACCACATATCGTTTGGGTGGGGCCTTCTTCAGAGCCGAAGAAGGATTTGATCGTAAGCAAGAAAATTGCTTTTTCCTTTTCCTCCTCATTGAAGTGTGGCCGCTTGCAGAAAATCGACCCTATAGTGGCAGCAAAAAGAAGCATTAATGCGAGTCCCCCATCTTAATATCACACTTTTTATGCCCACCTACTGAGGATCCGTCCTAAGGGCCTTTTTCATATCGATGTCAGTCAATTATATACGTGATCTCATTCACACTGTATTGATCCTATGGTGTGCTATCATGGCTAATTTGGGATAAAGCGCTGCCAGTCAAACAAAAACCCTGCAATGCAAAGATAGCGGACGAGACTTCGGCACATTCGCGAGACTGCCGGCAAAGTCAAGTGTTACAAGACTATATTCCAGGTGAACGGTCTGGATTTCAGTGACTTTTTTGAACTTTGTAAGGGCACTAAAACGAGAGCCAATCACCAATTTAACTTTAAATTGCAAAGCAAAATCTGCTAGAATAAATTGCTATAACTTCTCTTTTTTTCTCAAGAGTATAATAAGACTGTGGAACGACCCAAGTGACGCTCTGCTCGTTCCTGACTGTTCTAATACAAAAACGTTCAAAATGAGAAATAAGAAGTACAAGAACCACACAAAGTTTTAAAGACGATTTACTGTGAAAAGTTGTATACACATGTCATATCAATTTGTAGCTTTTGTCAGATCTAACGTTGCGGTTACAGATTCTCCTTCTGGCTTTGTTGTAGTGTCGCATCAGTGCCGAAGCCAAAAATTCAGTTTGTAAAGTTCAGCTCGAATGATATATTTTGGTTACTTCAGTCTTTTCCTGTATTATTCATTTGGAGTTGAAAAGTCTATACACTCTCGTTATTCCCTTGAAAACCATACCCGATTTAAGACCACAATGGTCAAAATCTATACCCGTTCTCAGACCAAAACGGCTCAAAAACCATACCCTTTGGGGCGGCGATACCTATATAACTTAAATAGGGGAGTACCTCCCCCCCGGGGGGGGACTTGTACATAGGGTTAACCCCAAAGTCCTTTTCAAATATTGCATTCTTTGTACTTTTTGAATAAAGTATTATGATTTGTGTTTCGATAGGATGCTACAGAAATCCTAATTTAAGGTGGTTCGAAATTGTAGTTTTCATTTCTACAAATTCTTTTCTAAATTACGTTTCGTTCATCGTATCACTATTGGCACAGAAATAAATGAAACATAAATTCATTACATGACATTTATTTCAGAAAACCTGTTACCATAGCAACCATATGACGCATTCAGTTGAGCCTCTAAAATTGAAATCTTTTATCTTATTTAAAAACAGGTGGGTGAAATTTTCTCAAACTTCTATATTATATGTTACCAGGAATGTTCTTCAAAATATTGCAGTTTAAAAAAATTCTGTAGGGCAGATTAAGAATAAAACTACTCCTTGATTATTGCTCTCTTAATTGTTTTCCAACCTACAGATTTTTTTTAAAGTCGGACTATATACGCAGTCAATTGATCTTTGTTGTTACGGAAAAAAATGAAAAAATCTTCCGAGCGAAAGCGGAAATATAAGCGACTAAAGTTACGAAACTTAAAAAATTTAGAGTCGACAAGATTAGCATTTGAGCATGCGCGACACACGCGTGCTCTTACTCTTTATACTTTTTTTTGATAGATATGGCGTGTGTTGTTCACGCGCGTGCGCGCGCTCGGCTTAAAACCCTTTCGAGCCTCCTTAAGATATATATCAAATCGACTAGCGGTTCATAGTGAACATTTTGTCACTTGCCTCACTATCTGTTCTGTTATATAAACACAGGAACTGGTACCGGAGAAAACACTCAACTTGCGCGGAACACCGAGGAAACGGTTAGAGGCTCCCCTCCCTATCTACCGAGAGAAGCTCTCTGTGGTAGACGTTGAAAGGCAAACCTTTCTACCCACTCCTCTAATTCTCTAAACGGCTCGGTCAATTGACCTATCTTCTACCAGTTCGACTTCCAGTGGACAGGAGTCCAAACCGGATAAAAATCTTCATTTTTGAATGGAAGGCGATCGACATCGAAGCCGGCGAGGACGTGACTAGAGGACGAAGCCTACAATAGATTGTTTTCAGTCACGTGACCAGCGGCCATATTGGTTCAATGAAACAAAAGAAAGTATCTGCATAAAAATAGATTTCAATTCCCAGAGGGTTAGCCTTATGCAACAATATGGCCGCCATTTCTTTGTTTTTGTGCACCAACATGGCCGCCGTGACGTCAAGTAAAAATGATCTATTCGTTAAGCCTGCTTTGGTATGTTATCATATCATCACGTCTTGGATAATAGCTTTGTACCTTTGACGCTGCTTTCGATTTTATGGGTCGTGGATGGTCACTACTCGGTACATTTTTTAATCTGGCTTCTCTTCTGGTTTCCAGACGAGAGTACAGTTCAGCGCGATATTCTGTTAAAATGAATCGGAGAATTGGCTGAGAATAAAGCAGGAATTTTTACAAATAAACTAAAAGAAAGACCTTTAACTCCGAACCACTTTAACTCTCAAGAGCTATTATCTTTGAAAATCTCAATTTTTCTTGTAACAGATAGTATAGAACAAACAACAATGCAGGAAAGATCTGCTGAATTCTGAAAAAGATTAAGCCGATGTTGCAATAAGACCACGTTTCAAGTAACTTGCTTGAGAAATTAACAAAATCAAGAAAAAGCCACCTTGTGCAGCCGCACCCAGTTTTCACATCATGATGAAAAGTAGCACAGTGAAATACTCCATTTTTATTGCCATTTTTTTCGACAACAACAAAAAGGGTATTATCTGGAATTTGACATGAAAATGAGCAAGAATGCAAAAAGAACTCGCTCTACCTGAGAATCTTTTTCCGCCTATAAAACGGCTCTCTTCTTCAAAGACATGTCCACAGACACAAGCCCTTGATGACGAAGCCATCTATTGAGGAGAAACATGCTGTGTTAGAAAATGAAATGTCCTGACATGTGAACGCATGAGCTGCATCCCGCGCAGAATCTAAATGTAAACACCGATTTAAGAGTTACTTCAATATTCGAAATATTTAGTGTAACCAATTTTGCTGAGTCAGTGGGCAGGTTCGAGCATTTAAAAAGCCGTCTCAGCATGTCAGTAGCAAGGAGATCGTTAACTGGCAAGTTTTTGTTATTCATATTTCAGAAAACAGAGATAATAAATGTAAACAGGAGCCTGGTAAATGTAGTAAATTTTTCTCAGAAAATTTGACGTTATATAGAGACAAGCATGGTCACGATCAGTGATCCCTGGCACGGTCGAACAAATCCCGGTAAATAATTCTGGCAGCCATAAGGTGCATACTGCAATCATCTGCCACAAGACAGAATTTAGTGGAAACATTTTAAATAAAGGTCATTTTGTTTCCTTGAAGAAAGTCGCTGTGGGCATGGACGTGTGTCTTTCAGTGAAAAGAAACTCCATGCAAAACTGAATCGATGAACGTCATGAAGTGAAATCATCTAAGAGCGATAAAAAGGCTGTATACAAGAAATAGTCTCACTCACCAAAGTATTACACGAAAGACACTGCTGTAAAACCATTTTCAGATGTTTTTTGGACCTCTGTGGTCTCCTACTCTGCTTAATATTGCGCGCTACACAAATGAACTGTCGTTTGTTTTGAGATGCACGACATTTATGCAAGGATCAGCGAGTGACGTCACATTCGAAATTAGCATCATGTGCGAGCAAGCCATAAAATTCTTCCCAAATTTGTCACCGACCAGAGCTCTCTAGATAGACAATGCAGGATTTAGTCACGCCAAACCTAAGAAATGTGATCTAGAAAACCTTTTAGGGAATTTTGGCCAACATCAAGACGGGTCACGCGATATTGTAGACACCCATGAACGAAATGTTTGACTGATGAAAGATCATCGAGTACCAAGTAAGGTTTGCGAAAAGAAATTAAGTTGAGCCTGAAAACTAAAGGCTTGTTTTGATTACTGATGCCATGCTCTACAAATTGAGCTTGAGATTTCACCTTTTTCGGTCTTCTTCTTTTGTGAAATGTAAATCCAATTGTGTCCAATTGCCAGGTCATTCTTGAAACAGCCCTGACAGTCCTTAAATATTTCTCTGATCCACCAGAAATTCGGTTTATATTTTGAATATCTTACGCGGGCTAATGTCAGGGGCACCCAACGAGAAACTTCGATAAAATATCTGTTCGGGAGAGTCTACCCGTTTTAAGACTTTCGGATGATGCATTGCCAAAAGTTAATGATTTCTTAACTACATCACCGAAAAGATTCGTAACCAGGGAAATCCATTGGTAAGCAAATAGTTCGCAGAGAAGTTCTTCGAAGGTAACGTTCAGCTAGCAATTTCTAAAATGAAGATTTCATTCCCTAAACTGATTTTGGGGCACTTCAATTTTCAGCTAACAAATCCGAATAGATCAAATTTTTCTAGCTGATTAAAACAATTATTACAAGGAGCCTAGAAATATCCCTCAAAGGTTTTTTGCTTAATTTGCTCGTTGGGTGCCCCTGTTATGTCGCTTTATCTATCCAGCTTCAGTTTTCTATGGGTCGGGTAAAGGTGAGGAGGAAACTAAACCAGGGCAAAAACAGCTAAATTGCTCTATTAAATCTTGGTACGCTGTTTTAAGTCACGGGAAAGATACAACCACGGCTTGCGTGGTCTAAACTTTGTCCTTAATCCACTCTCACGGACTTCCAGAGAGAGGAACGAATTATGCGGTGACCATGAAGACAAAAACTGTGTGTGACCGTTAAATCAACGAAAAGAATAGCAGAAGTGAAAAATTAGCTGTTAAACTCTAAATTTTTTTATAGAAAACGTCAGTTTATTCTGAGACTCCTTAGTCAAATGACGGCAACATAATGTGACATTACCGTCGTTGTGTGACAATGCACGTGATCACTTCGCTTCAGTTGTGGTCTGTCGATTGCCCGAGGAAAGAACATAGTTCTGAAACAGTGCCTTGCTTGCAACTCAACGGTGAGCATCTGTCTGATCTAAGATAAGAAACTAGCACAATAGAAATATCATCTTTTTGATGATACTAATGATGCCACACGTTTCCTTTTGAAAATCAAACTGTTCCACGTGTTGCGTGTAGAGTGCATATATTTTGGTACTTTAGTTTTCATTAAGTTTATTCAGCGACTTGTAAGATAGCTTGGGAGAAAGAAAAGAACTTGAAGATTGATTAATTCGATGTAATCTACACTTTGTTTGTTTGAACAGCACAGTGAGAAATTTGCCCAATCATCAACCTGGCAGAATGATGTAATCTTTGGAAGCATTCAGTGCTTGTTGGTGAGGGAGACTGGTGAATACAGAGAGAAGTTTGAGGGACAGATTCAGCCCGACGGTCCGGTCACATGTCACTGACATTGCTCAGTAGTAGTACGGATTTGCCGCTTAATGTACTAGTTGGCAGTTCATGCCAGTTATGTTCATAGAAGTGAAAATATCCTGGATGTGTCGTTATAAATTCAAGACTAAAAGAACAAAATAAAAGAACCTTTGGCTTTTTTTGCCTCAGTTGTCATAGACTAACGCTAGGCAGAATTAGTCGACCCTGATCGACCCTTGAATTTTTAACTTACACACATAAAGTGCAGGGAAAGTTATCGTATGGCTAAAATTTTACGGCAATTGCGCAAGCTGCCGCTCTAGCTTTTTGTTTTGTTTCTCCAACTGTAATTGTCACGCTGAGGAACTTGAAAATGTCACGCTTATGGGTGGTGTTGACGTCACTTGACCTTGACACACTGCTGGCGCGATCTTGGTTTCAAATATGGCCGTTTTTTCGCCTGTCGTTTTTATTTTGATAGTTTTCATTGCAAAACTCTGAACTGACGATGTGAGGTGATCAGGAAATCGGTCATGCTGCAGCAACAATGTGTCGCCTGTAATCTGATGGTGAGTAAATTACTATGTCTTTCCGCATAAGGTCTCATAAGCAAAACGTTTGTGCCGCACAAGTTTATTCATGCATGGGTCACAAACAAGTTATTGCAAAGTTTTGTGTTAAATTCAAAGCAGCTGAAAACTTTCCAAGTTAGCTAGGATAAGAGTCAGATTCTAAATTTAAATCGATCTCAACGACGAGGTTTAATATTCAAGTCTCAGTATTTTTACATACAATAGCTAAGTTTGAAGCGCCGTGAATAATGGGAATCTCTCGGACGCTGATGGACCATTTGGTATCAAAGACTCAATTTCTTGTCGAGCGGATCGGCTATAGGCTCTTAGGTTAAATCTGAGACAACCTCAGTCGTTTCCACTGTGACTTGTTCTTGATTTGGCTCAATCAGAGAAGCGTAGGCAAGGCTAGCCATCAAAATGCCCTTTTAAAATTGTCTTAAACAGTTATCTCCTCAAGCTAAGATTCGGCAGGTGCGATCTTACTGAGGGGGAAACTGAATCAGACCGGCATCACATAAGTGTTACAGAAATAGAAACTTATGGAAAAAAGTTCGAGTTTAGTGCATGTGGGCCAGCTGCCATATCTGTGATTTCAGGAACATCTACCTGTTCGTCATGTCAAAAAAGCAATAATCATCACACAGCGCCCAACATAAAACTGACAGTCATTTTGACAGCATTGCGTGCGTGTTAATTTTTCTCTTTGTTACTACAGATCTCTGACAAAGATTCGACTGATAAATCTTGTACCTGTGGACACGTGTTTACAGAGAGAAAACTGATTGGTGGAAAGCGATTTTCTGGTAAAAGCAATTTTGTAGTTACTTAGTCTCCTTTACTAACGGCAAATTTGATATTTTCGGTTTTTTGCGATTTTCACTATGTCAAGTGCAGTTTTTAATCAACTATCCTATTTTGAGCTCAAAGTGGATTATTGAGAGATCGAAACTGCAGCGGGCATTTAGAAATGTGTTTAATGAAAGAAGAGAAAAAGTGAGGAGTAGTTGAGAGAAGGAAAATTTTATTAGGGGAACAAGCCAACTTGGGGTATCATCTCCAATCTCCTTAATGTTCTTTCGTTCAGAATACCGAGCTGAACTGTACTCTCGATTAGAAAACAAGAAACAAAGGCATTTAACTGTCAGAGAAAAGAAGCAAGTCCACAGAGGAACGCAAGAGAAAGACGGTTTAAGGGTAAGGTCTTTGTTGTCCTGTTTTTCTAACTAAACATAAATCGGGAATATTAACTGAGTTTTTTATTTATAACAACTTTATTTGCATACACAACTGGAAGAATAGAAGTACAAATGCAAATAGGGTGCCAACAGGGAAGAACTCAATCCTCATATAAAGCTGGCCCCCAGAAGTTACCTCTGGCCTAAATCGCACTTGGGAGATTTATAGGAAAATTGTTTCTATCATGGCAGGGCCTAGGGCGTGGGTTTCTTTCTTAGACCTTTGCAAGAAATAAAAATTTTTCAAATCTTGCAAGGTAAAATGTTGTATAGGTTTGAAGACTACCAACATCTTAGATTAAAAAATACCACTGATCGATGCGGGAAATGGCATGGATTAGAAAATTCCTGGCCCTAAACTCTTGGTGCTCTAACAAAATGACAAAATCATAACATCGTCAAGTCATCACATTGTCAATGTGATCAGAAGCATATAACATAACCTGATGTGACGTAACGATTTTCAATCTGCTCTAGTATTTCTGCTTATTTTTCACTTAACACCCTAACATAAGAAATTCGCAAATTCGTTGATTGGATGCAAAGGTTTCTGGAATATTTGATTTTTGTTTACTTACGTTTGTCTACAGCGCCAGACCTGCAGTATAAAATTCGACCGTCATAAGTATCCCAGCGACGAAAAGATGATCAAACAAGACATCGACCAAAGAGCGAAGGATACTTTTACAAGACCAAGGGTGATTCGAAGACCACTAAACCAGGCGCAGATTGGAAAGGCCAGGCTAGACGCAGCGGAAGCTAGGGTGCTACAAAGTCTCTTGAGGAGATTTCCTAGCGCCTTAGCGGAGATAAACAAACGCCTCGCCTCGCAGAATTTATTATGGTTTACTCTGGACACTCGAGCCCGGCGCACGTATACTTCGGATCGGTAGCCATCGGAAATGATCGGAGATTATCGGAAGTTGTTGAAAATAGGTTGCTTTGGTGTGGTTGTTTTATTCAATGGCAGGGAATTCCTTACTACTTACTCACCACTTATGACCACTGTTGGTTATTTTCATGATGATTATTATCTTTCATTTGTTTACCTACTTTCGAAGTTGGAGAAACTGCTCAGGGCTTTATTTTGGGATTACTTGAAGAAGCAAAATGCTCGACCTTTACGAAAAGTCAATCAACTTCATTGCGTTCTCCACTTTCTACTGATTTAAAAAGTAATTAAAGTTCTTGTGGAAGTTCCAGGGTCTGTTTATTGTATCTTAATTTGCATAGGTAATCGCATGTTTCCTCGTAAAATTAAGGATTAATCATCACGCGTGTTTTTAGAAGTTGCCGAAATTGCCCTGAAAACACGCGTGATGATTAATCCTTAATTTTACGAGGAAACATGCGATTACTTGTTTATCACTAAAATGGCAAAATTAATTAGGGAATCGTGCATGCGGTTTATTCATTTCTCATTGGAAGTACGTTTAAGATCCCTTGAAAAGGATTGAAAATGCAATAAAAGATGGGGTCACCCTGCTTGTTTTTGGCCTGCATGCCCGTTATTCTAAGTGCTTTTTGCTGAGTTGTGCGAGAAATGTTCGAAACTTTATGAACCGGAAAAATTGTTATTACAGTACAAAAACTATGAATATTACTGAAACCTAGGGCCTATTCGTCTTTCTGGGCTATAATCTTTCAGAAAAGTCATTTCAAATTGCCTGTTGTTGAAAATCATGTAAGGAAATTGGATCATACTCCTCCCTGGCTCCAAATGCAGAGTTTTACGTCATTTATACACAAATTCTACACCTTCTACTACCCAACTTTTTTTCTTCTTGAAATATGTTTTTCCTGTACCTATTACGAGCAAATGATACCAATAAAAATGTTGGTTCACCGTGCTCGTTTGGGAGAAAATCGCCATTTTAATACCTATTTCTAAGAGACCAGGCCCCGGTTGTTCAAAGGCTGGATAGTGCTATCCACCGGATAAATATCTATCCAGTGGATCGTGGAATTAGCTTTCCCAATACTTATCCGCTGGATAGCGCTATCCAACGTTTGAAAAACCGGGGCCAGTCCTTCAGAAAACTTGCAGTGTTTTGAACGTGCATGAGCTCGTGCGCGCGCTGCTAACGCAATAAATCATGCGCAGTAAGGATGCGCAATGCAATAGGCCATTTCCAAGTTCATGTCTGCCTCCTCTTCAAAGCGAGTCTAAGTGCGAAGTTTTTGTCATGAAAATTAGTTTTCATTCATTTGTAAAGTAGAACTAATTACCATCACAAAAACTTCGCACTTAGACTCGCTTTGAAGAGGAGGCAGACATGAACTCGGAAATGGCCTATTCAGGGGAATCACCTTAATAACGAATACAAATTTCAATCAAATCCAACCAACCAATCGATTCAATGAGATTTCACCAAAATCCTGGGCAAAAAGAAACACATTTCATTTTAAATGAATCACGTTGGCAATTGTAAAGCCAAAGCCAACGAAAAAGCCAAAGACCCGAAAATTTTCTAAACCCATTTCTAAACTGACTGCAATCCGCTTATCCTAAAAAGCTGGCTTTTAGCAATTCAAGATACGTAAGGGAATATTAATTAGTTGCAAAATTTCACACCTGCAAACAACCCGGAATGGGCCGGAAAAGTTTCGGAGGTTTCCACATGAGAAACTTATTTACGCCCGCTCTCAGTTTTTCTGTTCTAATATTAAAAAGTCAGTTGAAAGTTTCGTACTCTTTCGGATTGAGTCAAGCAAGTGACGAAAAACAGCTTAAAAATGCCCAGTCAACACTTGTAAGGAGTGATATACATAAAAATTGACCATAGTCTCTTCTCTGCATGTCAAAAAGGAATATTTAATTTTATTTGTTGTTGCTGTACCATCTTATTCGGTAAGTTTACAACCTGCTTACCGAATCTTCGTGCCATAACTTACGTACTCAAGACCCATTGTTTCAAGTTTACCTACAGTCTCATCTAAGACCGACTAGAGATAGGAACAGCTATGAGTTTAGCCATTTGCTATTAGGCTTCGGCAAAGAACTGTAATTTCACGCGAATGTCTCAGTGGAGTTGCACACTTCCGAGCTCATTGATCAATGTTGTAGAAATCTTAACTGAGCAAACTTCTCCACACCAGATTCTGTGAGTGAATCTTTTTGTTGATTTCCTCCAAAGCTTTGGACAATCTTTGCAGTTTTTCAGGCGAAACTATTTTCTCACTGGTGGAGTCTAGACACTGATAGATCAGATGCGACGGCTTGGGGTGTTTCTTGCTGGTGGGATACAGACCAACTCTGCGCCGAAACGCTCTTTTCTTGGACAGTTGTGCCGATTTTGGTATCACAGCAACCGTCCTGTCCACGACCTGTTTGCAGTCAGACATATAGTCAAACAGCTTGTTAGTCAAAGGACCCGACTCAAAGCATGTCAAGCATGCAAGTTAGTAAACAAGCCAGCAAGCTATCAAGCAACCCAGGGAATCAGTGTGTGAGTCAATTCGTCTGTCCGTCTGCCTGTTCGTCAATAGGGACCTTTAGATTTGAGTACGAGTACGACTTTTCATAGTATTCCCGCGCCTTAAATGATCACTAGTGACATCAATCTTGTTTCTACAATCTCCTGATCTGCTGGTAAGCAACAAAGAAGAGTGACAGTTCAGGGAAGGTGACTGGTTTGAAAGCAGAAATTCGTACTCGTACTCAAATTTGAAGGTTCATAATTAGTCGGCGGTCGGTCGGTCAGCGGTCAAGCAAGCAAGCAAGCAATTAATCATCTTCAATAAGACAGTCAGCAATTGTCAACACTGAACAGTTATCACGTGGTTGTAAGAGAGTGAGTGATATATGAGTCACTCATATATCTTGACTTATTTTGCAGTTCGATTTTCACTCACCTTCATTTTCTCGCTCAATACGTCACTGCTATTGTCCGTGTTATTGTTCGGATCAGCAGAAACCCCATTCAGTGGCTTATTCTCTTTTGACAACGCCTTCATTCGTTTGTTTTCTAGTCGCCAGTACAACTCGGCCCGATATTCTTTAGGAATAAAAAAGGCGAGAATTAAAAATTTAAGACAATTAGCGAAATGTGCTTATTTCGACTCTTCAAGCGGTGGGAGATATTGGTCCTTACCTGAAAATCGTTTTCCTGCGATTTGCTTTATATCCTCAAATACGTGCCCGCACTTGCACGTTTTGCTTGAGTTGGGAATCTGGAAGTGATTCAAGAGAAAGGAGATAAAGGTAAAGCGTCAAGAAAGCTAGTAATCGTTTCTTTGCCCCTTATGTGCTAACAATTCGTGACTAATGAGCGAAGGCCACACCCATCGATGGACCCAACGTAAAATTACTTGGCTATATAACTCATGGGCGTTTTGGGCAAGTGCAACCAATATTGTTGTATGACCAAATCAAAATTTTATTTCCTTCTATGCAGCCAGTTTATACAAATATAAGCTGCGAGTTTCCAAAGTAACATACGCCAGCACTGTATACTTAAAAGCCACACTTTGGATGTTGCACACAATCTTGCCGCAAATCGCTCTGAAAAGCGCCCGACCGTGTTTCTTGCTTGATCGCGAGCGAGGCTGTTTCCTGTCCTTTATACGTTAATGTGAAGTACGACCCTCATCTGAAGTTCTCAACAATAATGCAACTATAGAATAGAAGTCGCGGGCTTCAGGCGTAATCCAGGTCCAACAAAAATAAAATGTGTTTCCTCCTGCGCTTGAACGGCTTTTATTTTTTGTTTGAGTCGAGATAAAATCCATTTTAATGATCCATTTTATTGAATAAAAGGGATCTGTGGCTGTGGACATGCTTTGTGGCGCACCATGACTCAGAATGCTAACTTCTATGAATGTTTCTTCAGTCGTGTTATATAATTATGCACTATTTTCGTGGTTGACGAGATTTGCCGTCAGTTGAATAAAATAATGTTAAAGACGTTAGTGAAGTTTGATACGCAATGGCCGAAGGGTGTGTCCATTCAAAATGTGAATATTGATCCGTTTAATAAAGTGAATTAGCAGTCGTAAAGAGAGACACGACATCTTGAATACTTATCGCTCGTTAGGTAGAATACCTCACTCCGCGGACCGTGAATCACTTCACAAAGTCTTATTCCGATGCCAGGAAATGCGTTGGAAGTCACTGAGTTCACGGAATGGGATTTAGGAGTAAATGAAATCAGTGATCGAATCATAGAATGATCATGGATTAACCCCCGAAATGAATACCATTGTTTTTAAGTACTTTCGATTGGTTCTGCTTTACTATGTTACGGGGTGGTTCTAGTGTCAGTTTGGGCGGTATTGTGCTGAGAAGATTTATAGTATTTAGTTTATTTTGCCTTCGCTGTAAAAATAATAAAACCAACGTAGAAAACATTTAGTCGTAAGTCTCCAGTTCAATAATCCGTAAACACAACCTGTTGTTACATATTGAAGCGTTAACTGTCCTGTAAGATCATAACTGTAATGAGCATTCAAGCTGTAACTCAACCTGGTAGAAGCCGTTATCCAACTGTGTAACCTTTGAAAGTAATTAAAGCTAATTAATGTTGTAAACGGTAAATTCCATTATAACCAATCACACTTGCCAACTGTATCAGGTAGCGCTTAGGTATGAGTTTTTAATGATGTGACATCACCTAAGATTGTAGTTTTCGCATAAATAGAAGTGAATTGTAGTTATTTCTTTGGTTATTTCCTTGGTATTAAACCCTACGTTGGAACCAAGTTCTGTGTGGATTTACTGTCTCAACGATATTCGCGTGCCGTAATAGATCCCGACCTTCCAACTGCCAGCGAGTTCCCCAGTAAGAAGCCTTTTCCAAAGAGTTTTCCCGTTACGTCCGATTGTCTGTTTCTGAAGGCAGAAACCTTGTTTTCACAGTATACCTTTAGCTAAAGCAGCTCAGTAAATCATTATCAGTGAGCTCTCTTTCCTTCTACGTTTGCGGACAAACTTCTTAAGAGTCTTAAGACCGCGTGCATGCGTTGTAACTAGGGAGTAGTATTTCTCGTCTTATTGCTGTTTATCACACCGAATTATATTATTCTGGCCTTCGAATTGATTCAAACTACTCATCTAGAGCACTACTCGTGACTGTGTCTTAAGCAAAATATTACAAGAGGACTTACCATCATGATGTTACTCGTGTGCAGTTAAACCGACAAAATCGACGATGAACAACTTCTGATCTTATCCAGTGTTCACGGTACGTGTTTCAGTGTATGTGCAATTCAGGAAAGATCTGGAATTTAACTTTTAATCCTCAGTTACCCTCTTGAACCGCAGGAGGCATATGCAATGCGCTTAAGTTTGGCGTTTGAGTTTGTGGATGATTTCCAAACTTTTTCGTCTTTTCATGATAGCCTCATAACATTTGTGTACATGACTGTTTGTCATGCTCTACAAGCTGGGTGTACTTTTACATGTGCCTGTAATGCACTCGATAGGTGCTTGGAAACACCACTCAAATGAAAGTAATCGAGCATAACTTTCATTTGGTACGTCCTGTTTAACTGAACTAAGTTATTTTAAGCGGAACAGAGTGGTGCACACTTAAGCATCAGTATGGATTATGACATCCTAAATTATGGCCAATCAAATGAAAGCTACTGAGCAGTACTCTGTAATCGTGCTGCGGTTTCAGGTTATGATAACGAACTGGGTAGTTTTAACGTTTGCACGACTAACTGAGAGAAACCCACTTAGGGTGTGGGTTTTTTTTGTAGCCGCTAGTGCTGCTTTTATATTTTCTGTCCCTTTTTCCAGTTGGATTATGAAAGGTTCTGAAACGTCTTTGATTTCCCTTTGTTAGAAGGTAAAGGTTTTAAAAGCTTAGTGGAACACAATGTGTTGGCAGGCATAAAACACTGCAGGGCTGTACTAGGAGAGGAGAACTTGTTTACTAAGGGGGCACAAAAAGGTTTCAGTCTTTTTGTTGGTAAAGCTGTGCGTGTTATTCGAAAGCTTGTCTGTCTCACACCCATGCCATTCGTTCACAAAACGCCGCTAAAGCGCCATTAGCCAAACGAATGAAAACACACGATAGTTAGTCGTCAGACGTATTAAAACGGACATCTTTTCGTTCGTTACTCAAAAAGTCATCAACCAGCCAACGCGTACAGCGAAGTGCGTTGAAAAACTACCCAAGACCGAGTTGTTTGCCAGAACACCTTTCGCGTTATCGATTCTTACGTTTCAAAACCTGAGACTGTCAGAAAAAACTGAATAAATTACTCCGCTTAATATTCATGATCAACGTTACTCGTTGACGCAATATCTCAAATCAATAAAATTTGTTGCTCCGTTGAACATCTTCATGGAGAAAATTTGTTAATTGTCTCAGTTTTCAATTTCAGTGAGGGAAGAGGCACTCTTAGGACAAAACAGGCAATACCACCGCTTTTCGGAAAAACATCAATCTCAATCGATGTAAATTCGGTTGTTTTTGCCCAGACAACTGAACCACATGTATTCAATGACAAACGACACTGAACTTGATGTACAAACCAATAATGATGATATCAACACACGCTCGACTCACCACAGCGTTACAAGCTAAACACTGCTGAAGGGACATCACATCGAATGCGTTAAACTCTTTCAAAATCGTTGCCACGCCACAGAACCTGTGTTTCGCGTTTCAAGCTGTCCGTGTGTTGACCCGAACCGAACTTGTCTTCTGTGCGAAACTCGGGTAGTAACACAACACGTGACGTCATTAGATAGAAAACAACTGGTGAAATAAAGCTTGGGTTTAGAAAAGTCTCTTTCAAACATGCAAATGAAAAATTTTAATGCGGATATTTGTTCCCGCAAAATGATAACAGTCATCAGCCTTTGAAGTAAGGGAAGTAAATTATATTCTAAAAATAGTTTAGATTGAATAGTTCAAATAGAGGCAACTTTTTAACGTTGAGATTTTAATGTCTGTGGGATCCATTGTTGCTAAAAAGATTTAGTTGCCGGCTCGTTAGAACTGCTGCGGGTAAATGCGACACTATGAACTAAACAAAAGAAGCAGCACTTAACAACTTTCATTAAAAGTGTCAAATGGATCCTATAAAAATGTTAACAGTTTGAAAATTTTCGCAATACAGTTGGCTTTACAAACACTGATTTGATGGTTTGGCCTGGAAGAGAAGACGGGTTTCTTTTGAATTACAGGATTATGTGATCATACTTGTCAACACAGAGTTCAAAATGCCAAGTGGAAAGTTGAGATCATTCTCGGTAGTTCAGTGCAATGGTTGAACATATCGGCTTGAGGGTCACTTGTCGCACAAATGCCTCAGGTATGCCAAGGAATTCATTTCACGTCCCCACCTGTGTTCTAGAATCGTTTCTCGGTCAATGACGTTTGCACATCCCAAATCGTCACTGGCCTTAATTTCTCTTTAACATTACTAAACCTATTAGGAGTGCAAGGGAATTAAATTGCCGGCCATAATACAATACTACACATGGGTATCACATGCCGGTGCTGTTTTGGACTTTAGAATTTCTCGTTAGAGTGAGACAAGGACTCCTGCGGTCAGTTAAGAAAGGAGTACCGCTTGAAACACTTTGATATCGATGGTCAACCTATTTGAGAACGGTTGAAAAACAAACTAAAAATTGAAAATTGTGAAACTCTTTCACATTGCTTAGTAGCTTTAATTTGAGGTCATAAATGCACTCGCTGGACAGATCACTTCACGTTTTCCAAAGCTAGAATAATCCCCAACCGAGGATCATTCACTGGCGAACTGTATTAAATGAAAAAATAGATATTCAAGTAAGCACTTTTTAGGTTCTTTAAGATTTGAGAAACAAAAGATTCAAAAGCCAAGTTCAGCCACTTACCGAAAGAGCCCATGTGAAACCATGAGCAACGGTTTGGAAATATTTTCTCATTAATTCAGGGAATAGTAAAGTAAGGCCCGAAGGACCGAATCTCTTCCCATTTCGGAACTTTTTCAGTATTTCCGCCATCAAAGAAGTAACACTGTCGTATGTCCGAGATTTTGTCAAATTATTTACTGAAGCAGGATGTTAACGGCGAGCACATTTCATATTTAGCTGCGCTACTTCGTTAGGATGCGTTAATGATTAAGACCTCTGAGACCTTTCAGGGTACAATAAATTCAATCCACGTCCGTCCCGATATTTCAACGACCGGCAACAATTACTTGAAGGCCACACGCAGTCTTCCTAGCATTTTCCCCGTTACGCTGAATCTTGAGAATGTCTCCGGTAATACAGTAAAACATATTCGGATAACCGCAACACTAATAGAAAGAAACGCGGCTGAAAGCCTATATTTTGTTTACGGCTGTTTATTCATTCTTAAGGAAATAAATGATCTGACAAGCCTTGTTTTATGTACTACCTGTCAAGGTATAGTCGAACACAAAAAGCTGAACTAAAACTTCCTTGCTCAACTTTGCAAAAGCTTCAACACGCTATGAGCACTGACGGTTTCAAAAGCTAAACATAGTTTCACTTCCGTTACAATTTCGATCTAGCTTTCGATATTGGGCCACCCGGCACGCGTATGAAAAAGATCCCCTGGGAGAAATTCAGTCATAATTTTACCCCAAATTATTGTTTATCGCGAGGTTGCACAAGTTTCTGCTATTTTTAGTCTCTAAAAATAGCCTCTCTTTTAGTATGCTACGTCATACTGCGCTTATGTAATGCTGATGACGCAACAGATCGGACATTACAGGTGACGTCATATACTATAAACAGCCTAAGTACTCTATATAAGATCAATACAAATCAACACTAAAATAAACGAAATTGATCAGCTTGTCAGGTCAAGGAAATAGAACTTTGATAATAGAAAAGAATAAACCCCAAATCATGGTGCTTCAACAGTGCCTGGCGTGTAACTCATCGGTAAGTTTCTACTAACGAAATGACATTGCGTTTGACAACAGCAGTTCATTGATCACTTTAACTGATATGAATGAATAGAGCTTTGAATACTCTCAGGAGAAGTTGGGGTTCATTATAAAGGGTCCTATAAACATAATTTTACTGTTTGGTTTCCGTGTAGCCGAAATTGTTGAGAATCGAACATTTATTTTGGCTTGCCGTTTGATTCATTTAATTTGCCTTTTCTGTGGAGGCAGGCTGTCCGTCGGACAGTTGGACAATAATACACAACAAGAAGCAGCACAAAATTTTCTTGATTGCAATAGTAACGAATCTTTATCGTTCAGCCCATCTAATTCATTGGCAAACGCCTATTTTAAACCAAAGGGAACTCAGATTTCTCAGAATTGCAGACCAACACATCCGCAGAAATTCAGTCTATCATAGGCCTAAATTCCCTCGGGCTGCCGTTGACTTGTGAGCAAACTATCGTTTTCTCAAAGGAAATTGATTGTTGCTCGCTGGGTTTTGGTGACTGATGTGTGATGGATCAGTGTTACGTCAGACGCAAAATACATACCAAATCAAACCGTGTCACAGCAGGTTAATAAAATTTTGTGAACGGCTCAGACTTTTGTGGCTCCGGTGATCAGGTATCAATGATGAATATAGCAGAAAAGCCAGTAATGGAAAACGCAGAAGCACCAGTAAAAAAAGTTATATAAAAACAGTAAAAAATTCAAGTGCTTTAGAACTGAGCAGAATTTTAAAATCGTTTAAATAGCGCTAATTCTTTCAATTCTCCACCTTAAACAAGGAAGTTACACTTGACGTGAATGGTATTTGCTGTCAAGCTTAAGTACAAATCATCTCGGGGCCGTGAAAACACTGCAAGAATGAAGGAAATACTTACATACTTGCATCAACAGATTACAGGATCGTCCAGGTCATGTGCGTGTGGTCACGTGTTTGAAGATCCGAGTCGTTTTATTGGAGGAAAAAGATTTTCAGGTATCGTCACTGAGAAACGAGTCAGTCAAAAGGCTTACTCTAAGGTAGACTGATTGAACAGTAAAATTTATCGTAAAATTTAGGAAAGTACAACTTAATTGCTTCAAGTCAAATGGTGCGCACTGCTTTCGTTGAGCACTAATTTTTCCAAAGAGACGGTCTGACTTTAAAACGGGAAGCGTGAGGCTTGGCAGTGCTACTTTCAGCTCGCAAGGGACAGAAATTCAACAAGTTAATTCCTTCATTGTTGATTTTACCCAGAATATCGTGCCATGCTGTACTCTCGCCTGGAAAAAAGAAAGAAGAAGAAAGAGGAGCGTGAGAGGAGGGGAATTCAGCAACAATCGTTCAGAGATATTAAGGTATCTTAGATTTAAGTGATAGGTAAACACTGTGTGCGACTTCGTTGGTCCGCCGTTAAAAACAGTCATGTACAACTTCTCATTCAAGGTCTCCCCTTTACGTTACAATACGAGAACGAAATCTCAGCTGTCGTGATTAATCAAGCTGTGTAGACCACACTATTTCAATGACTAAACCATACAAAGTAACAGGACTAACGACCATTTCAGTCAGCTAACCTGAAAACACTATCAAACGTTATGCTGAAGTTTGGAAGTGTACTTCACCCAGTGAGCAGGTGGATTTGTGTTCACCTGAAGGTTCGGTCTTAAAGCCACTGACTTCGTAGTTTCAATTTAGACCGTAACCAGTTGCAAAGACACCCGTGAGCAAATATCCCTTCAGTTTGAAGGAAAGTAGGGGAAATGGAACATCACGAACCTATATCACCAAATTCTGAAGCATAAAACTCGGTCTTAATTTCTTAGAACCAATTGCAAGTGGCACTAAAAGAAGAAAGACCTCAGTACACCCCTACAGAGAAACATCGATCGACTCCAGTGTCGCGCACGTCAAACAAAATCCAAAGAAGAAAGAAGTCCTCATTGAAAGACCAACATAAAAAAAGTAGTAAAGTACCACAAGAACTTTTATCAAGACTGCCCAGCGCACTTCAGGGAATAAACCGAAAAATAATGGGACAGAATATGTTGTGGCTAGCGATACAAATGGAGTAGGAAAACCAGAACTTCGATTACTTTGCAAACTGAAAAACAGATCCTTCAGCAACAAAGCTTTTTTTTCGCCAAGGCGCCAAGGACGCCACGCCATTGTAAGTGGGGTACAATGACTATCAGTGAGCAGCGGCTGTTTAATCAATCTCTGAATCTCTTTGAACTAAGCCGACGGGCTGACAACAGGAGGGTTGCCTGTTAAGAACCATGGGCGTTCTCCGAATCATTTTGTCGCCGGCTCTCGGCAGCGTGGGAAATGGTGAAAGAGGAAAAGAGTGTTGAGGGCGACAAGGAAATATGATCCGTAGTTCATGTATGATTTGTTTCATTTACATCATTCTCAAGGAAATATGAGTGCGAAGCAACGGCATATCTTTCCTTTGTGCCATACGCGGGCTATTGGGAGAAATTAGCAGCAGATTCCAGTTGTTACGGAAATAGACAGGATTTTTAATTTTACACCAAGGTTGCTAGTTATTGTTAGCAGCCAGCTACGTGTACCACGTAAAGTGTACCGAGGGCAATCCACCATTTTGCAAGTGATCGGAGTCCAAGTGAATTGTGGACAGATCCAGTCTTTTGTGGGGCAAACGGCCATTTAAAGACGTAATTTAAAATTATAGTTTTGACCGTTTGCCTCCACAAAGGACTGGATCTACCCACAATTCACTTGGAACTGATCATTAGCAATGGTGTATTTCATCGTTTTATTTCCGAAAGTTTTGTTTCTAAACGAAAGAGACGTTTGAATGCGAAAGCTGGTGTTTGTATGCCGTATAATTTCGCCAGTGAAGTAAATTTTTGCGGGGAAAATTTTTGAGGGAACTTTCTTTTGCTGGAAAATTGCAAATAATAGAACCCGCAAAAGTTTCACGGCACAAGGTAGCATGACGTTATGTCACACCATTCTGATACAACTCAGCTAATACGTGATCAAGATCAGGCGCCTTTAATCTGAACCAATAATAGAGCGCCGAGGATGGTCGGGCTAAATTTAGGTGTATGACAATAGTTCAAGGTTGCCTTCGGGCTAGGGGGCTAAATTTAGGTGTAAGACAATAGTTCAAGGTTGCCTTAAAGTTATGAGAGGCCTGTCCTGTGCGAGAATTAATCAGTTGTTACCAACTTGAGGGATCAACCACTGAGTTGTAAGCTCTTTAGGGGCAAAAGAAATTTTGGTTTGAAAATAGGCTCCTGGCAACATTTTGACAACGAAATCCCAGGACTGTGTTCAAAGTAATGTTTAGACGGTTAAGATATTTGACCGCGTGTCTATTGCTGAACATTGGTCTTTGTAAGAGGTTTACAAATTCGTCGTGCTAAAACAAAAATGGATAAATAAATAAATAGGTAACTAAGAAATAAAAGTAACCCTCTTGTTGTTCAGATTAAGGGAAGAAGTTACAGTGGAACCCCGTTAGTACGACCACCGTCTGGCCATAAAAATTTGGCCGTAAAACGGGGTGGTTGGATTAACTGGGTTTTCAAATAAGAAAATAAGTGGGCTTATGCAGTTGGGGCCACAAAAAAATGGTTGTAATGACGAGGTGGTCGTATTAACGGGGTGGTCGTATGGCGGGATTTCGCTGTACTTGATAAAAATGAACACCGGATGTCACCTCAAGTGTAATTATTTTCTCACAAATTATACGATAAAGTGTTACAAAAGTCGCAATAGCTAGAGTTTGTTACAAGTAATCAACATTCAGGTACCATCTGAAATGCAAATCTTTTTATGTCACAGTTGACCTGAATGTCATGGTAATAAATCTCAAGACAAATAAACAGCGCCGACAATTCAACCAACTTGTGACGTAACCGCCGATTGGATTTTCTACTGTTTTTTTTTTTTTTTTAGATAAGGACGAGTTTTCTTTGTAGTCTTTTTAATTCAGCTCTTCTGAGTGCGCTATGGCAAAATCTGTGTCCTGGATCATTCTCGGTCGTTCTCGGTCGTTCTTGTCCCTGACACAATGCATGCTTTTCATTGTTGTCGTAACAAAGAACATGCGACATGGCACGTCATCACACAGCTATCGCTTATTTTGGAAGTGACGTCATACACCAACGCCGCTACCATATAAACGTTGCAAAACACAACAAAGCATTCAGCAGTCGATCGTTGCCAGGACGAAGTAGCTCTGATATCAAAGGATAAAGTCAAATATGGTGCTCCGTCAATGTGTGGCTTGCAACGTTCTGGTGAGTGATGACCGTAACAAAATTCACTTGAATTACCGTAATTTAAAATTCCAGTCGTTTTAGGTATTCGATTTGCGGTGCGACTGGCACGCATTTTACTTTTATCAACTGTCAAGTTGTTCGTGAAAAATGCAAATTTGGTAGAGGTTATTTCCGCTCACTATAAAATTTTGGTACAGCCGAAGTATTTTTTTCAGCATACGCATTAACTAAGACTCGATCTTAATTCTACGCGATTTCATTTTCACTCGAAAATGTACGCTATTAAATCGTTAAGATACTTCTTTTCGGAAAAATTCGGAGACAGACAGTCAGACAGGTTTCATTCTTTCGTTTCCTTTTTCAACGAGGAGGTTCACAACGCGACACAAAGTCACCGGATTTTGCAGTGAACTGACACAGAAAAGTTCATGTGTACATTGTATACTACTCATTTAAAGAAATAAATGAGCAAAATAAAGATGTTCTTAACTGACTCTCAGCCTGGGTTATATTCTAAGCATGCTCTTAAAATTTGGGTTAGTCTCAGTCTCAACGTAATTAGAAAAAAGGTTCCTATATAAAAAAAAAAAATATGTAAGCAGTGTGCCAAAGTGTTTGTATTAAGATCACACAGTTAAACCGAAGTAACAAAAAGATTCGGACAACAAGCAAATATATCACTGAAATACTCCAAGTTGGAGTACTTCTACAAAAGTCCAAGAATACTTCTAGCTACACACTGCATGTCTCCCATCCTCTTTCAATGGGAAGTTTCCAATTAATCCTTTACGAAAAGAGAAGCAATTTATAGCAGCAGCCCACAGCAATTGACGGTGATCTTCTGCATCTGTCAGCCGACGGACGTATCCCATCTTGTTCACCTGCTGTTAAAGGGCTTGAAACTGAAATGATTAACCACAAAATGGATCATGATGTTATGCAATCACATTGTCTGAATCAGAAAAAGTTAATCTAGAAAAAGGGCAATCTTTCATCTGCAGTTTTGGACTCGAAGAACTAAACAAGAGTAATCATTGTTATTTAAAAAAAAACTATCTAATGGTTTACGAAGATTCATAATCATTTTTGGCCCTGTTCTCCACATGAAAACCACAGAGATGCTCAAGGCAATTGTCACGTTTTGCGTAACAAAAGGGTTATATCGATTTACATTCAAGGAATAATCACCGAGAGCTTGTGACGATTTAAAGTGACTCATCTCTTCAACAGATAACAGAATCTACAAGGTCATGCGTGTGTGGTCACGTGCTTCAAGAAGCTAATCGTTACATTGGTGGGAAACGATTCTCAGGTATTACGGAATATGAAGTCAGATCTATAGGTAGCCAACAGAGAGAAGGCTGTTTAAAACTGACCAGATGAAATTTTAGGATAGCAAAGGCCTAGCGTGTGATGAATTTTCCCCAGAATTCGGCCACAAAATTAGTTGAAAGACTTCAGAATTTTTTTGAAGGCATATTGACCATATATCACTGATCAGATCGGCCTATGATACCGATGAACATTTTTAAGTACCTGTTTGATGTAAAAGACTTATATATCTTCGTTTCTTTAGAATATCGAGCGGAACTGTATTCCCGGCTGGAAAGTAAAAGAAAGAAGAGCGAATCACAAAAAAACGTGGAGCAGTTAACTCAACCCTCAAAAACAAAGGTAAATCCATTGCGTGTTTCCAGTCTTAAGGCAAAACCCGATCGAATATGGTGTAATTCGCCCTTGGGAAGAATATTTACCCTTGCAGTCAGACATGTTCGAGTACACGCGTACAGAGTATCAGCACTTTGTCTTATCAAACAACGTATTGAGATGTTGCACGCACGCGTTGTAACCAATATCTCCTGGTCACATGACAAAATTGAACGTCATCACTTATTCACTAGTATATCAACTAATCTGTCCTGTATCCTGGATAAACCACTTTGGATGAGGAAGAACGTTGCAAGTGTTATTCTCGAGAACGTGAGTTCATGACGGTAAATCAGTTCAAGTGTTTCCTTTTTTTCTTACTTTAACATTTACACCCTGGACAGTTCTTCAGTAATTTCCATGTTAAGCAAATTGGAATAATCGCGAACGAGTTGGAAAAACGAGAAGTAATATTTTTGAAATGACGTTTTCTTCGCCGTCGCCGTAGCCGAGGCTAAAACTCCCTCTTGCTGCCTGTACCATGAGCCGAACTTAATTTCAGTTTAAGTCGACCGAAATTAGTTAAGTTCGCCGGTTGAGTCAAACGTCGAACTTTGAAATTAAGCCGAAACTTGATCATGAAAAAAAAAAAAGCAGATTGAGGATGACTTATACATTGATACACATTAACATGATTGTGCGTTTGATTCGACTCATGCGAAGATCGGCGTTTGACTTAAACTCTGTCTTCAGCCGTTATTCCCGCCTGGCCCGCCGTGAAGAACGTATCAGCCGATCCAAATGAAATCAGTCGAACTCAATTGGGTCAAACGTCGCACTTCACATGAACTTAATAATTGTGTGTAGTTCGGCTCATTTGAACAGTACGGCGTTTGACCTGGGCCTAAGAAACCTTCTGCCGATGTAAATCCCAGGATTTAATTAGGCTTGGGTTTTGCTGTTGTTGTTAAAATTTCAACTAATTTTATTCAAACAAAATGTTAACAAACCATCATGCGGGAGCCAAAAAGACCCTGTCACAAAGCGCAAGAAGAGCCCAGCATATCTTTGATCCGAGCCTTTGTTCTAATTTACGACCTTAGTCAGAAGAAAGGGAAGACGTTTCGTCTCTCTTTCCAGAAATAATGTTCTTTCACGGTACAGAACTTTAAACAATCGTTAGTGATCTTAATATGTAATAAGCTAATTAAAGTCGACAGAAAAAGCGAAACTAGGCGAAGTTACTGGGAACGGCTGGCATAGTCTTGTTAAAATTGCATTTTTGCGATTATTTCTTCAGGAGATAATGTCGGGATTTTCAGAACAACCGAGATTCAACCCCGTGAAAAAAACTCACACCACGGTAACAAGGAAGTCAAACAAAAAGAAGAGACGAGGAAAGCTTCCTCGTGTGCAAGCAGGTCTGCCATCAGATTCAAACAAGAAAGGAAGTACAAGAGTTGTTCCACCAGAACTGTTGGTGAGATTTCCCAACGCTCTTCAGGAAATAAACCGCAGATTAATGGGACAGAACTTCATATGGATGGCATTACAATTGGATTTGTAGGGGGAATTCTGGCGACGACATCGTGACAGAATTCGGGGAAATCCAGAGGAAATAGTTATATTACAAGACATAATCCAATCCAACAGAAACTAACGAAGATTCAGTTTTAAGCCACATCTGGAAAAACTTCAGATCAAATTTGATGGGAAAGACAAATAAATCGTTGTTAACATTATTTGCGAGGGTTTACGCTTTATCCTTAAAAACCCGGAAAAACTCAGCTAGGATAACGTTGAAAACTGCATGTGGCGAACGCTGATTTCTCGTGAACAACATTAATTAAAGTAGTGTGGCTCATAAATCCGTGGATAAAACGATATTTTGAGAGGTATGACTGTGGAAGTGTTCCCCGCAAAAGGCAGAGAAACTTAAATGGGTAACTGCTTCGTCGAAAGCCTTTATTGCTTCCTGATTATGGCTAAAACGGCTCTTGTTACACTTTTGCGATGAGTCCATTTTTTCTTGGAACACTGAAAGCATTATGAACTTTACAAAGTTTCAGTTTCAGGTCAGTAGTGTGATATCACTGAACTGCTTACTGTAAAACAGTGGCAAGCCTGAAAGCTGTTTCGAACTGAGCAAGTTCCCCAGACATAATTATTCAGATTGTTCACGGAAAAAGGTATGATATATTCGATAAAGCGTTTGTAAATGGATTCGTAAGTTATTTTCAAATAAATTATAATTGCTAAACCCCTTGAGGCTACAAACCACAACCCATAGGGTCCTATGCATAACATGTGCGCGGCCACTCCCCGCACGCATAAAATCTTACCGAGAATGGTTCTGCGTTCAGTTGAATGGTGATTGGTTTTACTCTCTCGTTTGGTAGACATTTATTTGGATAATATTACGCATGCACAGACATTACAGGATCAGTTTGTGCACCAGTCGTAGAAAACCATGAATAGTAGCCCTGCTTCTAGCCACTTGAGCAAACGTCGCTATTCCTCAATATGAATTACGTTAAGTAATGTATTCAGGTACCCCAAAATAGGACATGTACTGGCAAGAACATTTCCAAGCGACTTTAAAGGTTTCAAACTCCAAGATTCAGTGGATAGAATGACATTGACACAACAGCTTGGCAGTACCCCAAGTAGCGCGCTGTTGCGGAAAAAATTAAAAGAGCAGAAAAACCAACTTTCCATTCGGCATCAAAAAATATTCTTTCATGGATATTTGACACCCGTGACATCCTCTTTTCCCGTGCCCCGTAGGTAGTCCGTACGCTCGTAGGAACACCCCAAATATTTTCTCACAAGCAGCAAATGTCAATCTTTATACGATTGGATCACAAACAACTTATTTCACGTATAAAACATGTATAAAACAGAAACTTTATTTCAGAAAATATAATGACTACAATGACATGTTGGAAAAGGAGCTAAGCTTCCACAGAAGGTTGAACAAACAAACAAACAAACAAATACTTCTCTACGCTAATGCGTCCAGTGCTGATGTAGCTTGAAAGAAACACACTTGCCTTTGCTTCATGTTACCGATTGAAAAGATCCATGTAAAAAGAAATGCTCGCTTTTATTTATTGTTTTTTTGGTTAGCAATGTCATGGATCTGGAAGCGGAGAACTGGTGTCAATTTAAGATTACCTCAATTAAAAATACAAAGTCCAAAGATCCTGAAAAACCATTTCAATTTCGGTCACTTTTGTTCTCCGTCCATCAACACTAAATGGTAGCTTAACTTTTATTTAAACATCTGCCACATTCTGAATTATTCTTCCAAAATATGAAAGCAGAAAAAATACAAAACCCCAACAAATAACAAATTATTGGTATAACCAGTCAGACAAACATTTTGACATGTCCAACACACAACCAGACCCAAATTTTACCGATGGAAATGAGCTGCAGATTGATATCTGGCACTGATTAGCTACCGCTAGTGGGCCTGGGTGAAACGTTATACAAGGCACTGGTGGTTTACCCCCAAAAAAGGCCTACATCACAGCGTAAACATTCGGTTATCATCCTGATTAATTTCCTTGACACCCATGGCCTTTTGGATCACAAGGTGCAGTTCATTTTTCTCCCCTGCAGAAGTGCCCAAGAAGAGTTAAAAACTCCGTCTCCACGCAAAATAGGAGTTTTCGTTTCTCAGTTCTGTAATTCGTTTTAGTGAATAAAAAAGGAACGGTCCTCGATTGGAAATAAGTTAAAAAAATGTGTTAGAATTTAAACAAAACTGTAATGGTCATACTTTAGGACTTAAGTCAGACTCAAAGCTTAATCTGATTTCATTTAATAAACTTTATGAATGTCGATCGTTTCGCGTACAAGTCGTTTCGCCCACAAGTCGATTCTCCTACACACTCGTGTAGGCTAATCGACTTCGCATGTGTAGGGGAAACGACTTCAGTGTAGGCGAATCGACGTGAAGGCGAAACGACTTGTATGCGAAACGACCGGTTTCCACTGGAACCATCAGTTTGGTAAGGGTACCATTAACATACCAAGTCCCATGAATCAACACCAATTTGTCAAGGATTGTTTGTAACTTTAGCACCATTTTGCAATGTGTTCTATGAACTATGTAGATAATAAAATTTAGCTATACAGCAAAATAAAAAAGTTAAAATACTTTGTGACCTGGAAAGTCATCGGGGCTTGTAAGAAACACGTTTCTGGCGTTTGACGCCATAGGCAATAATATTGAATATTAACATTGGAATTTTTACTGATGTTTTTCATAAGTTTCTTGTGATACCACTTGGAGGAATTACTTTTAACACTAAAGCAACTTATCTCGGGGAAAATTACATAGAGGTCACTCTGCATATTTCAAGCCTTCACCTAGGGCGAAGGGTCTAATTGTTTTAGTATCACCCAACTAGTCAGACAGAAAAAACAATAATAAGTTAGCAACTGCAAGTTGAAGAAATATTTATTTGCGGAATAAAACGAAAGAAAGCGGCACACTCAATTGCTACTCGAGGATTATTACTAATAGTCCTCTAGTAGCGTAGCCAAGCAAAATGCAGGATTTGCATAAGTTGCATAGTTGGGTGATACTAACACAAGATAGCAGGAGCTGGAATACAAAATCTTCATAAACGCATGCGCCAACGTTAGAAAATCCATTTACACTTCACGACTTCATCAGTGGATGCCACTGAGCAATTGGTTTCCTTGGTGTTGTCATCATACAGTTCCAGTGATGCAATCCAATGCTGGTCTGGGAGTCGGGTCCTACTATTGCTTTGCCAATTGTACGAACCTGTGGTCGCCTGCTTTCCTCGGTGTCAGAGTCGAGCAAGCGCACAAGCAAGCTGACGTCACTCAATCGGTCGATAGGCACATCAAACACAAATGCTTCGTTGTAGACCGGAAGTAAGGTGTTCCTTGCCACCGAAGTCTTAGTTTTCTTCATTTGCCTCCCGGCAAGCATGAGGGAAACTTTGGCAAATGGATCTGGAAAGAATTGATAGAATATAGGGCAAGATATAACACTATCAGCTTCTAACACGATCTTTTAAGATTTCTTTGCCATTTAAAAATGACAAAACGTCTCTGGTGTTCAACATCCAAAACACCAGAACAAACCCTGTTGCGTCAGAGAATCACGGTTTTAAGACAAGAGAAAGGCTATTACACCGAAATAGACTAACAGCATAACTTAGTACTTTCCTTAATCCCTTGGCCTGGTTTTACACTCTCAACTATCAGGGAATTTGAGCCGCTCTTACACGTTGCAACGTTTAGCTGAAACTCGGCGCTGCGAAATAAGTTTCAGTAGGCACAAAACCGTGTAACATGGTCGGTCCCGAGGCTGGCATTAAGTGACAGATAAGTAATATATGGGCCAATACTACTCTGTTATGATATATGGAATAAGATTTCGACTGCATTGTATTTTAAGATCATTTTGGGTATCACTTGAACAAAGAAAAAAAGTCAAAGGGAAATAAAAAAAATAAGGAAAAATAAGGCGATTACAAAAGAAGAAAGACTGGTAAGAAAAAAAAAGTGACGTTAAGAGTAACCTGTTAGCGGCTGAAGTCGTCAAAATACCCCCTTTTTGTCCAAAATAACAGAATTTTCCACTATAATAACGTAAGGGCTTCGAGATCACTTAATATAGGATAGTTACAACCAATAACATGTGCGCGTGGTAACATATTGTCATCTGTGCGGTGAAGTGTTACGGAGACTAATTTGAATTGGAAATTAAATCGTTTTCTTCGCGTACCAAAATAAAACCACAACACCTAACGCAACACCAGAATTAACATGAAAGCAGCCTTGAAACTGGCCCGCACTCGAACCTGACAAGACGTTCAAATTCGCTTTCAACGCGTGCAGAGAGTCATCAAAACTTTTGATAATAAGGTTCACTGGAGTTACTTAAGAGGCAAAAGATGGTAAAGTGAATTCAGAACTGCATATGGCTGCAGAGACGAACAGAGAACCAGACGATGAAGGACACCAGTTTGAATCATTTAGAGTTATTGATGATGTGGAAATTCACGCTCCAATCGTCGGGTACGAAGTCGTAGAGGCAAGAAAGCGATTCACCGTGTATCAGATTTTTGTTCAACTGGGAAGCGAGCGAAACTGGCATGTTTTCCGACGGTATTCCGACTTTGCTCGCATGGACGAGGGGTTACGGAAGCTTTTCAGTAACTTTTACGGTGTGCTTCCACCGAAAAAGTTCTTTGGAGACAACTTCGATCCGATTTTCATTGAACAGCGGAAACAGGGTCTTCAGGAGTA
Source organism: Galaxea fascicularis (assembly GCA_948470475.1). Lineage (NCBI taxonomy): Eukaryota > Metazoa > Cnidaria > Anthozoa > Scleractinia > Euphylliidae > Galaxea > Galaxea fascicularis. Next base: position 33,655,681 of record OX419336.1, read on the forward strand.
CATCGACAACGTTTTAATACGACAAGATATAATAACAGCACAGCCAGTGGTTGAGTTCTTTTGCTTCGACGACCCGCCGGGGCCTTATGATAGTCTTGAGGAAAGTCGAGCATTTATTGAAACGCTGGAAGACACGGTGAACGATATGAGAAACAGGCAGAGCGAGCTGGCTGCGGAAATCAGACTGATAAAGTCGCAGCTTCGTCAGTCACAAGCGCAGAAGCAAGCGTTGTTAATCGCCTTAAGGTCCGAGCGTGTTTTAAACGGAAAACCCTCACACGATGACGACGACGTTCAACTCATGTCCGAGTATATTAGACTCCCAGAGGTAGCACGACTTGACTTTCAACTTTTCGCCAAAAGCAATATGAGAATTGACGAGGAAATGCCGCGAAGAACTCACCATTCCCGATCAAATCGGTTTCCCACTTCAACGGCGGCGAGTCAATGGGATTTGAGAGTTGAAACAGCTGACGGGCTGACGCATAAGCCAACACCACCCTTAGTGGGAAGAAGAGTAAGATCCACTTCGGACTTGTCACACTCGAGGAGCTACAGAAAGCGAAACGTGACACACCTGCCCTCAAAGTCCAGCAGTCGTGGTAATTTGACTTTATTGGACAAATTTATGACTCAAAGCACCGAAGCACTGCAACATATACGAAAGAGTGTGCGGCAAAAGTTGGGAACAGCAACGAACGAATCGACTGCCACGACAAGCTAATACTGAGAAATAATGCGTTTTGATTTACTTCTACTTTCCATAACTTAATTCTAGTTGCAGCCAAGCGAAAAATAAGGAAAACAGAGACTGGTTTATGTCTTTCAGTCGAGCGTATTTTCTAAAAAAAGTTATGTGAGGACGCGAACAATATAATTGACAATATCGGCTTAAAAGCTTATGAGTAGAAAAGAATCGAATTTTAAAAAATTAGAGTTGTATACCACAGAAGTTATACGGCATCAACACACAAATCGAATAGTAAACCAAGAATTATTACAATCAGTCTGTCAAAATGGATAGCTCTTGCTGGAAATTTCTCGCACGTTTCCCTCCAGAAAACAAAAATCTTCAAATGGTGACTTGAATAATGTGAAATGGCTCGATGTTACGGCCTTCACAGCCTTCAGTTTCTGGAAGCTCAAACGAAACGAACGAATAATTATTTGCCAATCTGCAGCTATTTGCATTTATTTCATAAGAAAGGAATACCAGACAAAACAAGACATTGATTTTACATTGAAGTTCACGCACCCAGTTCAGTGCAGTCATTATTACATATGAGTGTCAACAAAAACACCAGTGAATTCAAGTGAAGTTTTACTGACTGAGAGAAGCTGCTGCATGAAATAAGAGCTACATTTTATTGTTGTTGTTTTTTTTTTTTGCACTGCGCAACAGATTGCGTTGACTGAAGCGTCAAATGCAAAACCTAAATAATAACCAAAATTTACGAGAACCTACATTACGTGGCAACAAATGGAGTCTGCATAAATATTTCCGCATAATCGAGAATTATCCAGATATAGGTGTATTGTGCATAATGTCTGCAGGTAGAAGCTAGAACGACATGACACAATAACAGTCCCACCAGTTTCACGCGCAGCAAGGCATTAAGAAGTCAAACAAAACTCTTCATCGATGCAAGGTAACTTGTCCGTTTGGGACAGATATTCCGAGATTTGGCACCTTCTCAGTGGATGTCAATCAAACGAAACACACAAACCTGGTCGAGGTCCAAGATAATAAGTTGAAAAAACAACGAAGCTGATAGAAAAGAAAGGGCCGATGAATCGCCCCGAGCGAATGATTGTTGACTTGTTCAAGCCTCTTTTTGTTTTGAATAATGACTATTAGTATATATCGTAAAGCCTCTATTAAGCCCCCCCCCTTCTCCCCCTCCCCCAATCCTTATTCTTCACAAAAAAATTAACGATTAACGTGGACTGATCAGTTATGATTTATTCAGGCTGGAAGTTAAAAAAAATTACCGAAGAACATGAGGCCGGAAGCGCTTTTTTGAAGAATAAGAATTTTGTTTTGTTACTTTTAGGCTCCCACAAGTGAATTAAAAATTTTTGACAGTGACTTTAATTGTACAACGCGTAAGTCTACTCTGTCTCATACCACGGTATTTTTGCTACAGGTGATGCGTTTCGCTAAATTAAATAAGCCCCCCCTCTCTATTAAGCCTCCCCCCCCTCAAAAGTGCTTGAAAAAAATAAGCCTCCTGGGGGGCTTAATAGAGGATTTACGGTACTAAAACAGTAGATAGTGCTGAACGCACGCGCTGATTGGCTACTTGAACTCCGGATATCCAGTGCTATTCACCTCCGAGCAATTCGCGCGGAATTTGCGCCTGAAAATGTTGTAATCTTTGCAGGAATAAATGAGTTAAAATCATTTTTTGTGCTATATTATCTCACTGTTTTAGTATATACTGAAACAACTATTCACCTCAGTGTTGGTGGCTAGTGGTAGATATTTACCTCGCCGCTTCGCGGCTTGGTAAATATTCACCACTAACTGACTTCGGTGAATAGTTGTTAATTGTCCTTAATGACATCAAGTCTGCTCAAGCGATGTCCCATAACTGAAGGCTTGGACACACGTGCACAATGCAAGATCGTTACCGGCATCTTGTAACGTGTAATCAGTTTTTGTCGAAGGCACCGCACAGTGAAATGGGCGTTTTCAGTTATGTGTGGGGGTTCCAAAGCATGAACATTCCCACTCTGTAAATAGAAGCTATAGCATTTCTCGATTTCTAGGTCAAAAACAAAACTGCTGGTTCGTACGCTTTTAGCAAGCCAGCCGGGCGGCGATAAGAGGGAATTTACAACAGTCCTTCTCACGTCTTGAACGGTTCTCTCGTGGGTCATCCGGCGTCGCTTACCCAGGCCAAGGCTAATGATATTAATCGAGAGAATCCTTTGGCATGCGGTTGGATATCACGTAACATAATATAATCTTTATTTGAGTGTCTAAGCGTTCTAGCTCCTCTTGGCACTAACTGGGGACACATGATAACTTAGTTATTTACGGTAAATAACTAATTCAAAATGTACCTACAGGGCAGCGAGCAAATGGCCAACTCCCTTAAACCTCTTGAATATTTACACATTTTCTTACTTTTTGGTAATAGCTAGCCTGCGTCGCCGGCAGACAGTGAACATACCGCCGGAATACACATTCTGCGCAATGACTCCCAAAAGCTTGTTCTGGTGTCCCGCAGGTTTGCAGGAATTTCATTTCTGATTGGTTGGGTTTGTGATTGGACATCTGCTTTCGCAAGAGATCAGGCAACTTCGCATTGCAAGCTTTTGCGAGCCGTTACGCAGACGGACTATATAACTCGGTTTTCACCAAGGTCTCGAGTGACAAGTCCGGCTGCACCGCAGGCTAGTAAGGGCAAGATGGCATTCAAATTTTTAGACCGCTTAAAAGGAACTCTGTGGCTTATTAAGGGATTTCCCTCCACTACAGTTTTGTTTGACACTGTATTGACGTTTTATATGTTTATTCTTTGAAAAAAAAGACACTCTAGGAAATGTGAACAAGACCGTGCTCATTCTACACGAACACAAAGTATGGAAATTTACTTTCCCAGAGGTAGTTTGGCCAAAATATTAAGCAAACGAACAAACACAAAATGAAACGAGTTAAAAAAAATAGTAAAAAAATTAATAAAGGCAAGTAGAAATGAACAGAAGGGTGGATGGAAAGATGAGTGAATAAACTTGGTCACAGATTCGATTTCACCGAGAATACAAAAACAAAAACAAAGAACTAAAACGTGAATGCTACTCACTTGGTAAGCTATCCGGGAACGTGCTTCTTGAAATTCTTGCTTTGAGGACAACGAATGTGAGCCTGTTAGTGGTAGGAAGGTAGCACAGGGATACCAACACCTCCCCTACACGCGCCGGACTATCTTCCTAACATTCCGACAAGAAAACAAAAATCACCATTGTAAGTACATCGTATGTAGGTCAGAGCACACAAAACAAATTAATTTTCCAATAATTTCAGAATGAAGCAAACTAATCTTAAACTAAGTAAAAATCGTGAAGTTTTTAAACGTAAACTTGAGCAAATGTTATTAGACATTTAGATATTAGACTTCTGGTCATTAATTTTCTCCCTTTTATATATCGTTTTTTTATATACATTAATTTATTTTACCTTAGGCTATTAATATGACGTATTGATTACCCAAAAGCCCCTCAGGGGAGTGTTCAATAAAGTTTCTTTCGTTCAAACATTCATTCAACTAATAGCCCTACAGCCGGTCTTGATGGATAGGGTGTTGGATTGTGGTTTAGCTGTGCCTGACAAGTTACCTTACCAACTCGGTTGATAATACAAAAATTAGTTTACATTGTATGCAGTTTTGGCGTCCTACATCAAAGGACCAATACAGCTAACATATTACTACATCTTCCGGTGTTTTGCTTAATATGCTGTATTCATGCTGTACTTTCAGCCAGACAGGTTATAACATTAATCATGCAGATATATTTGAGGCATTCGCTCACCTTTAATAGAAACACATCCCTTTTGATGTCCTTGCTTACTGACACACCTGTGTGCTCGTTAAATTGATCATCTTCGCCGAACGAATAAAACACTTCTCCGATGGATTGATGACGGGAGAAACCATCGAAGCTGAACAAACAGCACTGTAAGGTGCGCTCTGGCAGCTCAGAAAAACCAATGTCGAATTCGAACTCTTCGTTGTAAACTGGATTACAATTGGAATAGTGTATTGTGGTCTGGTGTTTTTCCACTCTCTCTGGAAGAAGGTATATTTCGACGTAGTTGGTGCTGTGAATAGCCGGTAAATTATGTGCAGCCACTATCTTAACACGTAGAGACTCGGTCTCTGTGTCATAATTAATGTTAAATTCGAGTTTACCAAGGTTGAGACTAGGCTCGCTGGCACTATCGGAATCCGGCGAGGTAAAGTTGTTGTTTTTGAGCCATGAATCCAAGTTGATGTCAGACGCCGAGCTATCAGATCTCATGAGAGGATGATGACGGCGTTGTGGGCGCGTTCTTTGGAAATCTCGTTCCGTTATGCTGGGCGCGCGCGGCTGTAGAACAGCTTTTGGCGGCACTTTGCTGGCTGCATTATTTCTGGATCTAAACCACAAAACTTTGTACAACAGCAAAATGAATATTCCTAGTAAAAGCACAGCACATGCGACGGCAAAACCAATGGCAACTTTAACCTTGACTTTGTCTGAAAGTAATGGAAAAAAAATTAAATTAATACAAGCAAGGATAAGTTCGTAATCATTAGTTTAGAATTTAATAAGCGTTGTTACCTCGAGCACACGTTGTTATAAATTCTGGCAGACTTGAGCGTATGGAAGCATTGTAGTTGAAGTTGTTCGCGGTTTGTTTGGCTTCAGCATCACTTAATGATGATCGAACGACCATCGATGAACTATGCTCGCATTCCTACACAAAACTTTATCATCGCCGCATTACCCAGAATAATATCCAGGTCACTAATGTCAACAAAAGCCTGCTCGCCTCGGTTAGCTCAAACAAGAGAAGCTAACTAAGGTGAAACATGACAACTGCAAACAGATTCGCTCAGCTTATCAAACGGTGAACGACTTCCTAGATATAACCTTCTTGTTATGAGAGCTGAATTAAATTCATCACACAATACACTATATAACAATACCAGCTTCAATCATTTCTTACATATTGAATAGCTTTCAAAAGCCCGTAAACACATCGAAAAAGTCAAGAAATTTCTTGTCACATGCGTATATTGCTTCACGTTGCAAAGTTCGCAGTTCTTTATTTCCTGAAGTGAAAAAGTTATTTTGTACACTGCAAAAGTCGGATTAAACGTTAATTTAAGGCGCCAGTGATTACATTTGTAAGGTCTGTTGACAAACTACATAAAGGTACAACAGACGCTATCTGCTGATTGACATGACAGCTGGAATAATTATAATTAGCATATATAACCACAAACAAAAACGAAACGGCCATCAACAATATATTGGACGTGCTTTCAAAGTGTAGACATCAAAACAGACGCTATTGCACGAGGTCTCTCAGCGTAGGGACTGGGGAGAAAAATAGGGTGTAGCCGAGGCAGGACGCGCAAAAACATGTGAACATCCTGTCGATGTCATTTGAACCAGTCAGAAGTGTTTATAATACATCATAATATATGGGAGAAATCCGTGAAATAAAAGCTCACCGGCGACGGATAGGTGAAAGGGTTTTCACAGATTTTATCACTCTGTTACTCTACAAGAACGTTCCCTAGTTAAATTAAATTGAACTTGGCGTGTACTGTTAGGAGATTCCCAAGCGCTGGTGTTCCTCGCGAGTTCTGCTGGTGTAAAATGCTGATAGGTTTCGAGTTATATGTAGTGCACGTATCCTGGCCTAGCTCTGATGGCTAGATTCACCGGTTTACTCCCGATTTCAAGTGACGGGTATGATCGATGGATGTTTTTGGGTTTGAAATTTTCGATTCTGCGAATTTTTTCATCGTTTGTGTGGGTTGATTTAAGTACGGAGTTTTTGGGTATTCAAAACAATCTGAACATTCGTGATAGCGCCCGCCCACGTAGTCCAATTTCTAATGTTTTCTTGCGTCTTCCTTCAGTCCTAACCCTTTTTGGAAAATTCGGCATGGGATTTTTTTTTTTTGGGGGGGGGGGGGAGCGGGGGGAAGGGTTAATTTTTGGTCCAAGCAATTTGTTATGGGTTTTGTTGGAAACCCTAGGGATTTTTTTTGGTTTTTAATTTTTGCCCCCATTTGATCATCCCCGTCGCTTGAAATCCGGAGCACCCCCACTGAGTTGTTGGCAAAGCACTTATGCATGTCGACATTTGGGTGTAGCTCCCTCATTTGAAAGAAAATTCGGGAAAAATAGTTACAACATTGTTTGTGATTTAGGTATGGTATTTGAAAAATTCATTCAAATTCAATGTACTGCCTGGAGTAGTAAGTAACTTTCATGGGGAAAATCCTGCAATGCGTTTTGATGAGAAAAGTTAGGAGAAAAATCGAGCTACCTTTCAGTGAGAAAATTTCAACTGCAAAACAAAGACAAAAAAAGCCAGGCACATCAGGTCATCATTATTTTGGGAAGCTACTGTTACATCACTTCGATATGCACACTCTCTTAACATCTGTTTTGGGTGAAATATCCGTTTCAAATTCACACAGTCAAGATCTGAACTTGTCTGACAGGAAACTAATACCAATAGGGGGTAGTAATCGCCTGGTGTGAACTTTATTTTGTATCCGGACAAAGGCTTTAAAATCTATTGTGTTTAATTTGCTTCACAGAGGAAACTTAAATTTGAGGATGTTCGACGAATTTCTGTAGTTATACATTGCTTTTAGCAGGCTACTTAAGGCACTACACATATTCAAAACGACTTGTTTTCGAAATAAACAACTATCTTTGCATTTCTAGTCTAAACATTGGCCGTATCCTCCCCATCGCTAACACAACAAGATAATTGTTAAGGCAAAGGGGAAATTATATATGCAAACTGGAGACTGGCTGATCAATAATGAATTTAGCGTGCACCGGCAGATCTACAGATGTGCCAAATCTATTTACCAGCTATTTGCTTAGACGTCTACATCAAGGAAAGAGAAAAGCTTGTTCCTAAGTCTTGCCAAGTCACATAATATAATTGAAGTTTCTGTTGCTGCCGTGAAGACACTGCTTTTTTACTGA
>OX419336.1:33668414-33680914 GCA_948470475.1 Galaxea fascicularis
CTCACTAGTGAAGATAATATCTCCGAGACTCGCCAAAACCAGCACAAAGATGAGATCTCCGATAGAGAACACCTTCCATGAGCAGCACTGGGAACTAGAGTTAAAGTTTCCTGGGTGGCTAAACTGGGAAACATTTGTTTCGCAAGCAAAATTTGCGTCCAGGAAGTAAAAATGTTTTTGACCTGATTTAAAAACATTTTTTTGCGTCAAGGAAGCAAGATTTGCGTCCGCAACAATGTTTCCCGAGCGGCCAAACTGGGAAACATTTGCGTCCGTGACAATGATTTCTCAACAATGTTTTCTAGTTTAGCCAGGCCCTAAGGTCCAGCACAGGCGGTGTGTGCACTACGATTGCGATGCATTGTGGATGTAAAAATTTCAAGATGGCGGCAAAGTTTGAGAAATTCGGCAGATAAAATGTTTTGTTTATCGATGGAGATATTTCTTTTCTGAGAGTTTTCCACGATTATACTAACTTTCAGGAGGGCATCAGCAGTACCTCCACTGACTTGACGGAGAAATAAAAATTTTCAGGGAACCGTTAGTCTTACCTTCAATGCACTCAAACAAAGGCAGGAACAAAGCAATTCCGCAGGGCCGACTTCGCTCGATCAGATCAACTGGTCGAGAATCACGAAAAAGGCACTTCTCAACGGGCGGAGACCGGCTGTTTTCCCAGACAATTCGATGGACTTTGGTTTTCGAAACTCCTCGGAACAAAATAAAAGCAAAATCGCCGATTTCTACAGCGTATTTAACGAATATACCGTCTTCATCAGGTTTTGATTACCGCCCATGATGCCTAGCGATCGTAGTGCGTACACCATCTTGGTCAAGCGTATTCTTTTGAGTTTTCCAACTACTACCGCTGACCCCATGAATGCTGAACAACTACGGTGGACATGAACCGTTTCCGCTACTGTGTACGCCCAAATCAGTTGAGAATAAGATGCTACTTCAAAACTAAAAACTGTGGCAATCACCAACGCCAGAAAACACAACACTATACCAGACAATTTCAAAAACTTTTAGGAGATCGCATTCATGTGCTTGAGAGTGAGCTAAACCGGCGTTCTTATAACCAAACTGCTCTCATGACTTTGTAAAATTGTAAAAATTGTCCAGTGGGGGACACAAGAGGGTAATAAGTTAAAAAACCGTGTGTGGTTATTTGAACAGGACTTTCGGGTTTTGTCATCACTTCACCAAGACTGGCTATGAGACGTCCGCTGTACTTTACTGGGGAGTTGTGTCATATATATGCTTATATGTTTTTAATGAAAGAAAGAAAAAACAAAGAAAGTACAAACAAAGTAAATTAAATATGGACTTAAAAAAATTGACCACACATCCTATCGAGTCACAATAAGGGATGACGGAAAGAAAAAAATTGTTTAATAACAACTCATAATCACATGTTTAAACTGCCAACAAAGGTTTGATCAAAGGGAATAGCATTATGGTCATTTTAAATCAAGATATGCTTTAAATGAGCGAATCCACGATCGCAGAAGTAACAAGACACCAGGGTATTTGTGGCAATAAGAAAATACGATGAAGTTTTTTTTGTGACAAGATATTTCAGTTTCAGTTGGAATAGTGAAATGTACATGACAAGTAGACACTTGACAACAAGTCTGGTCCTCTAATTGTTATTCCGGACATGGCAACAGACTCATTAGCACAAAATTTATCTTTTCCCAACAAAAACTTGAAATAAAAGAGAGTACAAGGCGTAAGAAAAACACAATAACCACGTATGACGAATCTGAAATTGTTATCGAATCCTGTAAGGGTTTCAATCTTGCGGCTGCATTTATCATAGCATGTAAAATAATCATTGCGACTAATTAGAGACAAGAAATTATTTTTATCTTGCGTCTGATCATGAGAGTTTGAGCTCTGAACAATCTTGGGAAATTACAAAATGTGTACAAAATTTGTTGTATCCTGAGGAGAAAATGATAACCAAAACTGAGATCTGAATGTCGCTGTCGCGGCAAAATCACGATCTATTAGCCGGTATTTATAAAAGCTTTCAGAGGACAAACATTTTAGAAACCGAAGGATATCCGAGCAGTGAAAGTTCGCGATCGTATTCAAGGAAATTCAGTAGCTTTTGCCTTCCCAGTATCGATTCGGCCTATGGAGACTCCGAAAGTCTGTCACCCGATTCAAATAGCCCCAGACGTGAAGATGGATCACCTTCAGAGCTTTCGCTGGAAGGTTTCGATGATTTTCGAAAGGAGACGTTTTCCTCCGGTGTCAAGAAAGAAGACACTTACATTCTCACCAGCAAAGATATGAAAGATATTGAGAGTAGAGTGGAAGAAAAATTCCGGGAAGATTTTAAAAAGATCTGGCAAGATGCTAAGGCGAAAGAGCAGCGTATCAAAAAGAAGTTTACACAAGCTGTTAATCACGCACGTACGACGCTGATAGAGGCCCGAGTTAAAGCCGAGAAAAAAGCTATAAACAGGTTAGAAGAGAGAGCCGAGGAAAAACAGAACGAAATTATGAAAAGAAGATCCGAAAGAAAGTGGCAAATCTTGGCTGGGAAAAGCAGGGAGGTAAGCACCGACAATAACTTCGGCGCTGGAGAGAAATGGGTGCAACAGCAGTTAGAGGAAATGGCCATGCTGAGGAAAATCCAATCGGATTTGGATAGAGCGCGGGCAAGACGAAGGAATGGAGTGGCATCAATGGGATTAACTAAGAAAGGGAAGTTACGACAACTAATGCAAACGGAGATACGCAGACTCGAAAGAATCGATGAAATTCAACACCTAATCCAAGACTTAAATGAGCTTGGACTTGATGAACACGCTGACACCTTACGGCTGACATTGCATTCAAAAGAGCAGGCAGATTTATCTCTGCGGAAAAAGGTCAAAGAGGAAAGGAATCGAGCAAAGATTGAGGCCTGGAGAAAGAAAGAAGAGGAAGTGGCAAAGCTACGGAAGGAGAGGATCGCAGAGATAGAAAGGCTGGAGGAAGAAAGGAAAGCGAGGGAAGAGAAGGAGCGGCGAGCAAGGATCATGGCGGCGCTTGCAAGAAAGGCACATAATCAAGCACTGAGGAAAGCTTATGATCACACTCTGTTAACCTCGAAGATTTCAAAGCCGCATTCGTTCACTTACTTTTCTCCTCCAATACGTAAATAGTCTCTAGATGACTGGAAGTATGTATACTATAAAATAATCAACGGACCTAATTAATGATCGCTAAATACTACAATTTATATCCAGCAGAGTCTTTATGACCGCAAGATAATAACCTACTTTAGTGTAGCTGTAATTAACTGCCAGTGGTAGCACCTGCATGCAAGCGCGGCCAATAGTAATAATAATAATAATAATAATAATAATAATAATAATAATATAACTTTATTCAAGTCTCAAATGGTATGGAAGCGCGGCCAATGGTTAACGACCACTGAAAAACATGAACAAGGAAAGAGTTACATAACTGCTACTAGTTGATCAAGCTGCTAAAAATTGCTTGTGTCAGCGTTATTGAAAGAGACCAATACTGATCTCCCATAAGTTCAAATATCCCAGAAATGCACGCAATAAAAGAGATCTTTCACTATAATTCACGACAGTGGGCATAGGACAAAGCACTTACCAAGATTTGCAGAACCTTCAGAAATTTAGATTAATTACACTTTAGTTTTGTAACAATTAAATCGTTGTAAGCATGTGGTAACTGAAGTTATCACTAAACTCGAACCCACAAAAAAAGCTCATTAGAGAAATAAAGTGATCCGCATCACAGATAAATGCAGTGATCTTCGAACAAATTTTCCCATCTAATACCCAAAAGAAATATAAAGAAGGCGTGAACTTGTGAAAAAAGGTTTGGACAAGAACTTCCCGGATTTCACTCAAACAGGAGATTTTAGCCGTTCACTGTACATGCCGTCTCATCTTTTCCGGCGTTCCAGGTAATCCTCTTGTAGCATCACTCATACACGTTTACTATGAACTGGAAATTTGCTTTCCAAGTAAAACCACAATTCCGTGATGCATAGCTCCTCAGTTTTCTTTTCTTTTCTTCATTTACACGTGGATCGGAAAGATAAGGAGGCAGTAGTTAATTACACTTTGATTAAGAAGGTGGCTGAAAAAAAAAGAGATCGTTATAACAGATGATTTCAACACCCTTTAACTAAAAATAAAAAGAAATGAAATGAGTGAATAGTAATGGACATCACGATTCACGGTCGCTTAATTAAAGTTTCAGATCACGTGCCATCAGAATTTCCGACCCCACCCACTGAATTATATATGGTACTTAATTTAACGCTTTAAATTGCAGTTCGTGTACCTTCCAGTGTTGGTTATGTAGTTCGAGCTTGCAGAAACGAGATAACAAAAGCTTCTGCAAGTGAATTATTTATTTAACGCACGGAGAGCAAACGAAACCTACAAACCGTAATGGTTCTAGCTACTTTTGTTATCAGATAAACAAAGCGTTATATTTGTTTCAATTTTAATTACGGTCACTTTGAGGCGTTACCGCCCAATAGATAAAGCACGCTGTAGGCGGAGGCCAAGGTGATTCAAGAGGTCTTGGTGGAAATTGATAAGGAATCGGAAAAAGCAACGAGACACGCGACAAAAGATGGGATACAATTCAGTCCAGCATTTACCATTGTTAGAAATACATGTAAAGATTCCTCAGGCGCGAACAACTGATAGCTGGGCTAAAGCAGCTTAAAAAAAGTTCCCTGATACGTTTTCCACTAGGGCAAGGGGCAAAGATCGAAGAACCTTGAAGCGGTTTGTTTGCGTCGTAAACATGGAGTTAAACAAAAACGAGGGATTCAAAAAAGGTGAGGAAAGTTCAAACCACATCAATCGCCTTGTTTTACCGAGGATTGTTGGGGAAACAAAGAGAAAAAGTCTGACTGGATCCGAGACGTTTTCTGTTATGACAAGCACCAGCAGTACGAATAGTCCTGAGATTGACAGTGATCTTGAAGACATGGCTCTTCAGGAAGAGGAGGAGGACGACGAAGAAAACGCTGGCGAATATCAGCGCAAAGAGACAGTGGAACAGACTTTTAAACAAACCTACAAACATTTTGAAAAGGAAATCCGTCAGATAGCAAAAGCATCGTTAAAAAGAGAGCTTAAGGGGATACGTGTCCAAGCCAAGGTAAAAAAGAATGAAATACGGAAGAAGTTCAAGGTTGTCATCGACGATGCGCGGTCTCAACTCATCGCCACCCGAATTGAAGCCGAAAAGGTATCGATTGACAGGCTGGAAGAACGAGCAGAGTTGCAACAAGCTAAGATCATGCAAGAGCGCGCACAGAGAAAGAAGGAAGAGAAAGAGAAGTCGGACTCGTATGAGTTTGTAAGAAGTCGAGCTCACACCGAAGAACTCGCTTCGCTGCGAAAGATTCAATCCGAGCTTGATCGTGCGCGCGCGAGAAGGAAACACAGCTTAGCTGCGGCATTGACGACTGTGAACGGGAAGGCCAAAGTGAACAACCTGTTACAATATGAAGTGAAGAGGCTTGAAAGGGCTGAGGAGGTACACAAGATTATTGTAGAACTTCATTCGTTAGGGCTAACAGAGTCTGCTATTAAGCTGGCGCACTCGCTAGGGGGAAAGGAGGACTCAGAGAGTAAGCTGCGACAGGAGCTAAATGACGAGAAACAAAGAGCCAGGAATAGAGCCATGGTGCTTGTAGAGGAAGAGGTCAAGAGAGTATGCAAAGAGCATGCGGATGAGCTGGAGAGGCAAGAAAAAGAAAGAGCAGAGAGAGAAAGGTTGGAGAAAGAGAGGCAAGAAAGGGAAAGGAGAGAACAAGAAATGGCCAAGTTAAAGAAGATGGCACGCGATATGGCAATGAAAAAGATGTACAAAGAGTCTTTGTTTAACACAAGTGTTTCAAGGCCATTTAGCTTCTCATATTTTCCAACGTTAAAGAAATAGCTGTTCTTCTCCTTAAAACTAGGCTAAGGATGATTTACAGTGAAAAAGCAGGTCCCTTGTAAGTGGAATTCAATCCGCGACTCTACTGCGCTTAAAAACTAAACTAAAATAAATGACCTCCCAGATTTACCATCAGCAGTATTTACAGCACAAAGGCTAGATGGGCTGAGTAAATACATGAAACAAATAACTCAACTAAACAAAACAAGGTTAAGAAACCCAACTGGCATGAGGTGCCTCAGTTGGTCCTTGGAAGGGAGGAGGGAGATATGTTGTCCAATTAGCACATTTAGGTGGACGGTAACATAACGCTGTCGTTAAGATCGGCTTGTATTTATATAAGCTTGCTTCATTGACAATAGGCCACAGAAGCTAATTATTAACAGGCTTCAGCATAAAAAGGTCCGTCGAGTAAAGACAAAAAGTAAACACAGGACAGCCCGCATTACAGCTGTATATTGCATATGTACCGGCACGTTACCGCGCTTGCTCCACTCCACTATTCTACCTCAGGAAATATTCAATGTAATATTACATCATGATGGTCAAATTAAAACAGCTCCACCGTGCGTCTCGGCAGGCAAGGTTGTTCTGTCTATGCCTTGCCTTTGTCCCCTAGTTCAAGGATGTGTAAAACGTTTAACGGCTAACCAACTTGCATTTCAATCATCTGGACAAGTTGGGGGCCGGAGCTGAGGGAAGTCTTCACAGTCCTCATTACCACTAATGGCTTTACATTACATTATTCTTTGGAAGATTAAACAAACAGAGGTCCAAAAATGATATAACTGACTTCGTACGCTAAGGTTTACATGTTCCTCTTTGATCTTACATTTACAACTGAAGTGATGAATACGATTTCGGTCTTCTTGCATTTATAATGCACCGTATAATTTAGAAATCTTCCTTACCTCACTCCCTGTTTCCCTGCCTATCCTTGTTGTCTGATGCTCCTCAGTCGCACCACAGAACTGAATCACAACGAACGATCGCATTTTAAGGGGAGCAGCCATATTGATGTTTGCTTCCTTCAAAGTTTACCGCTGACAAAATTACTAATGAGTGTGGTACAACTGGCCAATCAGATCAAAGCACTAGGAAGCACTTAGCTATTTGGTGGCTTACACCGGTTTCCAGCACTGTCCAGCTTTTGTACTTAATTTTTGATGGATTGTTGCTACCAATCTTTGTTAGCGTTACCTTTCTTGCATCATCAAACAAAATTAATGACCAGTCATGGGGAAACAAGTGAGGAACTGAGATGGACAATGTTCAATAGCTGAAAAATGTGCTTGGTGACCATTTTTTATGATTTCGGTACGCGTTTTATTAAGCTTATATCCAGTGACAATAAAAAAGGTTACCTTTGATGGTCAGGCTTCAGCCAGAAATTCAACACCATGAATATTTGTAACACACTTTGTACAAAATTGTATCCCCTTTCTGCAAAACAGTGCAGGTGTGAAAGAAATGCATCTCTTTAAGATGCACCCTTCCATGACTGCCACTACTGATGCATATTATATATTGGTGGGTTATAATGCTTGCTACCAATGTAGACTTACTGTCCATTTTCACAACAGCTACAAGCCGCTTTCAAGAGTATACACTGACAGGAACTGTGCAGGGGGAGGGGCTGGAAAAAACAATAAATCCAGTAAAATAATTTCCAGAACTGGAAAGTACTTTCACAGGGTAAGAGTAGTTGGCTAAAGCAGGCGGACCTTGCAGGAAAACATCCAAGAATGATGGAATGAGTCTTGAATTAAACTGAGTTAAATGGGTTTTAACCATTTTTAGTCAGCCCCGTCCCCTCAGTTGAAAAGGCCGGAGCGACCCCGGCACTTAAAAAATTTTTCAGCAGGCCTTTGACACGTGGACTTCTTGATGACCTTTAACTGGGGTAATGTAATTATCAGTGCGAGTGCATAAAACTTTATGTGCTTTCGGAAAATATGCATGCCCACCCCAAAAGGTCCTCGAAAATTCCATGGTGAGTCAGGGAAAGAAAGCTAAAGCATGAAAAATACATTTTAAGGCATGTTTTACAAGTTGAGAAAATAATAAGGCCCTGTTAAGGGTGTTTGTGCTCCTTATTCCTACCGAGTAAGGACAGTTGTCTGTACACTTTCAGAATATGCATGCCTACTTTTCGAAAGGTCCTTGGAAATTCCAAGGTGAGAGGGTGCCTAAGCCAAAATTGAAAATTGCAGGTGCTGTTATCCCTTAGATTTTGTTTTTTAGACACCCCTTAAGTGCTAGAAATCTCATTATGTACTAGTAACAACGTTCAACAATCTACTGTCTCATGCATATCAACCTTAAAACCACAGTGTCTGATGACAAAACTTGTCACATTATACCAGATAAAGTACATGGCAATTAAAGTTTTCAGTTATATTACCATGCTCAACACATACTCATTTGCCATTGACCAAGTTAATTGTTATCAGATTCTTGACAACTTTTCAGATAGTTTCTCTTTCAATTTGCCAGTCCAAGTACTGTACCTAAAAATAAAATCTTCATTGAAGAAGTTGAGTTGGCAAATTCAATGTTTGCTTTCTGGTATTTGCCTCCTTGGTAATGATTTATTTTGATTGACCAAATGAAATGTTGCTGATATGGCTTGACATTTGCACGAGCAGTACTGCAATGGACAGATTGTGAAATTTTAGCCCAGACCTTGCTGTATGTAAAAGAACGGCCCAGAATAGTAATTCTCTATTTATATCTCCCAAACTACGTCAAATTACAATTTATTATTCTTAAAGCTGATCTACCGATTACTACAAAATTATTTTGAACAACAGATAGGCGTCGTTGATACTGTTCAATTTGTAGAATTTTACAACAAAAACAAAATAGAGACGAAAAATAAACTAAAACGTACCCATGACTACACCATTTCCACTTTCTATATGAATAAATTAAGCTTATTACATTCTTGCACTAAAATTTCATTACGTGACATCCAAAAACAAATACAATTTTGTTATCTCTATGCTAACTTACATCAGTCAAGCTACAAATTAATACCACCAAGTCTAACTAAGAGAGACAAATCTTTAACCGTACAATGTTCCATTGTTTACAACCTTGTAGAGTGGTTTTGTTCCTCGCAAAAGGTCTCGAACGCCTGGTCTTGAAACGTAAACTTCACGGGCAAACTCATCCCTAGCAACGTGAATGTTCCTTTTTACTGTATCAAGAAGTACTTCCCTGTGGTGCTGCACATCAGCTATGTGCTCACTCTGGTTTGTCAAAACACTTATCTGCTGATCCCTTGTAAACCTCATCCTGTCTCCCTGATCTGTTAACCCAACAAGAGTCTTGTTTCTCGGCCAATGTATCTTCTGAAATCGCTCTTCCATTCTGCGCGTTTCTTGTGAGTTTGGGTAGTTTTGCGGGTAGTTGAGCTGGTAACTGGTTCGAATAAATGGCCCTGGTACTTCATATCGTTTGTAATCTTTGATCTTAACGTTATGTTCCATCTGATTCATGGTGGAAGCGTCCAAAGGTAAAGAACTTCATTCAAGAATTTCAATGCCTGCCTTCCCCTAGCAACGGGTGTCAACCGTGAGAGATCTGGGGCTAAAATCTATAAGTTTCCCAAACGTTTTTTTTTATTAGTATTCTTTTAGCATAGTTGTAGGCCTTGGTGTATGGTTTTATAATTTGTATTTAAATGCGCTAACGTTTTCCTGAAAGTAATTACCAAACGCTTTAAGAGTGCTTTTGTTGCGCCGTCCATTATGCTAAAGTTCATTAAAACGTAAAATCCGTTACTTTGTAGCTGTCTATATCACGTAACACAAACTGATTTATCCGTTTTATGATATGAAGGGTGTGCTAAACCAACTTCCTGTTAAGATCTTCCTGCAGGCAGTGGCCAGTGTTAGCAATACATAACAAGATAACATTTTAGTTTTTTTGAGAGAGCAGTGTCAGAAGTTTTGGATTACACACATTGTATGAATAGTAGCCACGAAAAATGAGTAAAACCAAAGACGCTTTAGTTTGTTTCTTAAAATATCATTACCCAAAAACCAGAAGAAAAAAAAACTACACACTGTTAACAATACGAATTCTTAAAATTACAATGCATCACTGAATAAAGGTACTAATAGACGAGTCACATAATTTGTAATTAAAAAAATTCACAAATGGTTTAAAAAAACCACAACGAGTTATTACATAGAAAACACTTTGGTTTGTTTTTATTTTCTTTCTTCTCACATTAAATATGAACAGCTTTGGTATTAGTACGTCTAAGTACGTCTATAAACGTGCAAACAAAGCTTGGTGATCAAAACAGATGTATAACACCACAGAGGGTCTTCATGTTTTTATCACAGCACAGATAAGTGTCAATGTTGAACTGATAAACACAGGTACAAGATCACGTATTGAATTGAGATTACGATTAACGATAATTTACATGTTCTTTAAAACAGCTCAATGTTGACAGGTTTAATAGAAACTTTGCCGCGAACTTCTCAATGTGCTAAAAGTCTGTACCTAGGCAGAACTGAAGATGCAAAAGAGGAAACTGCGATATCTCTCAGTATTCTTTAGCGCCATGGAGTTGTAACAGGAATCACGCCTGCAACATCTATATAGTCGCACTGACTAAACTAATGACGAAGAAGGAAAGAGGGAACCATGTCACTTCTGTTTGTTTGAGTGAGTTAATTACGCCTGCAGCTGTACTAACACTGAGAAATGTCATTCCGTGAGTCTGGTTTCTTCGAATGAGGTACGACTTGGTTCATACTGAAATATCTCCCTTGCTACGCAGAACTGTGAACAAGTAACTTTCGTTTTCTGTTGATTTGGCAGTTTGGTCAGTTGAAGTCGGCTCGTGGCTGCAGAACACAACACAGAAATGCGAAGAAGGTAATTCGGCTTCCTGTTGATTGTGTTTGCTTGTAATATTTGTGGCCGCATTTTAACCAACAAAATTTTGAGCAGGACAAAATAAACTGTTGGTGACTGACACTACGTTTCCAAACCCACAACAGCAACATGTCCAGGCCATCGACTTGCTCAACTCAAGATCCAAACCGCAAACTTTCCGTATTCACCGAATGTTATGATGGGGATGCAGAGAGCTCAAGCCACGCTGGTTCTGAAGTGGGTGATGAGGCCGTTTTTTCCAGCGACAATGAGGCATTGTCTTCTCCCGTGATTCAAATGACACCCAAAAGAATGATCAGTTCTACCGAAGCTAGATTCATTCAAGGATCTTCCCCATTACCTGGATCCGATTCTGAAACAGAAACCTCGACTTCTTGCGCCAGTGTTGTAAATTATACCGACAGTGATTATTGTCGTGCTCAAAGATCTGTAAGGGTGGGGTCCGTCGGATCAAGACAGACTAATCAAAATCCAAGTTGGACATCTAAATCTGTGGGTTGCGACAGTAGAACTGATTCAACAGATGGCGTAGTTACTTTGCTGCAACACACTGAAATCACATCTGATGATGGTTCAGTTACCGCTGACGAGAGTTCCAATCCAGAATTTGATGTTGGGCCTCCAAAAACCTCGATTGGTTCCACTCATGATCAAGACCATAAACCGAAAAAAGGATGGACGAAAATGCCAAGCGACAAGATGAAGAGCTGGCCAGTAACAGAAAACGTTTGCTTTGAATCCGGTTCAGGTACAGCCATTGAAATACCTGAAGAAGAGCCGAAGTTGACACAGCAAGAGATGGTAGAAAAGAAAATTGATTTGAGAAATGGTTTCAAGGAAATTGTTAAAGAAGCCAGAAAAACTATACGAGAGGTGCGCACGAAACGACGCGAAAATACCAAACTAGGCCGCAGTAAAACCGTGAGTAAACCGCGAAATGAACGAGGCAAAGGATTCAAAGTTATCGCAGATGCAAAAGAATACGCAAGTTCTTTTCACGATTCCACTCAAATTAAAAATGTTTCGGTGGGGAAACGCGCACAGAGTAGCTCAGGAAGGAAAAGACTGCTTAAGCAGCGTAAAAAGCAAGAAGCCGCTGAAATAGACCGAAGGCAAGTGGAGATTTTGATAACTGAATTGAACTATCTGAATTTGCACGAACAAGCGGCGAATCTCAACAGCGCGTTGGTATTCAAAGAAAATCAAGAAAAAGAGTACGATATGCAACTAGAAACTGAGAGACGAAAAGTCAGAAGAAGGAAACATTTTGAGATGTGTCGTCAGAAAGAAGAGGCGAAGATGAAACGTCTGGAGGACATCAGGACCATGGAGGAGGAGAGGCGAGAGAAGGAAAACACAAACAGGAAAAGGCGAGTGGAAGAAGCAAGAGAACGGCGGGAAAAAAATCGCCTGCTGTGGGAAAGCTACAACACAGTTCTTCTAGCGAATTCCATTTCAAGGTCGTTTACTTTTTCATACTTTCCAAAGCTTCAACTGAGGCCTGTAGATCGTCCACAAATTGAACCTGAAAAAGTTACTCGCTCAGCTAAGGTCCAAGAGACTACAGAAAAATCCAGTAGAAAGTGTCACAAGTAAGGCTGAGTAAGGTCCTACACATATTTCTCGGGCGT
>OX419336.1:33683414-33715914 GCA_948470475.1 Galaxea fascicularis
GATGGGAAAATGTCAAAATGGGAAAAGTCTAAGTGTTCATGGTTTTTGGATTTGCACAGTAATAATCTCAATAAATAATTTGCCTCTATCCTGAAGTGTGGGAGATTTGGAGTATAGAAAATACACACTTCATGCAGCACTAACAGTAATGGTAAGATCCATGACATAAAGCATCAGTTTGGCCATCCACACATTAGTATTAACCATAAGATGGGGGAATTTGTTATGAGCAGTGATAGGGACTTAATTATTTAAGGGGGATATGAAGGTGCCTTAGTAATAGATCCTTTGTAATATCTACATAATACACATCAATTCATGTTCCTTACCCAACAAGAATAGCAGGAAAAATCAGTAACAAAGCACCTATCACAAATGACAATCCTGGAAGTATGGGACTTGTAAGATCATATACACGCCTGAACAGAAACACTCCCAGAACACTTGATGAGGTCTCCAAACATGAAACAACAGCAAACAGGGCTCCTGAGAAATTAGAATAATTTCATCATGAGAAAAGTAGACTTCCAGTGAACAACAAATTTAGTTTTTAACTCAACCTGGCTTTTATTATCTGCTAAGCATGAAAATATTTTCATCAACCAAATTTATTTTCTTACCCCACATGTACAAGTTACTATTACTATTAACTATTTTATAAGTATAAAATTGTTAGTGGTGAAATGGAATTAATTCTTCAGCGGAAAAACACTACGAGATCCAAAACTCTGCAGTAAAACTGAAAAACAGGACAAGAAAGGGGAACAAGGGTTATTTGTTTTTGTAATTTTAAGACTTTTATTGTTTTTTCACTAATGATTATTAACAGATGCAATGATTACGAACACTTACTACAAACTATGATACAATCTAGAAACAAATTACACTACTAACCACAATACTGGAACAAATTACATTGCTAATTACAATACTAAAGCAAATTACACTGCTAATTACAATTGAGTAGAATAACACTAAATTTCAAGAAGATTTTACTACATAATTGATATTACCTTAAAATTTTATACCGTCCAGTTACACTCTTTTACATTAGACATACAACACAAAAGAGAGAGACAAAATATAAGGGAAGGGTTGTTTTGATATGACCCTTCTTATTGCTGAATGATTAAACTCAAAGGAGCTTATTGAGCAACTTAACTTTGAAAATGAATAATATTATTATAAACCACCCTTGATTACTTTGTTATGAATCCAAAAAAGAAGCATGACACTTGCATTACATTTTATGCTGGATTAAGTCTTTGTCAAAATCAAGTTCCTCCTGTCCTGTACATATATATCTTTCATTAGAGTTCTTCATAATTTTGGTTGTAGAATTGATTGGTCACATGAAAACAACTTGGAAATGGTACATAGCCATTTTCCAAGTTAAAAAAAAACAAACTAAGAATAAAGAAAAAAACAGCCCAACCACGTCTCATTTTGTCTGACAAAAAAGGAGGAGTGGTGTTTCCCTTTCATTCCACCAACAGCTACTGAATACTGCTCTAAGTGACGCTTTAATATTTATTTAAAAGCATTCACAGCATAATCCTTTGTCTAGATTTACCTTGTTCCTGAGGCTCTACCAACTTTGACATGGTGGCCTTCATAACTGCCAGTGGCAAGACACCCAAAAGTTGCAAAGCTGGTACTGTAGACAGAAAAACAAAATTAAAACCCTGAGTGAATAGCAGCTTGGTCAGGTTACTGAGATTTAATTATCACTTCCTCCAAATTAATTTTATGACCAGAAATCAAACAAACTCTGAATTTGGGTACATCATGTTACATCAAGTTATTTACAATTTCCAGAGAGCAGATCAATTGAGCATTGAAAGTAATTCAATCAATCAATCAATCAATCAATCAATCAATCGGATATTTATTTACACTATAAAGGGCATTTAAATACAATTCATAAGTTACAGAAGTGACAATAATAAAGCATAAAATAACGTGAAGCCATTAAGAAATAAATTAATATGTGAGCGGTGCCCAAAGTAGTGAAAGCTTTCTGGTTGGACACCGCCATGGCCAAGTAAATGGCAGCATAAGACATTAGATATTCAGTTAAGTTACACTACATACATGTACGTTGTATTTATGTTTTCAGAAAAGAAAAAAAGAAAGAAATGGAAGCAGCAAAATAAAACACAGTCAGCAAAATCAAATTAATTAACAGCAGCAACAACAAAATCATGTTTGATTATATAAAAGATAGCATTTATACCCATTCTTAAAAGTATTGTAGGGCAGACTTTTAATTCTGAGGGGAATAGATTCCCAAATTTTGGGGCTTGAGAATCTATACGTAGATTTACCCATATTGGTTGACACACTTGGCCTAAAGAAATTCAGGTTATTAGCAAATTCATGTTTGCTTTCGTTTTCCTTCACTTCACTCTGTGATTGGTTGATAAAACTCACGCCACTTTCTCAGCCAATGAGAGGCAATATTAATGATTAATGTCTAGGAAGTTAACAGAACCAGTAGCAAATAAAAAAATGATTGTCATCATAAAAGCCTTCCTGTACAACATTTAAATAGTTGATGAGAACTGAAGGACAATGGTACCATGAAATTCCGAAAATAAGCCCCTCCATGTATAAGACCCTCCAAATATAAGCCCCCCAAACTTGAAATACAAAACCTCTCCGTTAAATAGCCCCTCCGAATATAAGCGGTTGTGTTTTTAAGTTTGCTTGGCTGGGTTTTTAAAAGATTTACGTCCGGGTCATGTAGCAGATATCATGCGAGTTTCAGTAAAAACTTTGAGCAAATTACTTATATAAATTTCCTTCCAAGTACAAGCCTAGCCAATTTTGAAATGCAAATTTCCCTCTGTATATAAGCCTCGCCAAAAATAAGCCCCTCAAAAGGGGCCTTTGAAAAATATAAGCCCTGGGGCTTATTTTCGGAATTTTACGGTACTGAAATTTGCAAATGGACTTACCAATAAACAACAAGCGAGCTGAGGTGCTAAACACTGCTAGTATCAGACCAGCAATATATGATACAAAGCCAGCCTCAATGATCCAGTTATTGGAAACTTTTAAAATGGTCTGCAGAAGTTTCAGGCCAAACAAGCTTGGAATGATACGTAAACACAGTGCCCCATATAAATGTCCAGTCAATATCACTGAGAAACAAAGTGATGTTTGGGCATACAAAATTATGAGATTATTGCTTCCAGCAATAATCATCTCACTCATAACAAAAACAGCAGCAAATGTTAACAAACGCCATCTTCTGCCATTTCCAGGCTCATAGCTAAAAACTCTGCAGGTGCTTGCAAAATCATTACAGCTGAAGATTGTAGCTGGTCTATAAATAGGAAAGTCAATGGTCTTCTCCACAAAACAGACAACAAAAATAATGTTCAGTGTACAGAGAACAACAACAAGCCAAAGAAAATGCTGAAACCAATCACATTCTATATAGAAACCACTAAAAAAGTAGGCAACACCAATTCCAAAACCAGCAGCACAGTCCAAGAAAACAATTTGAGATGTTCTTTGTCTGTTACTTGTAACATCAGCTACAGTTGCCATACATGCTGCCATGAAGCTGACATTATATCCCAAAGTGCTTGTTATCAAACTTGTGATCACAAAAAAATACAGTGGCTCTTGAAATTGTACAATGATGATAAATAAAGCTGCACGTAACACAGTACTCAACAAAGAAGCAATCAACACTACTCTTCGCCCCTCTGTGTCACTCCATATCCCCAGAAGTATTGTTGAGGGCACCGCAACAAAAAGTGATGCCAAGTTGATGTAAAGAAGCCAGTATTCTGTGATAACGGAAGCCTGAATGTTGATTCCTACATCAGTATCATTGTAGCAATCCAGTTTTGAACTAAAATCATCCTTCCTTGGACTTTCCTTACCTATCTTATTGTAGATATACTTTTGGGAAATGATATCCATAAGGGCTGTTCCAAAAAAAGTTAGAAATACAACAGGTTCCACAGTAACAACAGACCAACATCTTGCCATGATGATGAGGATCTTCTTGTTTTGAAGTGCAAAGCTTTTATGTATAATTTTGACACATCACAGGATCGGTATGCTGGATTAAAAAGGGGAAAATCATTTAGTGTACAATTTTCATTATTATGTTCCCAGCTAATACCTGTTAAACGCTTTGGATCACAAAAATGTCACCTTTGAATTACAGATCTGCTGTCCAAGGAGGCTTGGGAAATGTTGGGTGATTACATGCAACAAAACCCAACTCTTGGGTACTTTTGCATTGCCCCTGATTGAGCTAGCAACTGGTCAACCAAGTTTCCTCTTTACAGGGTCAAAATGTCAGTTTGTGCACTGTGTTTGGCAGATGCAGTTTTCTGTATTTTTAGAATCTGTTATTTGTAGCTGTAATTATGACTGACAGCAGTGAAAAATGCAAGCATCAGTTGGATTTTTGGCTCGTCCCCGGTGTAAAAACCTGTGAAGCTCACAAGTGACGTAAAACAAAAACAACAATACATTATAAACAATAGCCTACAGCAAAACAATACCTCTTAAAGGAAAGAAAACTTCGTCAGGTTTTTACACCGAGGATGACCCGGATTTTTGAAGTTGACAGCCTTTAAATTTGCTTGTTGTTGAAAGGGGTGTTGTTTGCATTCCCGGTTTGCATTAAGCTTATCAAATAAAATTGAATTGCGCAAAAATATGTATTTCAAGTCAATGCAAAATGTTAACAATTTAATGTAAAAGATTTTAGAAGCCTTCTTGCACGCACGACCGCACGCACTTCACTCGTGCTGATCGCAATTAATATTGAACAATGTATCCTCATTTTTAAAAGATAGACAATGTATGTAAGAAAAAATAACAACGTTTAAAAGTTTTACCCAAAGATGTCTGTTTCCATCGAGTCTTCAAGGTTCTTGAGGTCCTTTTCCGTCGTTAAAGAGGAGCGAAACAGATAACAATGCTTTTGATAGCGTCACGTGACGGTTAACTCGAACTGAAAAGTTGGTTGAGGTGTGGGGAGGGGTGGAGAATTTTTCCTTTTTCATTTGTCAGTTGATCTTATATCGTTTTCATTGACTTGAACCCGGGTATTAGCTATGCCATGCTGATCCGCTACCTCGTGGTCATAGTACCCAATAAGTGGCTTTCAGCTTACCTAGACACATCAATTTGTGAGGTTTTCTGATCGAAATGGCTATTTTGAAGAGCTGACTTCTAGCAAAGCTCACAAACTTTTGCATTCGGAAAATTACATGTCGTATTTGAAGAGAAATCCGAGGGGTGGTAAAGAACCACCCATCTAAATTAGAGTGTGACATTATAATTTTTACAAACTAATCTTTCTGGCGCCAGGCAGTTCTGATGCTTGGAAAGCGCCATGAGGTCCCTGAAGCCTGGTTCACACTTGTTGGATAAGCACAAAGGTAAGCGCAAGGATGTTCACACTATCGACGTATGCGCAGTGGGACTAGTCATGTCGGTGGAAAAACAACTGAGCTGAATTATTGCGCTTACACTTGTGTTTTCACACCAATTACTGTTTGTGAAATAAGCATAGCGCTAGCAAAAGAAAAGCGAAAACCTTTCTTTTTATTATGCTTGTATTTATTTCACCTCGGTACATACTTAGGCTGCGTTTACATGAGACCCGGGCTGAGTTTCATCCCGGGGTGAAATTTGTTTTCGTTTACATGGTTGATTTCACCCCAGGATGAAGGAAAAACAGTTTCATCCCGGGATGAAATCAATGTCAAAAGCTACCTCGGTGTTTTTGGTCAGCTAGCAAAACATTATGGCGCTTTCGAGACGAAAGAAGGGCCTCTTGCTCACAAGCTTGAACATCATGCTAAGCTCAGTTGCTGTGCTGCTACTAATGCAGTCCATTCTTCTGCTTCAGTTATACATGCAACATAAACAGCAAGCAGCTTTTCTGCATATGCACAGTTATGATCATTCACCGCTGGTCATACGTAGGGAGGCACAAAAAAATGTCATTTCGGCCCGGGACAGAAAAGAACCAAGTGTTTACATGGATTTTTGATCCCGGGATGAAATTTCGTCCCAGTGCTGAAGACCGGGATGAAATCGTCCCGGGATGAGCAAATTTCACCCCGGGATCATGTAAACACCAAAACCCAAATGACCAGACACCGAGGTGAAACTCATCCCGGGATGAAACTCGTCCTGGGATGAGTTCTCTGGTATAAACAGCGCCTTAGAGGTTAAAAAGGTCTTCTCTTACCATTATTTTAAATTGCCTTAAATTCATCAGATTATCAGATTTATAAACGATGTAAAGCGATAGCTCGAGATGGCCAGAGCTCTTGTCTTCAGATCAGGAGCCACCAGATCTGGATAAGTTTATTAAATGCCGTGGTCCATTGCTGAATTTAGACATAGACAAACTGATTAACAGTGAGACTTCCTACAAGGGCTTTCCGGCCACAACAGAAATTAAAAAGGAATGTAATAAAAGTTAAAATGAACTAAGATGTCAGCCTAAATTTAACCATGACCTGGCTAAGGGATGCTTTGTTAACGTAGTTTTTAAAGTCGCCGTTGATTTGGCGTTTATGTCGTCAGGCCGGAGAATTCCAAGCTTTGGAACTTGAAGTTTTTCATTTACGCTTGTTTGTCTGTTTGTAATTCATCTTCTTTTCTTCTTAAATGCACCGAAAACTTAAATAAACTGAATAATTAATGAATAATTACGGACAACATTCGTCACACGTTCGAACAACTGAGCGCGCACGAACTAGTCTTTCAAATTTCCCTTAGTAATCTGCTTTATGACGTCTAGTTTTTCTGATTTCGTTTTGCAACACGGTGCGAGTCGTGCGAGTTGCATTTGGGAAGGAACGATTCGTGAGAAGATGAAACTGACTTTGCTGTTCGCGATGCCTGTTCCGAACATATTTAGGGAGACCAAGGGAACTCATGTGCCGCAGCACGGAAATTTTAGCTAAGAAGGTAAGACAAGTATTTTAAATTGCAAATTATCAACGGCTGTTTTGACGCAAACCAGAAGTTGAGACTGTGCGTGCTAACAGTCGCTTTTTTACACTGTCTAACAGGTAAAAGTCAAATCCTTTTTTGAGTAAAGGGAGTAGTTTCTAAAGACTGAAATTGTGGTGCTGCGTCGGTGGGGCAGTTGTATACAAAAATTTGGTTTTATCAACGGAGTTGTAAATCGACCACCGTACAACGATTCTAAAACATATTGAGAATGACAATTTCTCATTCTAAAACCGTCCAAATTAAATTAAAATATTTTTGAAATATCCTTAAAATGGTCTTTTTGTCAAGTTGTTGACATCGAGAATTTGGCTTCTTTGTTGCCATGGCTGAGATAAAGAAACCACGGTAACTAGACCAAAACTAAAAGAAACTCTTCAACTGACCCAAGCCATTCGCTGACGTGATCATTTCCATCCCTAGTACTCCGCGGTTTCAATCTCTGACAAAAAGACTGTACTAAGATAACCTCGTCCCCAGGGCAATCCGAGCTGTACCCTTGCCCTGGGGACAAGGAAGATTGGTTCCAACATACTGACGTAGTCATTCTTTGAGTGCGTGTTCCATTCTCGTACCCAGGGCCTCCTGTCCCTCATAGCCGGCGGGGCCATCGGACGAGGATCAGGCGCTCGTGCGAAAGCCCCGCCGGCTAAGAATAACAGGAGGCTCTGGGGACGAGAATGCGTGCCTTCACACCGCAGTATTTCGGACGAAGGTCGCATATCATTACTGTTCATAAAACCAAATATTCAGAGACGAAACCAAATTATCTGTCGCTGGCTTGACCAACAGCCGACCAAGTATTTCCATACCAAATCACTGAATAGTGATGTATTTTATTTTCCCTTTGTTACATATATGGTATTAAACAGGGTCATATAATTAATTCAGTACAGCTACTTGAGAGGGCCGGACGCATAAAGTAATTTTCAATCGAGACCAATGTTGCACTGTGTGCTTGGACTTAACGATAACAGACGGCCCGTATTAATAATAGAGAGGAATAGCACATGTAATTTATCTACGTGTATTAAACCTCCAACAAGAATTACCCTGCTTAGTCCCCAGGCGCCGCTCGTCAGTCGAGCTTGGTGCAGATACTGCTGTCGCAGTGTTACTGTTTTCCCGCCCTTTCCACGAAATGCACTCGCGATATGATTAAAGGACGAAATAGCTGGAAAACCATTTTCATTTCGAGTCATTCAACTATATGCTTTATTTATAGTCATTTGAAGGCTAATTCGGTGATAGAGGTGATTTATCATCTCTTGCTGTCTCAATAAATTTGAATCCTCTCAAAGTGTGCCACATTGAAACCGCTTTATCGTGTTTTGACGTTACGGCGGTCCAATGCGCTTCCTGGAGCCCAGTCGACTCCGCGCTGAAGCTGACCTCTCCTACGGTCGCACTCTTTCCAACCACGTTGTAATGATTCACGGAGATTTTTAGAGTACAGCCTGGCAGTTTTTCCTCGGGGACGCGAAATAACAAAGCTTCGTTGAAAACGGTGAAAACCTCTCCGACTTCTTGCAGACCTGTTTTTCGTTTGTGCAGCTTTTGACCATCATGGAGAAGGGTTGCTTTTGTATACAATTTTTCTGTACAGATAAAAGAATAGTTGTAACCTTCATTACAAATGTTAATTTTTCTACATGAATTCGACATGTGAGTGATGCATATGAAGTGAATTATATGAACTGCGGAAATGAAATCAAATGAAGACTGATCCTCGCAGTTCTGAACGCAATTATATGCAATTGCGTAAAGAAGCGTGACAAAAATTCAGTACTTCAACAGGCTTTGAGCCCGTGACCTCGCGATACCGGTTCGACGCTCTAACCAACTGAGCTATGAAGCCACCAGTTGACGTTGGGAGCAGGTCAACTGTAGGTCAATATGTTCCCGTGAAAGTGAAGCATGTGAGTGATATTACATTATTCACAATCATGTGATTGATGTGATATCACGCACATTCTGAATTTTTTTTTTCAGGCTTCTTTACTCAATTGCATATAATTGCGTTCACAACTGTGAGGATCAGTCTTCATTTGATGAATTCAACATGCAGATTTTGCAGTTTGACCGACAGGCACCTAGTTGTGGAGGTACTTTTGCCAAGTAACTGTTTGGCGATTCAGAAGTGTTTTCTCTCTTCAATTGCGTTCCTACTAATTAATTTGTTCTTCAACACTGTAATTATCTGAATCAAATATACTGCCAAAATGTGAAAAAAAGTTTCCTTCAAAGCCTGCTATAGCTTCAAGCATACTAAACAGAAAAGAAGAAACGTCAATTCAACGATGCTCACATTAAAACAACGAGATTGAAATTTAAAACAAAGCAACTGACCTACACTGGACAACAGGTGTTCGGTCAAGTTCACTCCCTTCATAATAGCTACCGTGAGGGTCTGGTCTCTAGTGACGTAACACAGTGATAAAAGCAAATCACCACATTCCGCGTTTGCGAAACTTTGCAATGTGCCCACGAGAGAAGTGTCCTGAAAACACAATACAGCAAATCAATTAAAATCGATGGTGATTTTGTTTTGTTTCGTTTTCTTTTTTTACCAGATATGGTAAAAACAAGGTGTTTTTATTCCCACTACCTCGTTTATCTTTACAGTTTCTTTGCGTTGCTTGCTAAAACGCTGCACAGTATTTCCTTGGGTTTCTTGTTTTCTAAGACTTCGTACTGCTTGATAAATCAATTCTCGTCCGAATTGCAGTAGCCAATCACAAAAGGAAAGATGTGAACTTTCTTAGTTCGTGGAGCGTTGAATAACAACCAATAACAAAAGCAGTGGGAAGTTGCTTCGTGTAACACTCACCGAGTCTGATGATTCCTCCAAGTAACACCACACGTTAGTCGTGCCAGAGAAATCGCAGTAAACAAGTGGCACGTGGCATTCACCTAACACATGACCATGTGACATGTTGTCGTAGAAGTAGGTTATCAACAGAAGGCTGTGTGAATGCGGGTCTTCACCCATTTGAATGTTAAAATCAAAATTCTCGTTATATGGAGGATTCATAGAACGTCGATGAATCGCAGTTTGCTTCCGCCGTTCACGATAAGGAAGCACACTAACGTTGACACAAGTATCAATGCTTCCAGAATAGTCTCGAGGAGGAAAGTCCTTACCACTGACCAGTGTGACCGTGAGGTTCCTGTTCTTATTGTTGTATTTGATTTTTACGTTCAATTGACCGAGATTGCTGTTTATGCCTATCCGCAGCGCTCGCTCTTGATGGTGGTACAGATCAGGATTAAGTTCTCCTACTGACTCTTCTGTAAAGTACAAAGACATCAACCTGGAAAGAAAGAATGTTTAGTTTACTACTTCGCACCATCATCAAACCTTTTTTCCTCTTTCAGACTAACGCCAAGTTTCTTTCACACCCACCTTGTTCCACAGGTTTTCAGGAAGCAAAACCATAACTATAAGACTAACTAACCGGTTAGCTCAGTTGGTTGAGTTCCGGACTAACGTGCGGGAGGTCGTGGGTTCAAACCCCGGCCGGACCAACACTCAATAATAATAATAACTATTTTAAATTGAAATGTGGCAGCCTTTTTTCATAGTCAGAAGCCTATCAGTTGTATACAACCTCTTGACTCACTTGAGCACGAGATGTATGAGTGTGAATTTTACGTAAATAAAACACAGCTGTTTACTCCACACTTCATGTAAGCAATAAGATGAAACTGAGAGGACGTCTATACAACGAAATTATCATAATGCGACTTACGACAGGCGTTTCTCGTCATTCGTCCTCCCCGTCCTGCCTTGTAAAAGGTCTGGTGCGGGCTGTTGAATTACGCAACTGCGTGTTGATGGAATGGAGAATTCCGGTGATACTACTAGGCCTTCCCTCGTTTTTGATGATCTTGAATCGCTGCGCTTCACACTTGCGCTCCTCCTTCTTACTTCTCGTTTGGAATGCCTTTTCTTGGAACCCCTCTTCCAACGATCTTTCCACACCTCGCGGCATAACTTTCGAAGATATTTGCAAAGTGTGCCCAAAACAAGGACGCTTGATGTCAGCAACAGAAATACAATGCCTCCAGTCACACTCAACAAAGCGTTAGGTTCATGAATCGCGTTCGGAATTCTGGGCATTCTTATAAGTTCGGCAACTACGTTAGGAATGTGACTTTATTCGAGAGGATCAGTGCGTTGCTAGAGGTCAACATGCTTTAAAGCTGGTGGAAATGTCCTCATCGACTAATTGGATCTGCTACAATGACTGCCATGGATAATAGTTCCTAGAAGAAATAAAGTTCTCAGGCTGAATATCAAAAATAACCAAACCATAAGTAGAAGTGGAAATGGAAGTAGCAACAGCAGCAGCCGTAGCAACAGCAGCAGCAGCAACAGGAAGTAGCAGTGGTAGTGGTAATAGTAGCAACAGCAGCAGCAGTAGTACAGAACTAGTAGCACTTAACCCGTGAAATCATTTTTTATTAGATAGCATGTAACATAGCCTAATAGTTAACTACACGCAAAATAATACAAAGGAAACAGTGTGCAACAGTTGCTAGTAAGTACTTTTGTACATGAACTTCTATTTCACGGGTTAAGTAAAAGGACTCTATGACGTCATTGCCACGCCCCCCTAAACACGTTCTAACAAATCACTTTTGTCTCCGAACTACAACAAACTGACCTCTTGGCATAAGCAAACTAACCAGATTGCGATTGTGATACAGAAATAAACCAGGAAAAGGAGAAATAAACTGTAAATTCACGTTAGCTAATTATCAACCACACACTCTGTAGAGTGGCTTGGTTTACTCTGACTAGATTACAAAGAATACAAATGAGCTAGGAACGGTCAAAATTCTCTAGAAATACATGTTGGGGTTTAATTTTATCCTTTGGTCCAATTTTATTTTCCTTTGTTTAAACTCGTTATCGTGATACCCCAAAACAAAGGAAATTAAAATTCAGTTAATCCAAGGATAAAATTGAACCACACACATAAACATTAGCTTACTGATAACCATCCATGCCGCTGTGCCTTGACTTGATTCAGTCTGACAAAACGCTCAATTGAGAAACACAGAGCTGAGACAAACTGCATAAAGGATCGTGTTTGTTTTCTACTTTAATTGTCAGTCTGGCGTGTCTAGTAGTGGTCGTCGCTCTCGTGGAAGCTTTCAAGGCACGATAATAGAGGTGCAGCCGTTGTGAAAACAAACAGACTAAATAGAATACCAATTTTTTTTGTTTACACAGTTAAAGTTTATGTTCAGACAGCTGTTCACTGACTTGGCGTTGAGTAATGTGAAATGCCTTCAGCTGAGGAATTTTAAAATCAAAAGGTAAAGTGATGGCACTTGTCAGGAAAGCACAAACGTCCTGCCGTTGAAGCGGAAACTAAAGTTTTCTAGTTATCCCTTAAAACCGGTATAGCATGCGTGGAAGTGCGAATTTGTAACTCTTGTCCAGAGCCATGTGGGCCTCTTGTCGTGTTGACTTACCGTTTGTTCTGATGTGGTTCAACGGGTCTAAGTACAAACAGACCTCCATTAAGGGAGCAAACAATGCCAGATTGACCAAAACTATCTCTAAAACATAGTTACTGAACAATGAAATATCGTATTCCAATTCCTTGATCTGAGCAATATTTAACGCAGACAATTCGCCTCCAAAACATTTAGGCATCAAGCTTAGCTGCTTTTTTTTTTTTTTTGCAACAAAACGGATTATCTAGATTGTCAGTCAAAACATAATCTTGAGCAAATGCTGCTCTAAACAAAGCATTAGTGACCACAGAACATTATGTACTTTATATATCTAAACAAACAGTTTTTCACTATGAAAAAAAGTGCTGGCTGAAGGAGAAGTCCATCAGGGTATCTTTCGCGATCTATGTCACGCGAGTGTAACGCGCGTGGGACCTGTTTATTTGGCGTTCAGATCTACAATAAGATTGCGGAGAGACCCAGGAAACGTGATACAGGAGGCATAAACCGGCATAAAATGGGCACAGTGTCAAACTTTGTTTTGAATCATTCTTTTCCGTGGCCTCCATGGCTATTAAGGAAGTGTCAAAGAACCATGTTGGGCAACAACACGGGTTGCCTCGCGTGACACTGACAGCCGTAAAAATGCAGGGACCGGAACCCTTAGAAAAGTGATAGCGGGGGAGTGGAGAAAAGGCCAAAACACATCATGCAAGGTAAAAGGACAGAAAAAATATTCGTGCAAAGAAGAAAGCAAAGAAAAAAATCTGCACAAGCAATGGGCAAAACAAGTCACGTTAACTGAAAACCCCCCAAAACCCCTTTTCCCCACCCCACCCCACCCCCTCTATCATTTTTCTAACGGTCCCTTTGCCTTAACAGACCAGAGATGAATCGCCTCGGCATGTTCCTCGTCCATCACGAATAATTTAAACATCAGATATTGACCAAAGGAAGTCTACGGATGAGTACATCGACACGCTCTGCACTGTCTCGACCCACGGCTTTAATTTTCCAGAGGGTCTTTTTCCAAATATCGAATTTCGTCGAATGACATGACGCCAATCTGTCGAATTCTTCGGGTAGTCCCGTTTTCCGGGATCATTGGATGCTTCAGTGGTCATGATCATGCATGATCATGATCTTTCTACTACTCAACAGAGGGATTAAAGTTCACTGTCCAAAGCGAGTCCTTTTTGGAAATCTTTTACCAAAACTACTAAATTAAAGCCTGGTCCTCACTTGCGACGCAAGCATGGCCGTAAGCATAAGCTTATACACTAGCGAGGATGGCCGTGACATAAGCATAAGCATAAGCATAAGAATATCAAATCTTTGCGTTCTTCTTATGCTTATGCTTACGCTTATGTCGCTGTTATTTCCAGGACATGATTGGCATAAGCATAAGCATAAGCGTCGCATGCTTGTGCTTATGCTTATGCTTGTGTCGCAAGTGGGGACCGGGGTTAAATGAAGGGCATCAATCATTCCTTCGGCATCTCTAACGCAAGGTGTTCATTCTCGAACGCAGAAAGTGACGTGTCATGATCCTATTTGTTCCTAGTCAGACCAGATCACTGCTCAGATTATTTGCATTTCGAAAGCAGGGCGTAGTTAGTATCAGTATTCTGTTTATGTAAAGTACAAACTTTTGTAATGAGTAATGTTTACCCCCGAAATTCAATTAATTGATTGTCACAATGACGGAAAACAACATGAAAAGGAAATAATATTGAACTTTTAACTCCAGCCCGCTTCAATAAATTTAATGCCTAGCGGCCGGCCAGTCACTTCAGTCAGTGGAATACTAAAGCAAGTGCGAACGTGTATCTTTGAACAACAACTGATAACATGTATGGTTCAGCGAAACAGACGCCCTTTTACAGCTTCTGAAAACCGTCTGCAAGGGTTAATGTTTAGAGAGTGCAGACCTTTGGTAAGTGAGCTAAGGAAAAAAGAGGTCATACAACTTTTATAAGCCAAAATGAGGTGATTTGAAGCACTGCTAAGATTGCTGTGAGCCAAGTACAATCACTGCTTTCCTTTGTAGTGATTAAAAGAGGGCTTTTAAGTGCCGCTTCTGAGAGCCACTTCTCTTCCTTATTGATATTATGGCACCCGTCCGGCAGAATTTATATGTCTCTCATGGGAGTGCAATGGTTAAAACAAAGGATCGTGATTTACCGCACAAATTCTGGCTTGAACGGTGTGTTTAGCACAAATCACTAAATCACTAGACTTGACTGGATGTTTTCTTAACTGAGCACAATACTCGATCACGGGATTTGGCTTTTTTATCAGATTATGTCTGATCCAGATAACTTTCATGCTGTCATATTCAAATTTACGGTTGTTGCTTCATGAATGTATTTTCCCAGGAACTCATCACGTTACGCTCCACAGGAAGCACGGTATTTGTTCGGTAAGTGTGATTTATTCTGGCAACATGCTGGTCAAGATTCTCGTGAAATGCTTCTGAAAATTTCGGGCTCTTTACTCAATGTTTTACTCCTGGGCACTTATTTGATTAATTTTCTCAGGAAAATCGCCGCTAACGCTAGCAGGTTTTCATAATTACAAAAGCACTTTTCTATCCAAAGCCGGATTTGGTGTAAATCTGATATAAAGCTTTTTGGATTTAAACCGATGCGTAATCACGCAGTGACGTCACAGGATTAACATAATACGTGCAGCAGACCACGCTTTGTGTTTGGGCGTCCATTTCTATTTTAAGACCTGTATTAGTCACAGCTCGTCCGCCACAAACGAAAGGTCTGAGTTTAGGCCTTTGACTTAATGCCAACATCATCAAAGGTCACTTGATATTGAAACCGAGAATTAGTTAATTTGCCTGGAACGTTGATTACGGCACGATCTCCGTTTATGGGCCGTTTGGATCGAGCGCAAGTTTTAATTTCGTTCGGCGCCTAATGCGGTTTAATCCGTGCTATTTTTCTTCATTCGCTGTGCACTGTTTCACTAGTATGGAAAGTTACGCCGGAGAAACCCGCAACGAACCACTGGATTTGCTGCTCGTAGCGAACAAGCGAAAACCTAATTTTACAGAGGGAGAGAGTTTGTACTTAATCTCCCAGTTCGAGAAGAACACAAAAGTACTGACTTCAAAATTGAATGATGCTACTACCAACAAACAAAAGGTGGAAGTGTGGAAGCGCATCTGTGGCGATTACAACAGCAAGAATCCTATTGTTTTAAGAACCGCTAATGATCTGAAGAGAAAGTGGAAAAACATGGTTCGTGCGGCCAAGAAGGAACTCCTGGAATCCATACCTACCTCAGAAAACGGTGAGCAGTCAGTTTCCCACAGAAAACTGTCGCCTGTTAGTCAAAGAATCGTGGAAATTTTGCGAATTACGGTCGCAAATTGCGGTAGTGCCCTGAAGTCTCCAGGACTGGAAAGTTCATTCGATGCCAGTTTTTCGGAGACCGATCAGGGCGAACAAACTTTGGAGGTGAACGAAGACGTGGGCGAAACTAAAACAAATGCGGATGAAAACAGTGCATTACAACACGTTGTTCATGTAGTTGTTGGACAAGATGTCAAACCTTCTGTATTAGCTTCACCCGCTGAAATAGAACATGTGGAAAATTCACAACAAAATTACAGCGGAGAATCACAATTTACTGAGAACAATGTAACTGCTTCCAACGCGAACGCGGTTCAAGCTACAGCTCGCGAGGATGACATCGATTCCCCAGGCAGAAGAACAGTTACCGCTCATTCAGCTGTTCCTGTGAGTATTGTTTCTGTGCCTTCTATCCCCGAAGTCAGACAATTGCCAACTACAAGCAGCTCAAATCTTACAAGCAATCCAGCGAAGCAGCATCGTATGTTTGTGCCGCAACCGAAACGAATGTTACCCTCCTCTGTCTCGCACGTGATTAGCAAGAAGAGAAAGCTTCCTGATTACGGTCAAGATGAATCGTTCTCGCACGTGCGGGCTGAGATCGATAGACTCAAGAAGGATAAACTGGTTCTAGAAAAGGAAAAGTTAGCTCTGGAAAAAGAGAAGCTGATCATGGAGAAAGAAAAGCTTGCTCTTGAAATTCGCTTTCTTCGCGATCAGATGGAATAGGTAAAAGGGTAATTCCATGGGGGTTTTCCATGAACTTCTGCACGATTGGACCCGCGATGTACAAACAGCCCAACAGCCTGCAAGAGCCGACGGAAAGAAAAAATTGATCAATGAAAACAAACGGTATGATCCGGTATAAGGTTACTGTTGCTATGCGGTAGACACTGGTCTGTGTGTTATAGTTTGACTGATTCAGAAACTGGTTTAACCGAAGAAATAGGGAACTTGGTTGGTTATTCAAATGCTCGCTTTGTAAAGAAATTATATTGAATGTTGACTTTATCCAAGTTTTAATCGATGTTCGTGGCATTGCTAAACACTACAGACAAAAATAGAGTTTAAACAAAACCGCTCTTGCTGTGCTGATTTTGACATGTTTGTTGCGATTCACCATCACTTCGTTTTCAACAAAACTGGCCTAGAATGCATTCAGCTAGTTGTGGTTTTTCAAGTACTTGTTTTGTTTTAACTGTGGTTTCTTGTTTTGACATGACGATCTTCTTTGAATTTATCTTATTATTCTTTAATCAGGAATTTTCGATTTGCGTTACTCGAGCCCAAGACTGAGCTTCAACCCGGATTGTTTTGCTTGCTGCTTTCTGATTTCAGTTATTTCACAGTATGTAACTTGAATGGTTAGATTGGACACTGGAAAACGACAAGGGGTTACATTTTGAACTCCCAGCTGTGAAGAAACGATTCTTTTTGGGCTAACAGCTTGCCTTGAGAAATTACAACATTTGCTTACTTAATTTTCGCGACCATTTCAGCTGACGTCCAGAAATCTGAGCAGTAAATTATAGCTGCCGAAACTTAAACAACCAGTGACTGAATTAGAGAACGTGAAGTTTTGACGGCTGTAAAGGAGCTAAAATGTTAAGTCAGTGGCAACAATACAATGTGGTTTTTAACTGATTGTCACCTCCGCTATTATATAGTAGTCTTTGCAAAGTCAGTATAGCCCAGTAACAGACGTAAATTTCAAAACTCCAAAAGAAACATCAAATGCTCGAACCATGATGAGCAAATTATGGCTGTGAAATTTAAATAACAGCTGTGCTTTGCAAGTCTTGGGTACGCCGTTTGAGTTGTATACACAGGCTGATAGCCAAAGTAAATACCGTGAAAGTATTCATGGTTAAATTTTACAGCTAATAAAATCCAGCGCTGTCGAGAAATACTTGAAAATCGTGAAGTTTTGGTTGGTTAGAATGCTCTTAACTGCACGGAAAGCTAATCAAATTGGCAACCTTATAAAGAGTCAGCTCAGCCGGCTCTGTATTTCCTTCCCTACCACTTGCGACTGTGGAACAACTCTAGAACTTTACATTTGAACATTGACTGACTCGAAGCAAGTAGAATTACAGACAAGTGCCGCTGCTGCAGCTGCCTGCCAGCTGCTGATGCTTCAGCTGTTGTTGGGAATGTCGATTCCATAAGGCCTGACCCGGCGTACACTATCTGTGAGTCATATTGTGCAATAACGTGTTAAAAAACTGAAAACAAAGTATGTAATCGCATGGGGCCGAGTTAAAATTAAGGATTAATTACACCTATACTGTTCGGGGTTTTTCAATATTCCTGATGAGGGCAATTTAATAATTTGGAAAACTTTGAAAAAACAAGGGTGCAATTAATTTAATTTTCCCGACTCATTGCGATTACGAGTTGATAACATGAAGGCAAAACCTTACCAACATTCGCTCGCTAGCAAAACAAACAAACAAACAGTTCAACTACGACTTCTTTGCGTCCAAAACGAGTATAGATGATTGTTATTTACATCCCGTTGCGAGAAAAACACTAGTTTCATTAATTCTTGAAAAAAAAATTATTAAACCAATTAAGCTACCACTTGAAAATACGCGTCCGTAAAACCAACAGGATTGACCAAAGTAGTAATTCAGTTGTGGAGTGACTTCTTCAACGAAGTTTGAGCTACCCGTTCCTGCTATTAATGGTGCACTGTTGTCTCTTTCTCGTTTTTCTTGAGCTGCAGAATGCCGTGGTAAAGCGAAAGCCCTTGAAGTATCGAATCATTCACACAGAAGTCCGTCGGGTGCCATGTCAGTCGATCCAAAGTTTTAAAACCTTTTGCTCATCCTTTTTACCACTCACAAAATCACCTTCTGGAATGTCTTTTCAAGCTAGTGTTTGATGTTTATGCGGCCTTTTTAAACGAATGCAACTCGAGTTCAAGCAAAACTTGGAACTGAGAAGATGAAGAGTGAACTAATTACAGTAAATGTGCAAGCGGTGCTTTTAGCCAATCAAGAACAAGTATTTTTGGCGCTCAGCCAATCGGAAGCGAGTGATTTTTCCCTCTTCTTTGCCCTCTATGTTAAAAGAAGTTATTCAGTATTGCACAGAATCAAATGTTTAGAGCTTCATAAACATTAAGCAGAACCCAGTAGGTTTCGTTGGCTAATGAATTTCAAAAAAATAAAAAAAAAAGTAACAGGAAGATGTTGCTAGTCTTGATTTAAAATTCCCTTACTGATATTGCAATCTTCTCGAACGCTAGGTCTAAAAAAGTGGCACCGATAACGTGATTTTTTGGTTAGCTGACTCAAACCGGCATCAAATATAAGAGTGTATTATGGCTTTAGCTTGAGATGTGCTGTTATGGTATCAAACACGATTGCTGTACAATCTAAGCGAGTTGAACCGTTTTAGCATAAACATAGCGCTCACAAAGAGTTATATTACTCAGATATTGTCCCATCACTTACACCAACGTTATCTTTATTAATTCTTCAATAAAATCAAAGATCACGGCGTTGAAATTGATTTCAAAGTTTTTGTTAAAGCAAATACGTGAAGCTAAGCTGTCTTTTGCCTGAGATTTCTCTTTTGCAGCTCAAACGGTTGTTGATCAGCTGCTTTGCCGTTGTATTAATGCACCATTAAATGCAAATAAAATTTGTTTTGCCACGTTAAAATCTCTAATATAGGCCAGCTTAGTTGACAGCTATCCGAAGCTTTTCTTCAGCTTCATTCTCACTGAGTAGAGATATGAGCATAGTATGTAGACGCATTTATATCCCTGAATTTTGTGTTGTTACAAAATTCTGGTTTGCTCTGAAATTCACGTATATCCTTGAGATCACTGGCGAACCACGAAGACTCAATGGCGGCGGTTGACACATCTGCTATTTAAAAGACGCGTGCAAACAATCGTTGTACATGAATAAGATCCATGGAGCGTTAAATTTGGCAAAGTTTAACAGCCTCCGGTCGATCAGTGAAGCGTTTAAACTTCAACGGAACCGAAATTTGAAAAACGCTAACGCTAAACAAGGCATTAGGCGAAAACGAAGCTCACATATTAGTATTTTGCACAGTTGCCATTCTTTGTAAACTATCTGATATGACTAAAGTAATGACAAACTATATTGCAACATAACTCAGTCAAAATGATCCATTTCATCTACTCATAGAGTAATTAATGCTTTCTGGTGTAAATTAAATCTTAAGAGTATAATTTTGACTTTGCATCTTCACAAGAGGTGCAAAACAAGATTCCTGACAACATCAGAATTACAAAAGTTAATACCTGGCCAACATGAGAGGCTGCATTAATCACTCTGTGACATGTGTTCCCGGCAATGAGATCGTTGTTCTTTTCAAATATTGCTTTCAACAGCTTCCACGCCTGGTGTTTCCAGTTCTTTAGCCTGTTTTTGCTGGCAACGTTTTGTTGATCGCCCGTCCACGAACACTTACGGTAGACCGCGGCTGTTGAATTTTTTCAAATGCATATATTGTAATTTTTGTCAACGAAAAGTGCTTCAAGGTCACGGTTGGTCAACCAACTGTCAAAACTTTCTTTTATTTGCAGTTATTTAGATTTTTAGTCAAAAACTTTGAGGGAGTGTGGGCTGACAATACAAACAGATTTATTCAGTAATCTCACTTAATCCTTAAAAAAACCAGCAACAAATACTAGTTCTGATGTTTAGAATGGCCGACTAAATTCACGTTAATGAATACTAAGTCAACAACTCAAAAGAAAAAGATTTTGGAACAAAATTCGAAGCAAGGTTGACAGCTGATTGGAGTCTTACTTAACTAGTTTGTCACCAGACAAATAGGTCCGAATAGAAAGTCAAGTGAAAAATTAAAGTTGGTGGAAGAATCTGAGTACATTTCCAAATTACCAAGTATCAAGTATTGCACCAGCAGTAACCCCTACTCTTATCTACCAAAGCTACTTAGGATTTCTGTTTCCTTTCAGGCCAGTAAATTAAAGTTGTAAAATTGGTCTGAATGATGATCGAGTTGCAAAGTATGATGAAGTGTTGCAAAGTATGCACAAGTAGGTATCAGGAAATGTACTCTTATTTTGACTTGGGTACGATTCAAGCATCGATCAAAACACATTTCTTCCAATATTGTTGTCCCGCTTTGAAACCCCAGAGAATAATCTGATTTTTCATTTATGCACCTTCCTGCTGTTAATACATGTGGATCATGGGCGCTTCAAAGGCGGGTAGAACAAATCACTGAGTTGCGTTACCCTCATTAAAACATGTCAAACAAAAATAACAAGGTTGCGTAATTCAGTTATTGTTCCTTTAAAAGTAAAAGAAAGAAAGAAAGTGGACAAGTCTTCCGCATGGTCGCATTCCAACATACTCACATCGTAAATATATGAACCTAACAATAGT
Source organism: Galaxea fascicularis (assembly GCA_948470475.1). Taxonomy (NCBI): domain Eukaryota; kingdom Metazoa; phylum Cnidaria; class Anthozoa; order Scleractinia; family Euphylliidae; genus Galaxea; species Galaxea fascicularis. Next base: position 33,704,662 of record OX419336.1, read on the forward strand.
TATAGGCGGGAAACATTCATAACTGTGTACGAGGGTTGCTTCGAGTTGTAATTTCTTATGCACAAAGAAAGCTTGACTGAAATAACCTTCTACTAACTGGCCAGTTTTACTCAACGTATACGAACTATGACCACGGAAAATGACACACTGGTAAATAAAATAAACGTCCTTAATTGAGAATGCCTAGCCATATAGAGCTACTGTGGGGAGCAAGGTGCAAGTATTGATCATAAAAAATATATCTATAGCTACAGTTTCTATTTTACAAGCATTTTACAGTTAGTAAAGGGAGTCCTTCAAAGTTTTATAGGTGAAGTGTTGTACAAATTCTAAAATCAATACTGGATATAGAACACTTAAATGAAAGTCTCTAAAATTCCCTTAAGTTGTAAGCTAGCTAGTTATCTAGAAGCGTCCTAAGAGTTCAGTTCCAAAGTTCCAAATGTGAGTCAGTTTGGCTGAATTAAAGTGCGTTCTAAACCTGTCTAGGATGTATGAAATTCTAGAATACTGAGCTAGTTATCTAGAAGCGTTCAAAAAGTTCTTAAGTTCAAAATACCTTGACTTTGGTAAAAAGTGCGGCATTTCTAAAATTTCTAGAATGTGTAACTAAGTTTTAGAGTCCCTGGAGGCGTTCTAAAAAGTTCTAAATTCGAAATATGAGCTTGGTAAAAAGTGCGTTCTAAAATGTCTAGAATCTCTAAAGTTCTAGAATAGCTAGTTATGTAGAAGCGTTCTAACAAAAGTGAAGTTCCAAATGTGAGTTGTGGAGATTCTAGACATTTTAAAACACAATTTTAACTACACTCACACTTGGAACTTACAACTTTTAGATTGATAATTTTTAAAAGAGCTACTGTAGATTTGCATTGACTTCTTCTGTCTAGAACGGATCTGAGAATTCTATATAATCTTCTGAACTGAGTCAATATCTGTACCTTTATGAGTATGGGTACTGGAGTAGAAGTTCAGAACGTTTTGCCAGGCAGTCAACTGTTAGCATGATACACATGCAAATTCCATACAAGGCTCGAACAAAGAAAGAAATGAGGACTTCAATCAACTAAAGGCCAATACACTAAACAAGTTACACGTACATCAAGACCTAATTAAAATGACCCACAACGCAGAAATGTCGACTACCGGCCCTGGAAGAGGCGAATGGGATCGAGAGCTAATAGAAGGGAGCTTTAAAGCCATTCTTGCGAGAAAGAGACTGAATTTAAGCATGTGATAATGGTCTTGTCAATCTATCAGTTCAATTACACATCGATATATCTTAATCACTAGTAACTGAACCCGGGAGAACAAGTCCTTGATAATGAAAGAGTAGACGGGATAGATATTTAGATATACTGGAACTGTGACAGATCATTAAATATCCAGGCATCGCATACCGTTGACACAGTCCACAGTGACACCCTTGCAGGGATCCCTGGGTGGTAACCCCCTGTAGGAAAGAGATCAGTGGAGATGCTGCATCTCTTTCATAGAACAATTTTATGAACTGAAGATCAAAACAATAACCCCTTTAATTGTTTGGTCATATTGTGTTTAAGTTCGGTATATTTGTTTCTGCAGTCAAAAACCTTCAATATACAGTGGTTTCTCTCAGTAACATACTGCACACACTGGGAGCTTTTCTCTGGAATATCGTGAGAAAGGTAATTAGAAGGCGGAAAAACTCAAGGTTCATTTTAAAACAACCTAAAGAACGCCTTTTGAAATGTTATTGAAACACCAAAAATGCATGATAGGACATAAAAGTAATTTGCAACCCACTTTTCAGGCTACTTAAAACTCAACTGACTACTCCAGCATTTTCCAAAACAAATGATTCTGTTATTACAAAACAAAAGGCAAAAACTAAAACGACTTGGATAAGACCTTATGTACTTGATATTCTTTTTTTGTAATATCAATGAATTGGTGCTTTTCTATGGCTCAACTCACTGTCATGTATTTGTCTCTAATTCTCTTCTTCTTTATCATCATCTTGTTGTTGTTCTTCTTCTGCTATTCATTCTTGGAGAAAGTGGACTCCCTGGACACCTTTTCCAAGTAATCTTGTCTCGCCCAATCTATCTCGGAGGTCTCTCAATAGACTTCAGTGAAAGCTTACTTACGTTTATCAAGTTTTTTGCTTTCTCGAACCTCAGCTACCGCATTGGCAAGTTTTTCTGTATGTTTTTTTTTTTGCGGTTGGTTGAACCAGTTAGCATTACATCTATAATTTCATCATTTTAGCAAAATTGCCAAACACGAAAATACGATCTGTTACAGGCTGCTTCCTTGTTCTTTATTCAGGTTTGACTACATCTTATTTTCTGTTGTCTCCTTACAGATTCAGCAAGTTTCGTCGTTGTTTCAGCGTGATACTCGTTCTTCCTCTTTTGTGTCTTGTCGTCCCGAAGTTTTTTAGTTGACAGATCACGTCGTCTGAGACTGACAGGGGATTTTACTTTCATCTGGGATATTCTCTGGCCTTTGATAACGAAGTTCTGCAAACTTAACTGCTTCAAAGTATCTCATACTGTTGACTGAATATGTACTGATCGAGTTCTTTCCTTTTAGCGGTTATTGTTGTCCACAAACACGCACCTCTCTTCACGTCTACATTTTGACGTGCATGGAAGCTCTCCAACAATTTTAAAACAGCTGAGCTACCTTGGCACAGAACTCACGATGTCAAACAATGTTGAATAAACAAATGACATCGTATTTCTTTCTTCAACTACATAATGCTAATGCTTTTCAAATAAATGTAGCTTGTTTGATTCTATATTTTTTAAGGAACAACTGTAGTCAGTAAATGCCAAGGCTGTATTGTCATTTGCCTGTTTCATATTTCTACTACTTTATCAAGTTCTTTTTTTTCTCTTTTTTGTTTCTTTTCTTCTTATAATTATTATTTTCTTTTTCTCCTCCTTGCATTTTTTCTTCTACTGAATTAGTTCTTTGCCTTTTTCCACTCGATCTCTTTGCTTTATTCGAAAACTCAGCTTACACACATTGATGAAAATGTGAAGCTTGTGAGATGTGGCTTCGAGTGACAAGAATACAACTCAAATTAATGTGTTCAGGTAAGCTGAAAGCCACTTAACACATTAATTTGTGTACTATTCTTGTTACTCGAAGCCACATCCCACAAGCTTTAAATTTTCTGATCTTCGCTTGTTTTATTCATGCGGGTACTTGAGCCTGGGTATTAGCTATGCCATGCTGATAAGGCCTAACAAGGCCGAAACAGCTGTCCATGGCTGCTAATGCTCAGGTTCAAATTTCATTTGGTAGACTTAAAGGGTAATGCCCACTACCACGTGGCCATAGTGCCTAATGAGTGGCTTTCAGCTTACCGAGACACATTAATTTGTGGCTTGTCACTCGAACCCACATCCCACAAGCTTCGCATTTTCATCGCTTGATTTATCCATGTAGGTTCCTTAGCCTGTGCATTAGCTATGCCATGCTGATGAGGCCTAATAAGGTCGAAACAGCTGTCCATGGCTGCTAATGCTCAGGCTCAAACTTTATTTGGTAGATTTAAGGGTAATGCCCGCTACCACGTGGCCATAGTGCCCAATAAGCTTACCTAAACAAACTAATTTGTGTGGTATTCTTACCCATGGACGAATTTCGCTGTTTGCGTCGAGATTTTTGTTGGTTGACCAGTTAGCTTTACATCTAATTCACCTTCTTTTTAGAAACTTGCCTATCACGAAAATGCCTGTCTGTTACGGCCTGATTTCTTGTTCTTCTTAATGAGGTTTCATTGCATCTTATTTTCTACTGTCTCCTTACAGATTCAGCTTTCTTCACTGTTTCATCGTGATCAGTGCTCGTTCTGTTTTCTTTCAGTCTTCTCGTCCTGAAGAATTTTTTAGTTATCACACCATGCTCGTATAAAACCGCAAAGCATTTTACTTTGATCTGGGATATTCTCTTGTTTTTTATGACGAAGTTATGCCTTAACCGTTTCAAACTATGTCACGTCGTTGTTTGTGAATATACATTGGGTTTGTTCTCCTTAGGCATTCATTACGTATACTGTTTGTTTACAGACAGACACATCTGTCTGTCACGGTACTTCTGTACTTTTATATGGCAGCTCTATCTGTAACAACTTGAAAACAACTGAGCTGCCTTAACAAAGGGCTTAGCATGTATCTGGAACAAACAAATAACATGGTATTTCTGTTTTCAATTACATATGCTGAATGCTTTTCATTTAACTGATTTAAATGTAACTTGTTTGCTAATATTTTAATTTTTAAGGCACAACTGTAGGCAGTTAATGTCAGAGGCTGTACTCTCTATACTCTCTGTCGTTTGCCTGTTTCTTAATTTCTTCTTTTACTACTTTATTAAGTTCCTTTTCTTCCTCTCTTTCTTTCTCTTCTTCTTCTTCTTCTTCTTAGTTCTTATCCTTCTCCATTCTTGGGATATTTAAAAGTAGCACTAGACACCCTTTCCAAGCAATCTTATCTTGTCCCATTCAATGTCAGACTAGCTTCCAAAATTTTTAATGAAGAAGCCCAGTTACGTCAGTTTATGAAGTTCCACTCGACGTCTTTGCTTTCCTCAAACCTGAGCTAACGCAGTGTTGAAACTTTCGGTTTGTGTCACAGTGAAACCGTTTTTTTTTTTCAGTAAGCTGTGCATTAACATCTTCTCCTTTATTGTTCTCGTCCTGAAGGGTTTTTTAGTTGACAGACCAATGCTCCTCAGTGATCTGAATTTTACTTTGATCTGGGATATTCTCGGGCCTTTGATGACGAAGTTCAACAAACTTAACCATTTCAAAGTATTGAATAAATAATGAGTTTGTTTCCTTTGCTAGTTACTATTGTTCACATATACACATATACGCCTATTTACTTCTGCATTTTGATGTGGAAGCGCGACTGCAACAATTGAACTCATAAAAACGATTTTACCTGTGAGAAACAAATGACATAGTATCTCTTTTTTCAACTACACTGTATGCTAATGCTTTTCATATAAATGCTCTCTTTCGGTTTTAAGATCATGACAAGTAACAACCCCGGGGGCAACTCCCCAATAAAAAATGGGGGGTTGCTAGTCGTACCTTTCAGGGGGTAAAACTTATGGTTAGAACCGCTTAGTACTTTAACCTAAAATGACCACCGCTAGACTTGTCGCGGTACCATTTAGGGTAGGAGCCAACGTAAACCGTCCTAATTGCTATTGAAACTTGTCAACGTTGGTAAATTTGGCGTTTAAAATTGGTTTCCCCAGTACAAATGGTGGTATCTTTTAAGGTTGAAAATTTTTGGGAGCCTTGTTCACTAATCGTGATTCTGGTACCTTTTAGGGGTTGACTTCAAAATTTCCGAAGAGCACCTCGTCATTCTCCTCCGGGATGATAACTGCAGTTAAACGCCAAGGCTGTACTCCGTCTCTTGACTGTTCCTTAAATACTTCATACTACCTTCTTCTTGTTTCCTTTTTTGTTATTATTATTATTATTATTATTATTAGTAGTAGTAGTAGTAGTAGTAGTAGTAGTAGTAGTAGTAGTGCTTATTCTGGACTTCTTCTTGACTGTGATGAAATCTTAAGTTATTTCATTCGAGGATCTTTATAAATCACTCATCAGCACTTTGTTGGGTTTGTTCTTTCCTATTAACAGCCTTTATTCTGTTATTCACAGACACGCCTATTTTACTGTTATTACTCTGAAGCAACTTGCTTATTCCATTATACGAAGAAATGTCCAAGTACAACTCAAAGAAATACATTTTCCTTTTTGGAAATTTAATTGCTACATTTAAACAAGGAAATGATAGTTCTCTTTTCAGTGCTAATGCTTAAAACGTAGGATTTCAAAGGCTCTTTTACAGTTTCATAAGTTTCATTGTAATTTGTTTGACAATGCTGAAGTCTGAAGGGGTTATAAAAGGCCTCTGAGAGCAAAAGGAGTAGCTGCGCCAAACTGCAAACCTTCTCTTTCGTTTTAATTGCGAATGACGCGAGGGCTTTCCGAGAGGATGTTCCACTTAAACAAACTTTTGGGACATCGTAACAAATTTGAGCTAGATTCTGTGTAATACGTATTGGTGTGTAGAGCTGGATAGTTGCTATCTGTAATTATTATAAAACATTACCTACTCTGCAATTCTACGAGTAACCCGTCTGCATCCGTCTGCTCATTCCAGACTTGGGTACAATGTCGCCTTGTTTTTATTGTATTCTGCATAGTTGTTTATGTTGTATTGGTGGAAAATGACTTACAGAAATGGTCCAGTTTTGCTCACAATTACCCTGCTTGGGCACATGGACTAGCTGGAACTAAATGCCATAAGCTAAATGTGCTTATGGCATTTTGCTGTTTGTGTACAAGAAACATTTATTTGAAGGGGTATTTAGTGAAATACCCTGCTAGCTTGTGCTATTGCCAAAACGCTAGAGACGAAAAATGACTCAAAATTAACGATTAGTGTGTCATTGCCATAGATGGCATGAAAGGGATTGAGCATCGTTCTCGAAACTAATACACACAGAAAAATGGCGCGGAAGTAACTGGCTTGTGTTTTGTTGGAAACACTCAGAAATTTTGTCTGATTATTCTGTTGTTTGTTAACTCATTTTTACGTTTTAGCTGGTTAAACCGACTACTCAATTACATCGATTCTCTCTTATATGACAACAGCATGTTTAATTAATTGCAAGTAGCCAATTGCGGAGCAAGCATAAATTGTACAAAACAGTTTCATAAAGTTCAGTCGAAACCTAATTAATAACAGTGAAAAAGATCACAGAGTAAGGTTGGCACTAACAGCAAAAACAGCTGTACAACAATTAACTATCTGTATGGTTATACAGAAGTGGATCCACAACATTAAAAGAGGAGTTGACCTCAGTGGCTTATTGTATTTTCGGGTGTTCCCAAGTTTTAATGTGTTTTCTGTTCATCAACTCCTAAGATAATTACCCTTGAAGGCTCACCTTCAACCACCTTCTGAAGTAATGGCCTCTGTCTCCAGACGTTCGGCACGTTGTAAGCAGGACTAAGTGATAAGCAAGGGGCTCGGCGGTGGGTTCAACCTCGCGCACTGGGAATTATTCTTTAGTTTCGCTATTTAAAAGATCTGCCCTTGGCTAATATCTTCTCATTCATTATGGACTGCAAAGTAGCAGCCTCCAACCCGAAAATGACAGTCGATTACAGTACAAAAACGTCTCTTTTGTTTGCAGTAACGTTATTTTAGTTCAAACCATTAATTAAGTTGGAGTAAGGGGATTTGATTATAGCAGGTCTGCCTCAGTTGAAAATATGGAATTTCTCACCGCTATTCTATTGGCGCATTAAATACAACTCGCTAATCACTTCGTTTTGTACTTATTTGCGTGTTTCCTTGTTATAAACAAGGCATTTTTTATTAAATCAACGTAGACAGAGAATTGAAATGACTTTTTAATTTTCTTTTCTGTCCTATAACAACGGTTGGCAGACGATTGTTTTTTTAAAAGAGCTAAGAATTCATATTCGAATTCTCCGTGAGGTAATAGAAGTGAGTGAATTAATCGTTGAGTCCAATTTAACAAAATTATAAATAAGTATCTTTGGCTTAGAATGGCAAAGATTGAATTGGATTGCAACTTGAAGTTAGTAACGTCTAGTTATGGGGAGTGAGACGTGAGGGTACCTGGTTTTAATTTGACCTCCATAACGTAAAAATCATCATCATAACCTTTAAATCTGCATTTACGCAAGACATTTTTAAAAACCTTTATTTATGCTTTACGCAATGTATTTTTTTTTTTGGGGGGGGGGGTAGTGTATCAGTTTTGGCTATTTTGTCTTGTCCAATGTGTTTTATAGATGCAGGACTGAATTCCTCTGGAAATCACCTCTCAAGCTGAATGAACCGCCCTTTGAAATTTAAATTTTTGCATTCTCACAATAAATGTGCGATGCAATGCGAGAATGGGCTCAGCCGACACCATCTCGGGACCAAGGGATCGCCCTCCTTCATTCATTTCTCTCCATCATATTACAACAAATATTACTATTTATACTATTAGTTATTAGAAGGTTCACAATTCCAAAGCCATTTGTATGACGTTATTTGTTTTACCCTTCTGAAGAACTTTCTCGAGATTTGTAGTTTTGATGTGTTTGGTGAAAAATTGTCGGGGGCATGTTATTTCAGGGACAACAGATATTTGAAGCAAGGCATAAAAATTAACAATAAATAATATTATGACGATGTCAAATCAATATAGCAAATTACACCTTAATGTAGTACCCAGTTTTTTTTAATTTCTGTTCCTGTTGTTGATGGTCTATCTCGCTTTACCTCCTCTTTCATCTAACAGAGTGAAAACTAAAGGAGAGATACCTACAATGAAGATCCAACAGACCCAAGAAGAAGGAAATCTCCAAAGTCCCTAACATTATAAAAGTCCGCTTTATTTCATACCCACAGCTGTTTGCTCATAACTTAATTTGGTTAACAAACAGTAAGATTACTTCTCCGTTGTGATACAAAGAACATGAAACAACTTTAGTCTGACACCCTAAATTAAATAAATGACTGTTGAGTACATCTGCATCCAAAGGAAAGGTTACAACATAATACTGAAATTCAAAATCAATTCCCCAGGTCTGAGGTCAACGTCTGAACATCTTGGAAATTGGCAGCCATGTAGTGGTATTTCAGACAGTTCCAAGTAACGAAAAGCAGTCTGGAAAATTCACCTACCATCTCAACTTAATTCACCTAGCTGTAGGATTTCTGACTATTTTTCCTGGAAAATGCTGACGATCAAATAAAACCTACTCTACGTGTTTGTAATGTCACAGAAAGCACCATAACAGGAGAACAAGGTGGCAAGGACTAACTCCACACTCTTTCTCAGCAATTTTCTGGTTAATTCAAACTACTTGAAGTGTACTATGAAATGCTATAAAATAATACGTAATCACAGCCAAACTGTGTACACAGCAAATGATAACCATAACTGGTTTCTGTTCGACAGAGTAAAAATTGTTCATTTCTTGTAACAGCTCCCAAGTTGTAGAATGCAGTTTGTAGGCCATGTACACAGTGCTCTCTCCTCCACAGAGGCTTGCAAAAGCTGACCACTGACCTAAGTGAAAGAAAGTCCAAGTCCTCAGGGGGTGGGACTCCTCATCTGGGTCAGCGGAATCCTTTTGAGAGCCCCTGCCATGGAGGAAGTACTCAGTGAACACCACTCAGAAACAACACCTCAAAACCATGACAAATTAAAGCCTCTGCTACAGCCATAGTTATCATATTCTAACAAAACTTAACCCTTTAACTCTCAAGACCTGATTATGAAATCTCCTGCTATACAGTTCCTTGCACACAGTTATGAGAATTTGGGGTTACATCAAGATAACACCCTCTGGCTGACCAGTTTGTCTATTCTCATTACCTGTCTGCTGGGCAATGTGTTGATATTATTATCACTTCTGGGAGTTAAATGGTTAACAGCCAATTACTTGTGTATTTACTATTTTATACAAAACATTAAATTTACTAATGCATGTTAAGTCCATGGTGTTCAGCTTGTTAATAGTCTCCCTCATCCACTGAAACTGGCTGAGAAAGAATAATTACATCTTCTGAAAAGAAGAAGAGGAAAAAAGAGTTTCAATCAACTACATTACTGTTAACGTTATTACTGTGAAGACCTTGTGACTTGAAGAAATCAGCAGTTCTAAGCTGACATCCCTGACAACAACGCAAAGAATAGCAGCATTCAGCAAGCTCATCTTGTGGAGTTAGACCTCTCTCCATCCAAGTCAGTGACTAGAAGAATTCAAACTAAAACTAAAATAATACTGTATCATTGAAAGATGGGAGTGGTCTTTATTTTTTATTCAGTGTCTGCAGAAAGAGGAATATTTTTCAAGTTGAAGCTACCACCATCAAATTGGTCACCAGCTTTTAACTGGTTTCCAAGGACCGTTAGGCCAATAATATCATATAGCAACAATAGTACAAGCAATTTGATTGGGCTGCCACGAAGCTCTCGGAATGTCTCACAGGATTGATTGAGAAAACAATAAACACACTGTAAACAAACAAAAAAATGCAATGGCCCCTATCCCTGAAACAATAGAGCTTCATGCCATATGGGGTGAATGAAATTAGAGGATCCAAAGAGCTTTGTGACAACAGATTTGATTGGCTGCTGACCGGGCCAGATTTCCTTGTAGCGTCTGCAGGCTTTTCAATAATTTTTCTTTGCCTGGTAATTCTAGTAAGCACAAGGGACAAAACTCACAGCATAGTAGCAGTTCAATATTATCATCATCACTAAAAGAAAAATCACTAAAATGAACTAAGTTCCTCAAAATATTTGGCAGTCTCTTACTAGGAACAATGCTTGTGTGATATCGCTTGACTCCCTCTTGATCCACATAGTTGTTGTACTGTATAGACCCTTGGACAAACAGTCGAGTGCTGAGAAAAAAGTGGAGAGAGAAAGTAAATTTTACCCCTTTACCTGAAGATCATAATTTACATATTTCCTATAGAAGTAGTAGGGAGAATTTATTAAATTTCAGGCAAATTCATCTTGTGTGATTCTGTCCTTAATTTCCATGACCAATCTGTTTGGTAAAGCATAGATATTACAATGAGAAATTTGGTGCTGATCACTCTTAGGTTGAAAGGGTCAATTCAATCCAATCACTTACAATATTAGTTAACAATGCCCTTATTCATAAAAGTCATTTCATTATAATCCATCCCTTCTACATAGTCAATGAGTTTCAAACTTCTACATCCCTCCTGTTGATACTTCATATTTAAATAATTTCATATTCACTGACATTTAGGTGTACACTACAAGCTTTGTCACTGCAATTTATGGGGCATAACAAAGAATGAGCAATAGAAATAAGAAAGGAAATGTAAGAAAAAATAGAAATTAAAATCTTTATCCTCCTGCAATCAATATTACATGGTTTTAATGATGATGACAGTGTATGGTTTTGCTTCTGCAAAAAGTCACAAAGTTGTTTTCCTCTGTAAAAACCCCCTTGTCCACTGTTTGGCATTAATGTGAGAATCCCAAAAATGTGAACACTTTGATTTAATTTTGACATTTCTCATTGTGTAGTAACCAGTTAAAAGCAACATGAAACCACAAACTAATTACCATTACAGTTTGAGGTTTAGTTTCCTCGCGTGTGATTGGCTTTTTACTTGAAACAATAACATTCCATAAATATTTCTAGTGTTCATGGTTTTC
>OX419336.1:33723414-33743414 GCA_948470475.1 Galaxea fascicularis
GATGCTTGGCTACAACACCAAGTTTGCTTTAATCCTTAAAATTATTAATATACATTCATGTACATGAATGTATAGACGTGAAAATGAGAGATCAAGTTTTAAAATGTTGTCAGATGCAAATAACATAATTTCAGATTATCTGACAATGATGAACTGACCCAAAATTATTTAGCCAAAATTTTCAACTGTAATAACAGTTTTCTCCATCTCCATAGATATACAAGACTGGTCGTATAACATTTCAGCGGAAACCAGACCCACCCTCCATCCCATCACCTGGTAAAGCATATGGATATGAAGAAGCACCTGATGGAAGTCTGCGACCACAAGACATTCCAAATCGTGACAGCAGCATGGGTCCTGCTTACTACAATGTTAACCATGTAAATATCACAGGCTTTGAAAACTGATTTCCACATGTTCCATACACATATAGTCATGAACTGCACAAGCAAGCAAACAATATCCTTAAGAAACCTTAGTTTCCATTGGTATCTATATATGGGACAGATTTTAACTGTATGAGGTGCCACCAACCATTAAACAGTTTTAATAATTAACTTGATGTTGTGAGCTTTCTTGTGATCCTTATTCCATTTTTTTTTCAATCCAGAAAGATACGGCTACCATTCAGAGATACAAAGGAGTTCACTTTGGGAATCGAACATCAAAGAGAATGCAGTTTAGAGGTTTCTGATTCAGTTTAACTAACACAACATACATCATCAGCATTTTCACTGACAGTAAATTTAAATGTGTCTTGCAGGGGTTTCATTAGAAGCTGGCAACCGGCGAAAATCGCTGCCTAGTTTGTCCGAATTTACCTCTCACCACCGCCTACTTTGTCTAGATTTCACTAAAATGATTAAAAAAAATTAATCAGGTCGCCGCTTACTTTAGCAAGCTTAGACGGCTATTTCAAAACTTATTGAAACCTCTGGTCTTGCATTATTATTGGCAAAACACTGACCCAAGTCAACTGACCCCCTGCTGGCCCCCTTTACTGAGCCCCTCTAAAATTAACTGCAAAAATTTAAACAAGAACTTTAAAATGCAGTAAGGGTGAATCAAGTTGATGGAGTGACTTTATAGATTTTACTCTGTCTAACGCCAGACGATTTTACTTATCTAACAGAGACCCCTTAGGGGTTAAAGGGTTAAAAAACTATCTCCCCTAATTCAGCCTAAATATACCTAAAAGTTGTAAATTTCAATGATGGCAGAAGCTTGTCCTGACTAAGGCCAGCAGGTGACTTATCACTAACCACTTGACCACTCTACCTTGGTTCTCTGTTGATTGTCTAATGACATAGAAGTCAAAGAGAGAGAACATGTTGAATTATTTTTCACTCTTAGTATCCACATTTAATGTGTTTATACTAATCATCTCTAACAAGATAGTCTAAATCTTAACTGCTAAGATTTTGTTTTTGTTTGTTTAGGGAGTGGTGGCCCTGGGCCTGGTCAGTATGATCCATTCAATGAGGCAGGAATTAGAGCACCAATCGACTTGGTAAATAACAGTCACTTCTGTCAATAATATTATTGATAGTCAGTCTGAGTTTCTACTTGTTAAAGTTTTACCCGACCATAAACATTTAAATTAAAGCTGATTAAAATGGTTTTGAAAACATTCCAGGTTATTGAAGAAACCAGGAGGCAGCCTTTTGAATCTAAGGTAAGAAATATGATGTTCTATGTAGTTTACAGTAACTCTATGTCCGAACTTTGAGCTTGTCCCAGTGACAAATATGATTATTAATAAATATTTATTAAGAGATACATGTTAACTTGATCTGATTTCTGTTATGCATACTTCAAAATTGTTCCTTGTTACAGCAATGAATTTGCAACAAAGGAATTTAAACAAAAATGATTCCAGGGATTGGAAATAAGGATTATAAATCAAACATGTGTAAAATTTATGTTTTTAAGGCATTATTAGGACTCAGTCCGACTACTGGCCAATTATGTTTGCTTGTTACTAGTGAATTAAGGGTGATCTTGATTCATGAGCAGGGCCTTCTTCAAATTTGTAGCCTATGTATGCCCCTGTGATAGTAGGTGGCTGTGGCAAATGCAGTTAAAGTGGCTGCAATTTTAAGGGTTATATTTTTCAAGTATTTGTTGACCAACATGGCCAAGTAGCTAGTGACTCAACGACTAACAGGCATTGGAGCTCTGGCGGTAGCCAGCTTCTATTGAAAGCCCTGCATGAGCTACTCATATTTCATCTACACCTTGATATGAGTTCTGCATGGCTATTTACAGACTAGTCCATGACATAATTTAGTCTCAAATGTTTTCATGTTTTTGTGTTTCAGCTCCCTCGATATCATGAGTCAATTGCAGTGCAGGAGGAAAAAAAGGTAAAAACAATGCAATTATTATAACTTTTGAATGTAGTCTGGGCAAATTTACATTGTACTACTTTTTATCCCCCAAAAAATTAACTTATACCTTTGTTTTTGAAAATATAGGCTGTTCCAGGTCCTGGAAAGTATGAAATCAAGAGTCAATTTTCTGCCAAACCTGTGCCCATCAATCAACAGGATGATCCAGTTATACATCCTCCATTTGGTACTCAGTCCAGGGTGAGCAATGTGAAATATTCAGCAAATCTAATTCAGATTTGTAGTGCATGTTGAGGTTTAATTTTTTCCTGGTTAACATTTTTTGAACCAGTTTGATTTTTATTTTCCTTTGTTTCAGATTAAGGTAATGAATTTGACACAAAGGAAAGTAAAAATTAAACTGGTTCAAGAATTTTTAAATGAGAAACAAATTTGCACCACAGCACATAGATATATTCACCATATATTGTTGGGGAAAAGTCTAATTATTATATGCTTATGTACTCTTTATAAGTTTTGTCTTGTTCACATCAAACCTATTTTGGAATTTAACATGTTAGTTTTGTTGATAAAGGGAAATCACAGAACCCACAAAAACTCCCAGTCTATAGCTGCAGTTACTAATAATTTTTTTTTTAAAGAACTAACAAAAACACAACACATTTTCGTCATCAAAACACTTTGGGTTGGATGTGCCACTTCATTCATCTGACTATATTGACTTAATGGTATACAAAATATAATGTGGCCATAATAATAATTAAACATGAAAACAAACATCCAAGTATATTCTTCTTGATGATTGCATTGTTTGTTTCAGCGATTTGGTAACAGCAAAAAGGATACACCTGCCCCTGGCTCTTACAGTGATCCACGTAACTCCTTAGAAATTCTTAAAAGGTAACAAGCTTTGCAGCAGAGATAATTATCAACTTTTCCTCTCATTTTTTTGTTAGACACACATAGCGGGATTTCAAATTATAGAATTATGGTTAAAACAAAGATGGAGTAATAATGCTGAAGATAAAATTCTCTCCTAAAGTGATTGGTGTACCAGTTTCCAGGACTTTCCATCAGGCTGGATCTTTATTGCCACACTTATTACTTTTCAAAAGTAATTACTACTAAAAGCTAAAATTAGCCGGGTGTTTCTAACACATTTTATGGTTGCTATGGTAACATATTAAACCTAGGAAATGGTGATAGCCTGTTCACTAATGATTGTAATGAGAGCATTTTAATAATAATTTATTTCAAATGAAGTATGATCCTCACAGTTGTGAACACAGTTTATGCGGGGTCTGAACCCGTGACCTCACAATACCAGTGCAATGCTCTAACCAACTGAGCTATGAAGCCACTGACGTTGGGGGAAGGTGAATTGCATCGCACTGGTATCGCAAGGTCACGGGTTCACACCCCGTTGAAGTCCTAAATTTTTTTCAGGCTTCTTTACACAATTGCATAAATTGCGTTCACAACTGCAAGGATCATCCTTCATTTGATTTCATTGCTGCGTTCATATATGATTTATTTCACATGAATCATTCACAATAAGTCGTTTGATACTACTATCATGATACCAATCAATAATTATTGATAAAGTGAATATTATGGTAGTACATACTGGGTATTATAAATGTGGTTCTTAAGGCTGTAACCGGTAACACCTGTTACAGCTGAGTCGATGTTACGGGTGATGGTTGCTACATTGAATTCAGGTCTTAACCATGTTTTCAGATGTTATGGGTGCAGTCATGGATGTTATGCCTGCTTCAAAACTTAATGACAGCTCAGATATTGATCCATTAAATTAAGTATACAACTGCTGGATAGTGGTGGAAACTGGTCAGTTGCCACCTCAAAGTCCTTGTTTACATGCCTTCATGAGGTAAACGTTTGCCTTGGGTACAGATCCAGACAAGATTAGTGGTACTATTAATAATAAATTAGTATCTGCAGGACTCAAGCATATTTGGGATTCAATTTCTCTGTGTTTACTAGGACTACAGGACTTAAAAGAAGTCCATTTGGTCAGACAGCTGTGCGATTCCAAGGGGAACATCATGTCAAAAAGACACCAGGTAACACTCCAAATCTGTACAATTGTTTGCTGTTATGAACATCTATTTACTTCTTGAAAGATGTATTGTTAGTAGTTATATTCGCTGAATGAAACAGGAAAATGCAAAAGAAAATTCAGGTTTTCTCAACATGACACTTAAGCTTGAGCTTACTTACAAAAATCCTATCTAATTTGAATGCTTTACCACCAAACTACATATAGGAGATGAAACATGTTGGATATTGCTGATGATTTGGATGTCAGTGTGTCTTTCATGTACTTGTTATGAGAGAAAAATTGATCTCAAATTTTAATCCTTAAGTATTGAAAGATGTTCTATTCACATGAGTTTGTGTTATTAGGTCCAGGAGCATATTCCATTCCAGATATGACCACCAGCCTGATCAGGAAGGCTCAGTAAGTATTTCCTGTCACTCAGACCCAATGCAAGAATTCTTAGCCAGAGTTAAGTCAGTTAGAATAAAATTGTGACGTAATATAGTACTCTTAGGTTGTTTACCATTTACCCAAAAAATCCGGAAATTTCGGATGGAATGTAAATGGGAAGACTATTTTTTTCTTCCCGAACGGAAATTTCCACGGGAAAACGGGATTTCTTGAAAGGTAGTCCAAAATTTCCAACCGGAATTTCCGAACGGAAAATGTGTTTACCATTTGCGATTTTCACCAGTTCCAAGCCCTGCTCCAATTTTGATGCATGTCACGTGTTATTTTTTAGGGGTTGTGTAAATGGTACGCGCCAATTCTGAACGGAATTTTTCATTGGGGATTTTTGCTTACCATTTGCACAAACCGTCGACCAACCGGTTTTCTCATGTGAATGGTAAACAACCTTATATTATCCTCTTGAAGGGGTGATGAACAATAAGTGTCAGAAGGCAAGACTAGCATTTTTCTATTACTTAAGCTTGAAAATTTTGATAACAAGCAGTCATGATGGACTAGACATGGTCCCATGATGCATAAAATTGTTGTTTTCTGTGGATACTAGTAATAAGGGCCCTGTGCATGTAGGAATAAACTGGCTTTCATATCAACTTTTAGGCTGATTTTGTTTTAGCCAATTCCAGAGAAAATGGTGCTACTGTAGGTTATTTGAATGAACTGTTGTTAAGGCCATGTCATAAATGAGGTCCTCCAATTAACAAACAAGAAAATTACAAATTAAACAAATGTTTCCTTAGTCTGAAATATCAGCCTTCTCCTCTTCCTAGCCCACAGGGGGCACAGGCAACCACCTGTGGCATGCCCCCTGTGGGTTAGGAGCAGGAGAGGGCTGTCATTTTAGACTAGCCTTTCCTGTAAGGTGAAGTTTGTTTGGAATTCTACCTCCTCATTGAACAAAACTTAAAAATGCATAAAGTTATTGTTTTCTGTGAAGGGCTCAGCACATATAGGGATAAACTGACTTACACATTGACATGTCGATCTTTTTAGCATGTTGTGATCAAACTCCAGATAAATGAAGTTCTCCAATTAACAGGCATTAAAATTAGAGTGGTGGAGAACAAAACTTAAATATCACTGTTTGTTTACTTGTTTGTGTGGCGTAGTGTTGAGAGCAGCAGGAAAGGAGCATTTGGCTCAACATCATCAAGAATTGCACCCATGACAAGAAGACAGGAGGAACAAATGCCAGGTTTTCTTCTTAAAAATCCCTAAAACTTATCATTTTAAAGCTGTATTGCCATTGATAGTTTTTGTTAGTATTAAGTTTGAAATAATCGTTTTTGAGGTTTGTTTTATGTAAATTGAATGTGTTACTGTTCATTTTTCAGTTTCCCAGTTAGTTGGTATCTGAAAGGCTATTCATTTTTTACTCAGGTGGCATTAAATGCTGTCAGTCATTTGGTGTTCACTTTATTTACTGATTTAACAACAAATTATCCTTTTGAAGCTAAATGCTGAGGGCAAAAACATCTCTTTTGAGCTTTCAGGTGGCAAAAGGTTATGTGAACAAAATTGCAACCTGTTTTATTTTTATAACTCCCAGTTTGGCATATATGGTTTGTGATGCTTGAGTGACCTGTAGAAGATTTGACCTAATGTTGCGTGAGATCAGAAATATCACTGTACGTACATTATCAGTTGAGTTTGGACCGAGGGAAGTTCAGCATCCAGAAATACCCATCACATCACAGCCCGAAAAGTTGCCGATGGATGCTATTTGTGTTCCCCTTGACAACAAGGTGGTTTCAACGTCAAAACTTGGGCGCCAACTTCTCTTGGTCCAGATTCAACTAATAATCATAGTAAATACAGACAAACAAAACTCGTGCTCCTATATCTGAACTTTGCCTGGTTCCTTTCAAGGTCCTGCTCACTACTTAACGAAAGAAAAATCGAAAGGTAAAGAAGTCCAACCGTCTGCCACATTTGTATCTGCAACTGGACGACTTTACACACCACCAGGGGTAGTGCTTGTAAGTGTTAAAAACGTCAACATTTAAATTTACACCGTCGCCGTCGTCGTCATCATTATCATCATCGTCGTTGTCGTCGTCATCATCATCATCACTATCATCGTCATCATCATCATCATCACTATCGTCGTCATCATCATTATAATCATTATCATCGTCATCATCATTATCGTTATCATCGTCATCATCATCATCATCATTATCATCGTCGTCATCATCATCATCATCATCATACCATTTCAGGAGCGCATAAATGGGCTCATGACCATTTTATATGCGATAAAAGTAAAAGCAAAATGCTGCTGGGGTCATGTAACTTATATAGTATGCAACTGCAATACATGATCTTTAGGACTAAATTAAGTTCCAGTAGTGCCTACGTAACGACTGTGCTGACAGGGCAGTAAAGTCTAGTCCTAGTTTCCTAGTGTTTAGAAATGTATGGGTAAACCCTCAGTGTTTATGAGACTTAGTAAAGACGGTTGCTGAAAAAGAACAATTCAATTTTCTTAGGCAGCTGAGCCACCATAAGAATCTTGTCATCTGTTTATAAGTTTTGATTAAGATATGTTTTCAAATGAAAGCTTCTCACAAGCACTGTCTTGTGGTGCTTGTTGAAACACTGATAGCTGTGATGTCCTCTGGTGTTGCTTGGTTTCTTTTGTGTTGTTCTTTTGTGTTTTTCCTTTTTTCTTTGTTGTGTTTTTTTCCTAATGACTTGTTAATTGTCGTCATAACTGTTCAGCGTTACTTTGTACTTTGTTTCCAGGATAACCCTCCACCAGGTTCTTATGAAGTCCGCCAGTCTTACGACTCAACACAAGGTACATGTAACTGAAGTTTTTGAGTTACTGTTTGTTACTGGCCAGGTTTTCGTCAGAGGCTGATGAAGGCTGCGTGGTTGGCTGCGAGCACTTAAGCACACTCTCTCAACTGGGCGAGAAACTACTGACTGATCCTCGCAGTTGTGAACGCAATTTATGCAATTGCGTAAAGAAGCCCGAAAAAAATTCAGGACTTCAACGGGATTTGAACCCGGGGCCTCGCGATACCGGTGCGATGCTCTAACCAACTGAGCTATGAAGCCACTGACGTTGGGAGCAGGTCAATTGTAGGTTTATATGTTCCCGCGAAAGAGATGAATGTGGATGATATATATGAAATAAATCATATATGAACTGCGGATGTGAAATCAAATGAAGAGTGATCCTCGCAGTGAATTGCGTTCACAACTGCGAGGATCAGTCTTCACTTGATTTCACATCCGCAACGCATCACGCAACGCTCCGCCCAAAGAACGAGCGTTGCGTGACATCCCAAAAAACGGCTGCGAAGGAGACTATAGGCCAGTGGACTACCGCAAGGTCGAGCACTGCTCAGTTATAGTAAATGGTAAGACGAAATTTATAGCTCTGTTTTTGTGCCAGAGACTCGCGTACATGTACACTAAACTTTGACACTAGTTATGGCTGTTGAATTTTACAAATTCAGTAATCTTTCATTTCCTTTAACAGGACGGGTGTTGTATAGTTCCACACAGCGTACTAATAGGAATGCCAAGAAAAAGGGTGCATTCCTGTCATCTTCCAATAGATTCCATGGACAAAGTCAGGTCATGTCAGAGGAAGGCGATCCAGGTAAGTAGTGCCTGGCGTATGTCAGTAATGTCGGTATAATTATCCAGGGCTTGGATCCCGGAAGATTCTTGAGAATATATTTTATGAAATGCCATCTACTACCGGGTTGTTAAGTGCTTATGTAAGAGAAGACACTTGTAGGACTTTCATCAATCACACGGAAACTGGCAAAGAATTAAGGGTTCAGTAACTACCACCCACTCTATCCAGGGCTCCTCCGCCTTTCGTATTCGCACCTTCAGTTTTTTGCGTCTTGGACCCTAGGACTGGTTAGTGTTGATCAAGACGAAAAAGACATTTTTAACTTTCCAGTCTGTAAGTCCATAGGGAAACATCCAATAACTAGTACTCAGCCATCACCATCAAAATTCCAGAACCACGCCACCGACAAATCCTTCTTCACTGTCGTCTTCTCGCCTTAAGGTTGCCGTCAAATAATTAATTGGGATGCTTTATTACCACCAAACTATATAAGCTGGGTGACTAAACTAGGAATCATAAGCATTGAAACATGTTGGATATTGCTTAGGATTTGAATTTCAATGCGTGTCATGACAGAATGTGGTATCGATGTTTTTTCGGTCATTTCTGCCTGTTTTTTTTTTTTTCCTTAGGGCCGGGTCAGTACGATATCAAGGAAGGAGGAGCTCGCGGGGGACTGATAACCACACGGCAACAGAGATTCATATCGGTCAAAAGCGAGACCCCCGGACCTGGAAGCTATGAGGTAAGATCAGTAGAAATTCGCAAATACGGAAACAAAGAAAGATTAAACATTTCTATGCTGCCGCAGAGTTACAAAAATACAGCTTTCACACGTAATTAGAGTGCGCGCTTACTTAAGGTTATTTCAGTTTTAATCTGCAACACGACTTTGTTATTAATTCTTCTTTGATGCCAGTAAGAATTCGGGAAGCATGGGTCTTGTGTACCACAAAGCGCGGGAAATTTTCAGCGGAGACTTTTTAGTACTAATTGTAAGTAACTGAACTGTGAGAAAGTCACGTGTGCTGACTGGCAACGATATGCATAAATGGGTTGGGTGATTGGATTTAATAATAATAATAATAATAATTTATCATATATTAAGCGCAAATTAGCATGTGAAGATGATCAAATGCACCGGCTTACAACCAGGAGCTTTACAATTCTAAATTCTTTACAATTCTCAAATCAAACTAAATCAAATCAAATGTTGGTTTCTGGAGAGAGGGGAAAACCGGACTACTCGGAGAAAAACCTCTTGGAGCAGAATAGAGAACCGACAAACTCAGCCCACTTATGACGCCGAGTATGGGATCGAACTCGGGACACATTGGTGAAAGGCGAGTGCTGTCACCACTGCACCAACCCTGCTCCCCAGTAAACTCTTTTTGTAGGCTACTTTCTCATCTGCCGAGTGAGGTAGGTTTCAAAAGTAGGGTGACGGTTTCCTGTAGCTCAGTGGTGAGAGCATCCGATCGGTGTTATGGAGGTTGTAGGTTCGATCCCTGCCTGGGACTCTGATTTCTTGTCAATTATCCTTTCGTCCGTTGCCAAGCAACTAGCATATAACTAATTCCTTTGTTTTTCTCCTCAGCTGAGTCCATTGCAGATGCATACAGCGTTAAGAGGCACCTTCAATGCGACACTTAACAACCCAGTAGCCATGTCTTACGATGACGGAATTGAACGGAGGTCTCCGTCAAAACAAGCCTTCCTGCTCGGAGTTTGACAAGTCCGTTTGTGTCTGTTCCCATCCTGCATGCATACTTTGATAGCATATTGTATACTGGATGAAATCGTTAAGATTGTGATAAAACTGAGCCGTTATCAACGAGGAAGGCTCTGGGAAGGGGTTACAGCACTGTGTAAATAAATGATGCAGTTTCATCGAGCGTTTTTGTGTAAATATATCCGAGTTTGAAGCTCCTGTAGAGACAGACATGAATTCATTAAAAGCAAATGGAACCAACCAGTACGTTTTTTCATCTAATTTTACTGTCAGTGTTGCGGTTACCCTGACTGCAGAGGTTATGTCTCGAGGGTTCCATGGAGCAGTAACTAAAATTGTGCGTGAGTTAATAGAGACCATGAGTGAAAGAAAAAAAAAATATGATTTCTTCTGCGATATCGTCTTTACTCCGCGTTTCTGGTCTCCACTTCTCAAGCAAACAAGTGTTGGCTTGAAGGGAACTGCTTCACGTTTTTAGAAACTAACATTTTTTTCGTTGGACTGCGGCTAGCAATCCCTCCGAGGGAAGCCCTCAACAGGCTCGATTACCACCCACTGTTCGGGAAATGAGCCCGATGGACAAAGACAGCATGGCAAGATTGAGGCTGTGACATAAATGTAAGTTTACTCTCCCCTCCCTAGTAAGTCAATGTATGTCACGTGACGAGGCACATGGAATAAAACGCATTTGGAGCGGCAGGTTTCTTTTGCAGGTCACATTCCACAGGTCAAAGTACAGGTCACCGTGCTACAGATAAATAAACAAGCCCAAAAGTGTCTCCTAGCCCTAATCACTATCCAAAATTTCTTTTTAGATCGTGATGAAACTGTTTGGCTTAGTTACCAATCGACAAAACAGTGACCTGTACCCGTGACCTGTGGAATGTGACCTGTAAAAGATACCTGCCTCAATTGGAGTTGTCAGCCATCTTTGAATGCCTGATCTTACAAGGGCGAAGTACCCAGGTTCCACAAGTTTTTCTTGATTTTTCTCCGCATGAGAGAGTCGCGACGGAAAAGAGAATTTCTCCCTCTCGCCGCGACTTTTCAAAAAGCTTCTGGGACCAGGGTAGGGGGGCGGGGAGGAGACAGACAAAAAACGAACAGACAACAAAACAAAACGAGAACAGGTAGAGTTATCCCCTTTAGCTGGGCTGGGTTCATACGAACGAAGCAAACATGAATTGGAGCGACGCTATACAAGCCTTGTCGGCTCGTGTTGATGCTTGCATTATCCCAGTTCATACCTGGCAACGCAAGTCATAACTAACATGAGCACAAGCGCATGAGAAGATGAAACGATTTCCATCTTTTGTGCGTGCTTGCGCGTGGCTCCTAAGATGTATAAAATAGGAAGATATGAGTCCTGGTCAATTAGCTAATTTCTTTATAATATCTATATAATATCTATGTTCTATTGAGTAATTGAGCAAATGCAAGCGCAAGGTAAGATACGCAAGCGCAGTCGACGTCTTTTACGTCGAACAAGGCTGACGAAAATACCTTTGAGTTTTGCGTTGCCCTTGTTCACACGTGTGAAGTTGCAAATGCAAGCACAAATGCTGGTGCAAGAAAATAAAGAATTGTCTATTTCTTGCGTTGGCGCTTGCGCTTGCGTTTGCATTTGTGTTACGGTAGTTCACACGTGTATTTCCTTGCGTTTGCATTTGCACTTGGATTTGCATTTGCGCCGCACGTGTGAACCAGGTTTTCCATCATGTTGCGTGTTGCACGTGCTTTGCTTGTCGTTACATAATCTCTTGCGTTACATGTCACGCTTTATGAAATTTCCACCGGATTCCGGGGGGGAGGGCTATCCACTGGATGCCCTTCATGCTAGGGGGGTACTCCCTTATATCGCCTGAACGGGAACGTGCGGGCCGATAGAGGTTCAGGGTATAATTTTGGGTTAAATGTCTTAGATAGCGTCCCAAAAATCTGAATTCTGTCTTAAACGGGATAGAGAAATCAGAGCTTTGTGTCTTAAACAGGCTCAGGGTTTGAGCGCCCAGGCCGCAACTCCCTACTCAAGCGTCTCTTGAGTACCCCCCCCCCCCCCCCGGGACTTCATGCTCAGGCGGCACATGTTTCCTATTTTGGGCTCATTTGTTTTCCGCTTTAACTAGCAACTTGATTAAGCTAAAGGGACAGACGAGCGGAATCCCTTACATCTCACGTTGCTATTTTGTAGCACAGGAACTTTCCTCACATGTGTCAAAATAGCATGATATTTTTAAAAATCAATATCACCGTCGTGTGTGGCAGGTGGTTTAATTAACAGAACGCCGAACGCCCAAATATCATTTGCAGAATCGAAGTCTTAACAATCGCCTTCAAAATTAGGGCTTCAGCCTAAATTATGCACTGAAGTGCTTTGGCCTACAGTAATTTCGACCCAAGTGCCCCATTTCGAACCACTGTCCCAGGGCCACTGTCGCGTCGTGTGAGGTACACCAAACATTTATTGTCGGATGTAGTTTGAAGCATGTCACCTTGGCGTCTAAAATAAAGACTTCATTTATCTTGCAAATGCAATCAGGCATATTTCTAGTTCTTTCATTAAATTCGGAGATCTTGCAAAGGGAGCAACTCTGAATATTCATTTTTACAAAGCAACCGAACTGACACCACTATTCAAGACAATAACGTCAGTCAAGGCGGTGCCAGTGCTTCCGAAACACGGTATTTTGCTAAGCGTTATCAAACGGATTTCACTCCTCACAACTACCTCCCCTGTATCACAACCAAAAAAGGACGAATACAAATTAACAACAAACCAGAGAAACAATCAGCTAATTGCAGTAATTGTTCACTGCAGCACAGCGTTACCTTTGTGGCCGTTACCTTGTCAACACCGTGACAGCATCACGCTCTCCCACGCTTGAATCACATGACAGCTCATTGCGTGTAAACAGGCTTTTGTTGACGTTCTCATCACATGATACCGAACGCGTTACAAATAGCCCGGAAGTTTTCTCTTGCCATCGTTCGTGCAGTGGCAACGGTAACGTTACTTTACCAGCAGTTTCTAGACCGGTGGAAGAAGAATATCGTCATAGAAAGCGAAAATGATGTCTACAATGCGAAGTGTTTGCTCCACTGTAGCGCGTTCGTTACGTCCTGCAATCTGTTCGACCACTGTTTTCGCGAGGAAAGCTCACGGCCAAGCGAAAACACAAGCACCGGCTTCGACCACAAGCGCGGGAGACGATCTAAGACTTGTTAGCGGTAAGGAGGCCTTATTCTAGCGAGTGCAGACGAGTGCCATTGTTTTTTAGTTGAGTTGCTGGTGAACTTAAAAAATTGGGGTCTTATTTTTTTCTCAATCATTACCACACAAATTAAAACTTGATAATGTGAGCTTTCCCGCGGGCGGTTTTGTTTTCCTGTTTTCGTCCTTGCATAACGAAAGCCAACTCACTACAAACGAAAAGGCGTAGCGAAATATAGTTTCACAACTTGCTTTCAAAGGTACTATTTCAATTGCTCTTTTCTTTCATTTTATGGCACTGAGACACAGAACAGAAAATGCCGGTCATGTGTTAACCAGTTTTTCCGGTTTCGTCGTTTACCGGACATTTGCCTCTCAAGTAGAGAAGAAATTTACAGTCCACATGTCGACAGGATACTCTGCGAACCGCTTGCTTTAATGTTTCAGTTTGTTTGTCATTTGCTAGTTATCCAATTTGCACATTTCCTATTAAGTGACAATAAGCTATTTTTATGCGTGATGTGGGCATTTTCACTTAAGCTAATAACGCAATTCGGTCCAGCCGAAGAATATACAAACAATAGTCTACATTTGGCGCGAAAATGTGCTCGAGAAGCGAAAAGTTTTCCGAGAGCAAAGCTTGAGGAAAACTGTGAGCTCCAAGGAACTGATAATGTCCAAGTACAAAAATTAATAATATTCGAGCATATTTTTAAAGTAACATTTATCTTTTCGTTAATGCATCTATCAATGTTTAAGCCGCAGCGGGTGGAGGCCTGGCATAGGCGGGGTATTTGACGTAAGAAGTCTGCCTGTGGCAGGGGCTTTTGATCATTGCTGCCTGTAGGTCAGGACATTGACTTAAACCGTTAGTGGGAAATTTGTGCTCTTTTGAACAGTGATAACATCCCTGGGGTTGGGCATTTGAACGGAAAAACTGAAGCAAGGTCAACTCCCCTGCCTATGCCCGGCATGCCCCCCCTGTAGCTTAACATTGATAGGTGCATAAGTTTATCTTTGTTGTCTTGTCATGTTTGTACCACATACTAAACTTTTCTTTGGCTGTGATCTCAGGTTCTGTGTTGAATAATCCCCGTTCAGAGTACAGAATGGTTCGTCATTACAAGGGGAAGGTGAAAGGTGTGATCTTCGACTGGTCCGGTACTGTTGTAGACTGTGGTGTGTACTCGCCAGCTATTGTTTTCTTAGAGGTTTTCAAAGCAGAAGGGGTACCAATCAGCATAGAAGAGGCTCGAGAACCTATGGGAGGCCACAAGAAGGTTCACATCCGTAAGATCACACACATGGAGTCTGTGAGAAGGAGGTGGTTTGAGAAGTTTGGACGTTTCCCCAATGAAGAAGATGTGGAGAGAATGTTTGAGAACTTTGTTCCACAGCAGATTGCATGCCTTTTGGACTACTCTGATATGATCACTGGTGCAGTTGAAACAGTGAACATACTTCGTCATGAGATGGGCCTGAAGATTGGTTCCACAACTGGTTTCACCACACCCATGCTAGATGTCTTGAAGAAGGCTGCTGCTGACCAGGGGTATACTCCTGATGTTTATGTTGCTTCTGACCAGGTACCACAGGCACGTCCCTACCCTTACATGGTGTGGCTCAATGCAATCAAACTAGATGTCAATCCTATTGAGGCAATTGTAAAGGTGGATGACACAGCTGATGGTGTGAAAGAAGGAACATCAGCTGGATGCTGGAGTGTGGGACTCGCTAAAACTGTAAGTTTACAGTTGGTTCTGAAACAGTAATATTGTCCCCAAAGGGTGGCATTATTTCATTTGACATTATTTTGTCACCATCTGTCTTTGTAGTGATGTTTGGTTTTTTCTTTTGTTTGAGTGTAAGAGTTTAAAGAGGGTCCCCTATACTTTTTTCGTGAAACATGATTGGGACTATTTTTTTCTCGTGTAACGTGATTTAGGTTTATTTGTTCATTCGTGATTCGTGGTTGCCGATATTTGCTTTATGGTGAACGTGAACGAATTTTGGGAATTACCCGTGACACGTGAACAGTCTCAATATTTTTACGTGAATGCATTTTCCAAAGTGGTATAGGGGACCCTCTTTAAAAACAGCTTGAGTTCTTGAATGTTGATGTTATCCATCTTGGTTTTTAATGAGTTAATTTTGGTAAGCATTCTTGGAAACATTAAATTCTTCTTAATTGCAAATAACAACAACAAATAGTTCCCACCCCTCAGGATCAGTCATTGTGGGTATTCTGCACAAAGCATGTTTTCCAAGTTTTGGAGCAAGAGAGACTCATAGGGAAATGGCCCACCAATATCAAAAGATTGTAAACCACAGTGTTGTGGTGTGGCTGTTTGTAGTAATCTTTAGCGTGACTACCCTGAATGGTTCTTCAGGGTTAAAGTATTTTGGAGTGATGGGGCTTTCTCATTTTATGTACATCGAAAGTATGCCTTCATGTAAACAGTTAAGTAACGATTCACACAAGAACTATAGCAAACCCTATTGTTCTGCGGCAATGGCAATTTCCCCACATAGGATATCGTTGATTTTAGGAATAAAGCTGGAACTCTTGATTGTTACCTAAATTTCTTTGTAGAACTAGACTAAATGTACTTGGTTCAAATAAAATTTAGGAAATTTTTGTGCCTAACCAATCATAACTGCTAAACACAATAGCCACTAATTTTGATGATTTGATGAAGTTCCCCCCACACAATTTCTTCTAAAAATTCGATGTGGTACAACGGCACCACAGGTTATCTGAATCTTCAATTAATACTTAGTAAATGTGCCTTTAACCCTAACTTTTAAACAATTTTTGAGTTGACGAATGAGATTGCTAGATTAAACAATGAAAAAAGTCAGCATTCCATCGTGCATTGCCATTTAGCGCTATAGTTCTTATGCGAATCATTACTTAACAGGTATTGGTTTCAAGAGTGAATATGCGCACTCCTTTGTAGGATGTTGGTTAAACTCCGTTCCTTGTTTTGCTGCTGCAGGGAAATTATGTTGGCTTGAATGAGAAAGAAATTGCTGCTCTTAGTGTAGAAGACTACGAGAGGAGGCTTTCACGGGCATATGATATACTTGCAAATGCTGGTGCCCATTATGTGGTTGACTCAATCGCTGACCTGCCACCTGTTATTGAAGACATCAACCGACGCCTCGCCCATGGAGAAAAGCCTTGAGATTTGAATGCATAGTCTAGGTATAAAAGAGAGAAATTGAGAGACCTTGGCAGTTCAATGAGTTTCATTTACTTGTACGATCCTGTTAAACTTTCAGATTTTATTGGTTGATGGTAAGTGAACCATGTACTGCAGTATTGCCAGATGTGTTGTGATTAATTAGAAACAAATTTCATGAAATTAAATTTGTTTTCAATTAGAAATTAAGGCAATTCCTGATTGTATTTGGTACCACAACAACTATTTATTGGATATTTTAGATTTTAAGACATTTCAGTGTATTATTTTGTAATTATAAAACATTTCAGCATTTTGAAATCCATGTGATATAGTGCCTAGTATTATCTATCAGAATTTTCAAGAGGCTGGTATTCTTTTATTGGAAGGTGATTTAATATGCAGAGTTTACAATTATTGCTAATATTTTATTTTGAAACCTAAAACCGCTTATGTATTTATAGCTAACGTGGAGTAAAACCTAGACTTTTTACAACATGCTTTATTGAGGTATGAAATCTTGGGGAAGGGGGGTAACCTTTTGGCCCCTTGTCTCAGCGACTCTCTGTTCAACAAAACTGTTCATTTTAGTTGTAGGTGAGGTAAAACAAACACCCAACATTGATGTCCCATTAGCAGGCTTAATTGTAGAACAGATTTCTGGTTGCAGTTTGTTTTTCAGACAGATGCAAATGCTCCACAGTGATGTCACAGTTCAAATGAACTGCACCAAAACCTTATTATGGAGCTTAGAAGAACACATTTACATACAAGCAAAAAACCATACATGCCAAGTCGCCCAGGTTATCCGGGAGTATCCCGGATGTGCAA
Organism: Galaxea fascicularis; assembly: GCA_948470475.1. Taxonomy (NCBI): domain Eukaryota; kingdom Metazoa; phylum Cnidaria; class Anthozoa; order Scleractinia; family Euphylliidae; genus Galaxea; species Galaxea fascicularis. Next base: position 33,740,856 of record OX419336.1, read on the forward strand.
CAAATCTCCTGGATAAAAACCACTCTGAACCTTTTAAAGACTTGCTTCACTGTAGACTTAAACCGTATCCCTGAACTGATAAAAGACATTTGGTCAGTGCATTCAAGTGATGCATTTAGTGACATAGTTGATTTTGGAAATTAAACTAAGATTGCTCAATTTGATTTGGTGGAAAACAGTTATTTTTACCTGGGAGGAGTGTTTTTTGGGTGTAAGAGGGGGAAAATCATTTTCTGGGGGGGGGGTATTGTTTTTTAGGGGGCAGGAGGGGAAAAATCATTTTTTGGGGGGTGTTGTTTTTTTGGGGGTAGGAGGGGAAAATCATTGTCGGGTGGGGGGTAGGGTGGGGTGTAAGGAGGTTGGGAAAATCTCCAGAGGTTGGCATCTCTGAAAAACACCCATGCCTACATTCCCATCAAACACATTCTTACTAGAATAAAAAGTGTAAAACAAATAATAGAATGTGCGAAACTTGGCAACAGTTGGCAAATGACAAATTGTCAATATTAATGGTAATTTTTATTCAATAGTTTAACTGTTTTTGACCTTTGAAAAAGCAATTGACTTTTGTTTTTGAGCCTTTTTGTGCTTGAAAATTTGCCTTCCAGTGAGACAAATTGTAGTTTTTTAGTTTTGAATGGTCAACAAAACGTAATCTCAACATAACAATGCGCTGAATTTAATTAAATAAATCAATCAATCAGTGATATTTACCCAGGAAGCTCCACTCACCGCGAAGTGGTTTTCAGGGAGGTCCTGCATCCGGATCGAATTGGAATTTGGAAGTGTTGGTTTTTGGGGAGAGGGAAAACCGGAGTACCCGGAGAAAAACCTCTCGGAGCAGAGTAGAGAACCAACAACAAACTCAACCCACATATGACGTCGAATCCAGGAATCAAACCTGGGTCACGGTGGGGGGCGAGTGCACTTACCACTGCGCCAACCCTGCTCCCCGTGACAGTGTTAGGTGTTGAGCTCAGCCCATCTTGGGGAGATGAGCAGTTACTCCTCTGCCTCCACCTTGTTGAGCGGTTGAGAAAAAAAGAAAAATATTCATTGAACTGGAGACTAGGAATTCCCCCTCCCTGAAGGCCTGGTTACCTCTTTATGCCAGGCTTCCAAGCTTGTTCAGATTAGACATACAACGTGTTCAGAATACTGCCGCGCGCCTTATCTGTAATACTTCGTGCTTTGATCATATTTCACCAGTGCTTTTTGAACTTCATTGGCTACCTATGCATTATAGAATTATTTTCAAAGTTTTGGAGATTATATATACCGTATTTACTCGAAAAAGCGCCGCGGCGCTTATTTAATTTTTCGCGCCACAAATGCGGCGCTTATTCGAGGGCGGCGCTTATTTAAACATTGTACCAGACAAATTTACTTTTTCTATATTTTTATTCAACGGTACACTTTATATCTGTTAATTTTCCTATGGACTGATACTGAACTGATAGTAAATCTAGAATTACGAGAGAAATTCACGCGGTGAAAAAAACCCGAGAGTTTCATGATAACGAGAGCGAAAATATAAGCGGTGAGAGCGAACTCCGATGCTGTTTTAAAATTCTTTTATAGTGTTTTTCCTGGTTATACGGAATTCCTCGAATAAGCGCCGCATCGGGGGTGCGGCGTTTATTAACTTTTTTTGTCCCAGATGCGGCGCTTATTCGAGTAAATACGGTAAGGCAATTAATGGTATTGCACCGAAATATATCAGCGACCTTATAACTATCAAAGCAGAATCTAGCTATTCTCTAGGGTCCAATAATGAGCTACTGTTAGCCCATCCTGGAGTGCGCACAAAGACAACACTAGGGGATCGAGCCTTCTGTGCGGCTGCCCTGAAATTATGGAACTCGCTTACTCAGCCACTAAGGAAAATAACATCAGTGGACTCCTTTAAGGCGCAGTTAAAGACTTTATTATACAGTCAAGCCTATAAGAATTTTATATAATTTTATCATCAATTGTAGATTATTTTTATCAAGAATTGATATATTCTGTTAATTTTTTTAATATATCAATATTGTAATTTAATCTAATTGTAGGCTTTTTAATATTTGTTTATAAAATAACTAAGATAGTTAGCAGGCTACCAAATGCTTAAATATATGTAAAGAGTCATTATTTTTCAACCAATTGTAACGCGCCGGCGACCATAATATTTCAATGTAGCCGGCGCGATAGAAATGATTAAATTATTATTATTATTATTATTATTATTATTATTATTATTATTATTATTATTATTATTACTGAGGTGTGAATGTTGTCAATGTCAAGTTAATTTTTTTTACAGTTGAGAAAACATGTTATGAAAAGGATGTAAATTTTTGATAAAGCGGTACATGTAAATGAAAAGTGAATAACACCTCATGCATGAGGGACTTTGTTGTTTGTAACTTACTTTTCGAGGCTGTTAGTTTTTAACAACTTTGGCTCATCAAATGTTAAACTGAATAATTGTTTAACATTTCTTTCAAAAATGAAAGACTTCGAATGTTTAATAATAGGTACGGGTCCGGCATAATTTGGGCATTACACCTCCAGCCG
>OX419336.1:33748414-33785914 GCA_948470475.1 Galaxea fascicularis
CTTTAAAGATCAGAAGGGACGGCAAAAGGTAAACTTAAGAATATTTCAGGTACATTGCAAAATAATTCTTCATAGTTTTCGTTTTTCCTTATACTCTTTGGGCGATATTTTACGTTTGAAACATTAAACCGTGAATGAACGCGAAGTCAAGTGGGATTACAACTCAGATCTTCATGGGAAGATAATCTTCATTGACACCCCGCAATATGAATATTTAACTTCGTCTAACCTTAGTTATCATGAATCCTACAGCAATCAAATCGCTTGCTGCAGGAGTTGATTTTAGATGCTGACCCGGCCGGAGTTGAGTGGTATTGCCATTTTCGGATTATTCGTCGATTTATGCCATGAAAATATATTTATGATTAAGTAAACGAGCACCTGTCTACATGATAAACGCAGCCTTCTTTTTTGCAGCAGGCTGTAGAAATAATTATTGTTGTCAGCATGTATTTCCTATCGACCACGAGCGACGAGCCACATCATTTTGTGCCGCGGGTTCAGTTCATCTTCACCTTTGACGATAACTGTTTGATCGACATCTTCGATAAAGAATGCCAGAGAGAAAACACGAATTCTGGACGCCGATTAAAACGTAATTATTCAACAGTCGCGGTCACGATGCAAACCTACTCTAGCACTGAAAAGAATTGAGGTAGCTGTCCGCTCGGGAAGTAAAACTCAATTTTCGTTCCAATGTCTCCTCTAAGAACTTCCCAGTAATCCGAGTATGACCGCTGATTTGAACAACTGCAGTGTTAAGAAATAAGTATAAGCGTTCTCTGGTAAAAAGTTTTAAAAAGACTATGAGCTTTCGACAGACTGAACTGCTGTCTTCAACGGATAAAAACGTGTGAAGAATAAAAGCGAAAGATATTTAAATACATCGGGAAATTGGCATAAATTAAAGGATAAAGACGTGCTAAAAAGAATGTGAAAAGATGCCAAGAAAAATTAATGTTTCTTTAAAAGAATGTGATATTGTCTTGGGAGCGGGCACGAATTATTGTCCGCCCCAACAGTTTTTGCCGTGTGCCATGACTCCAATGTCTTTCTGTTCCGATTGTTCGCTTTGTCGATGATTTTAGAGTTGTTGAAGTCAATAACATGATTAAACGTCCAGGCATGTTTTGCGACATTTGAACCTTTAGAACAATGCTTTAAGTTTCTCATGTGTTCTTTTCTCCTAGTAGTAAAGGATCTTTTAGTTTCGCCGATGTAGTTCCAACTGCAGTGTTCTTCAATATGTCTGAAGTGCTCATTTGTTCAATTAGCGCAGTTCTTGTTGATTATTCCCATCTTAACTCAACGATCGAATGGCCGAAGCTCACTCTGTACTTTTTCAAGAGGCTTTCAACCTGATTACTTAAATCGAATTACGAACAACACGCGGGGATAATTAGTCTATAATTCTATCTGGAATATGTAAATTTCACATCAGTTTGTTTGATAGTCAGACGCGCCACAAACAAGTATAGGCATGTGTCAAGTGGGTTTCTTTTGTCTATCTTTAAAATAAGGAACGGGAAATTAAGGAATGAGGAATGGGGAACAGGGAATCGCTAATGTAGGGACCTCTAAACCGGGAAATCCTTGACCATGAAGATTCTCCAAACGAGACATTTCCAAAACGAAGAATCTCAAAAACGGGGAATCTATAAAACTGGGAAACTCTGAAAAAGGGAATCTCTTTAACGGGGAGTCTTCAGTTTACAACGAGAAATTTCATACCGGGACTTCTAGGTGCACCAGACGCTCTACCTAGCAACCTCGTTCCCAATTTTTAAGGGAAAAGTGAGCGAACGAGCGAAGAACGAGGGAAGATCGATTTTCTTCGCCCTTCTTTCTTCTTCTTCTTCTTCTTCTCTTCATGTAATTTGCGTCAGAGACACAAACACTCGGAAAAACGTCATGTTGCTCTTAGCTTAACATGACGTTTGAGAACCCTACAATATCTCCTAACAATATTTATTGGAAATCAGCGGAACCTGAGAGAAGGCGCTCCGAGAAACAGAAGCTACGTCAGTGGACTTTTCGTAGTAACAGACGACTTGGGTGTTGTTAATATACATGAGATGTTCTTACATATAACTTTCAAGTTAAGTTCGTGCCGACAACTGGTAACTGATTCTTAATTGCCATGGTTGCCATCCTAGGATTTCAAATTGAAAACTGCACCATCGTGAGAAAAGAATAATGCGCCATCGTGAAAATTGTGTTCACCAGGTAGATATACCAGTCTGCACAGTATGGCCGAGAACTCTACGAGATCTCGCGCGTGCCGGCCGGCTTTCTTAGCCACGTCGATTCTGATGATTTTGGCGTGCGCAAAGACTTGCCGTACTCTGCAGACTGGTAGGTAGGTAGGTAAATTTAACCCCGCCAACCAACCACCATACTCTCTTCCTCCTCTGAGAAAAGAATCCGAAGTTGATCGGTCATGTGTTGAGCGCGCAGCGTTGCGTACTTACTGACGTCACAAATGAAAATAAGCAACAGAGATAAACTGCGCATTTCCATTCCTGGCAGGCAGGTAAGAGAACCAGAAAACTGCATTGTTTTTTGTTCTGTTTTGCTTTTTTTCTCGTGAAATCGATTCATTAGTTGTTCAGAATACAGTGAGAGGGTAATCAGTCTCGGATTAATCAGTCTCTTGACGTTCTTGAGGTAGATTTTAGTTCATAAACGCAACAACAACAAACTGGGAATAGTCTTAAGAGCTTTTCGAGTCGGGAGAAAAATGTGGATTCAGCAGCTGAGAATCAAATAATTCATTTGTGTTCTGGACTACCCTGTGGAGGTTTTCTACTTTGTAAAATGGGGAAGACAATTGAAATGCGCAGCTCACTGTTCTTGGTAATCAAAATCGCTCTTCCTTGAGCTTAAATATAGGACAACAGAATTATTTCCTCAAAAAAAAAAGCCCAATGTTTTCTCAGTTGTAAACTAAGCGATTTTCAGAAAAGAAGCGCCAAGAATACCAGACAGCTTGAGTGACAACTAGACAAAACAGATATGAACATCTAAACTAACTGTATCGTCGCGTCGACGGAGAATTAAAGACGGGAGAAATTCATAATAGTTTTCATAAAATGGCCCAAGTAGTAAGCAGTTGCAGAATACCCGGCCCCCTCATTTACGTATATCGAGGCTTTTGAAGAACGAGGCACCATTGCCTTTGAATGTCACTGACTGATGGATGGACCGGGTATTCTGCAATCTAGCGACAATTTTCAGTGTGAAGAGACGCCAAGAATGCTACTGTAGATAACTAGAGTAGAATTGATTAACTATTTGACAGACTTGAGGGTTGAATGTGTCTGACGACTGGAAAAAACAAGGTAGTTTATCACCATGCTAACTTATCTGTATCGCTACGCAGAGGAAGGATATCGAATGATGACCAACTTTTGGTTTTATATACCGACTTGATATGCCACAGCAAAGAGCTTTGCTCGAGAATTGATGTTTCCATCACTAAGCACCCTCACAGCAAATGACTCCGTTCGAACGCCGGAAATTTGTGTTGTTGACGAGGGGTGAACCCTCGAAGTCCCCATTGAGCTAGTCACTGGTGTTTGAGCGCACGGGCATCTTCCCGAGTTTAATCCGGCTAGGGTCAAGAATTTCCTTTGTTCTCGGCGATCTCCATTAGCCTTCAGGCTAACAAGTCCTCGAAAGTTCGTAGGATTTGTATCACATGATATGTCAGACACATGTTTACCGGATCTAGCAATTATGATCATATTATTGGTTTATTATTTCCGAGAGGATGTTTACCATCTACAAGCCGGGCTAAGTCCCATTGGAATCTTTGGTACAATAAAGGTAACGTTTTTCTTAAATCAGCAGCTCAAACGAATTCAATTTACAATTAACACCGACACGCAAATCCAGATCTGCTTGAGTTCGATTGATTGGGTGGAATTTGTAAAGGTTTTGTATCTTAAATGCGTGAAAAGGAGGATGCGTGCGAACCTATCCCGAAAATTCCAGACGGAATGTTTGAGTAATGTGTGATCGATATAATAACCAAACGAAATTTCCGGATTTTCTGTGGCAAAAAGCCGCGATTCAGACTTGCATGCTGTTTTGTAATCAGCGGGACAAACAAAATTAAGAAGGCTCCCAAAAAAATCCTCTCTTGTACTTTGCACTGTTCAACGGTATTTATTCATTCCTTTGCAATCAGTGAGGATTGTTCAGCCCAGGAATCAAGTAGAAAGTGTTATAGGTAAGCTTGACATGAAACTCCATAATTTCTTATATGACGAACTCAGTTAAGAATACCGACCTCGAGCCCCTTTTAACGCATTGTCATGCTTCATAACTGGGACATAACTGGCAGAGTACTTTAATGTGAAAAAGCACTACAAGTTCAATTTGGCGGTTTCTCAAGTTTCATTTTCTACAATCGAAATAGCAGTACTAACTCAACTTAATAAGAAACAAGCGATAACTAAGGAATATCGTAGCAAGAAAATCATGTTTGACAAAAAGGTTTTGGGTTAGCGCAAAAAAATTCGGCCCGGTCTGCGGAAATCGCGAAATTTCGTCGCGGCCACGTTTCACTGACCCAGTTTAGAACGTTTCAACCTCATGACTGGATGAAAGCTTTCTCGCCGGCGAGCTGCAATTGATATATATTTTTTCAGATCGTTTGTCGTAAGACGGTACGTATATGTCGGATGGATCTGGTTTGGAACAGGATTATTTAAAGGCGAACTATACACCATACGGCGATGAGCAGAAAGGTCAGTGATGGAGGTGTTGACAATGGTTACAGGTGTGAACACGCTGCTAAAGCAGAAGCGAAACTGAGAAAGCCTCAAAAAATCCAGGATTGTGCAGGAATAGAACTCATGACCTCTACGATCAGGCCGGTGCAGCGCTCTACCGACTGAATTGACAAGCCAACCGTGGGAGCTGGTCAATTTGTTGGTTCATAATCTAAACCCTTGAGTGACGGAAATAAATGAAAACGAGTCGAAAAAGAGAGTGCTAAACCAAACCTTGTCGCTGATGTTTTTTTGGTCATCACGCAATCCCTTTTTTTGCGATCGACACGCAACGCTCATTCTTTCGTTCTTTTGGTAGACATCCAACATCAATACCAGCAATTCCTTCCCCATTAGGGCATTCGTGCGGGGGGGGGGGGGGGGTTGTGACGTGAGTCCAGCGATTTTACCCGGAACGCACAACGAAAGGAGGGAAAAACAAAGCGATACATACAAACCCCTTCCCACAATCTCCCAACACACTACCATAAATTGAATCAAAATAACTGCTGTTTAAAAAAGTGAAAAAAAAAAAACACTCAGTATTAAATATTAGGTAAAACTAGTTCTAAATTTACAAGTTATGGCCTAAGTTACTTCGACTAATTCCTAATCAACTAAACAACCTTAACTCGAGTAATAATTTTAAAATCCGTAGATAACACTTGAACAAACTAACTATTTACAAATTTTACAGTTCCCTGTTCAGTTCCTTTTGAATTCTTTGACTCTCCAACTCCATAAAACCAAATCCCGACTCCACAAGCCAAAACCAACTCTACAAACAAACCTCCTTCTCTCCGGTTCAAACCAAGCTCTAGCTCCGCGTGCTCTCCGCGTTTGTCTTCGTGTGAGTAAACTGTCAATTGCCACAAAGCACGTAGACTTTCAGCAGTTAACTTCTCCGCTCAACCACCGCCACTGACAAATGAACTTCCGGCGTCAAAGAATACTTGGTCGGCTCCTGCCAATAGAGTTCTAAAGTGATGACGTTACAAAATAAAATTTTTGAAATTATGGGATATGATACCATATTCTTATAGAGCATGCTAAAAGATGTCCTCATCCCAAAAATTAGCTCCGAATTGCAATTCCCGGTAGAGATATAAGGGATCAAAGTTTGATGGCATTCCATACAAACCCTTCAAAATTTGTTTCTGTTCCTTCAGTTTAGGACTGACTCAAAATTAGAGAGATTTATATGGGGCAGTATCAAATTTCAATCCTTTATATTTCAGCTGGGAATTACAATTAAGAGCTAAGTTTTGGCAAGGAACCTTTTTTAAGGATACTCCATTCGAAAATGGCGCCCAATCCCATAATTTCACAGATTTAATTTTTTGTGACGTCACACTTTAGAACTCTATGACCGTTGGCAATAGACTCTCTCTCCTTGTTCTCTCCTTGTTTCCTTCACCAAAGAACTGCAGCACACTACGTTTGCTCGGCTAACATTTATACATTCATGCTAATTTTGTTTTTACAATTAACACTTAACCTACATACATATTTTTTAAACACGATACCTTACAATCCTATGATGACAACGCTTTACTAAATCAACGGTTAAGAACAATAAACTATTCTTACAATTACAAAACACCTCTAATTACAAGATCTTAACACTACAATGGACAATTAGCACTAAAACGAAAATTGAAACAAAATAAAATCGTCACAGTTTAGTCTAACAGAAGATAAATTATTGAAGGATGATCCTCGCAGTTGTGAATGCAATTTTACGCAATTGCGTAAAGAAGCCTGAAAAATATTGGACTTCAACGAGGTTTGAACCCAAGACCTCGCGATACCGGTACGATGCTCTAACCAACTAAGCTATGAAGCCACTGACGTTGGGAGCAGGTCAATTGTAGGTTCATATGTTCCCGTAAAAGAGATGAGTGAGAATGATGTATAAGAAATAAATCATATATGAACTGCGGTAATGAAATCAAGTGAAAGATGATCCTCGTAGTTGTGAAAGCAATTTTATGACTTCAGCGGGGTTTAAATTAAGTGCAGGTTGGACTGTTGAGTCCCCATTAAGGGGTGGGGGGCGGGGGAGGAGGTGGGGTCTGAAGATCCAGTATCCTGTTAATTCTTGTGGTTAGTTTTATCCCTCAAATGCCAGTTCGATATCCTAAATCTTTTTTTTACCTATCCCGTATCCCGTTATCTCCCCCATATATCCCGTATCCCAAAAATATTTTGTCTAAATATCCCGCGTATTCCCATAACCCTTAATCGGACCACGGCTGTTACTCGAGTAGGGGTCACTCTCGTTCTCTCGGAAAACTTGAGTTAGCTTTCGCTGAGTGTGCTTCGGTGGCCTTACAGAGCTCTAGCCAAAGTTTATTATGTGCGCAACTGCCGCCATTTCTTAAGTGATATATGATGGAAGAACCTCCCCCGAGAATCAATCATCAGTTGAGTGTTAACGGTACCTGCTGAAAGACTGGCGACTGACAGAAACAATGGACAGAGAATATCCTGTACGGCTTTCTTCCAGGTCCTCACCGTCAATTCGTTTCGGTGACGTAGGCGAGGCGAACTAACGGATTGACCACCAAAAAACAGAAAGAGGCCTAGGAACTAGGCAAAATATTAACTACGTTATATTTCAGGACACTAACAAATATGATTCGAATAGAAAAATAAACTCGATGAAAAGAAAAAGGTTGGAATAATCAGTAAACTGAGCCGCAAACGTTTTTTTTTTGCAAGAGTTTCGGGCATCAGTTGTCCTTGATTTTACTTCACTTTACTGTGCTTATCAGTGGCTGAGTTCCAAGTTTACCTACTACTTGTTTTTGTTTTTCTCAGGCACCACTGGTTTGGAATTTTAACACGGCAATTCCACAATGACGATTACATCAGAAGAGGAAACCAGCGACAATGCCCAGGCCCACCCAGCTGCAAACGATGTAATCAATCATCATGGCGAAGAACCTGCCATACAGAATGGTCACATAAGCGCACACAAGCATGATACCGCACAGTCACCGGTTATTAGAAGAAAACCAGATGACACTCAAGCTGATGGTGTTCACACGACAAAAAACGCCAGGAATCAAAATTACACTCTCAATTTGTCCCCATTATTAGGATTCAGTGTGACCGTGATAGGATCTTTCATGTTACTGTGGGCGCCAACCACCGTGGCTTTCTTTTGCCTGGCCTGTCATTCACATCAGTGCTCCGTGGCAAGTCTGGGAAGGGAGATACTCGACAACATATATGAAGGAACTTTCACCAATTTTGCCTGGCAAACTATCCCGGATGTGACGTCTGAAGCAATCATCTTGTATTTCGGCTGGATGCTGTTGCAGGTGTTTTTATACTTGACACTTCCCGGTCGCATAAGGCGTGGAACCGCGACGCCTGCTGGGAATGTGCTGACGTACAAGTGCAATGGCATCAGTGCTTGGGTGGTGTCACACATTCTGTTTGTCATTTTGGTAAAGATGGACTTCATTAAGGCCACCATCATCAGCGACAACTGGGTAGCCCTCATGGTCATAGCTAACGTGTTTGGCTTTGGTTTGACGATGTTCTCTTACGTGAAGGCGCACTATTTTCCGACCCATCCTGAGGATCGCTGCTTTAGTGGCTCGACATTTTACGACTTCTACATGGGTATTGAGCACAACCCAAGAATTGGCCCTTTTGATTTCAAACTGTTTTTCAACGGTCGACCAGGAATTGTTGCTTGGACACTGATTAACTTGTCCTTTGCCGCCAAGCAGTATAACGACTTCGGCTACGTCACTAACTCGATGATTCTTGTCAACATTCTGCAAGGGATGTATGTCATAGACTTCTTCCTCAATGAGAGTTGGTACCTCCGCACAATCGACATCGCTCATGACCACTTTGGCTTCTACCTGGCCTGGGGCGACACGGTCTGGCTTCCCTTCATGTACACACTTCAAAGTGTCTACCTTGCTAGGAACCCAGCAAGTTTACCTTGGTGGGGTTTTGCAGGCACGCTTCTCCTCGGCTTGACTGGCTATTGGATTTTTCGATCTGTCAATCACCAGAAAGATTACTTCCGGGTTGCAATGAAAACGACTGGCAAGTGCACAATTTGGGGCAAGCCAGCCAGGTACGTTTTGGCGTCTTACGCTACCACGGATGCTGAACAGAAGCAGTCGTACCTCCTGGCTTCCGGTTGGTGGGGACTTTCCCGTCATTTCAATTACGTTGGAGACCTGCTGAACGCACTGTCATACTGCCTGGCGTGTGGATTTGGTCACGTGCTGCCGTTTTTCTACTTCTTTTTTATGCTGGTCCTTCTGATCCACCGTTCCTTTCGTGATGACGTCAGATGCAAGCAGAAGTATGGGGCGTCCTGGGACAAGTACTGTCGGATGGTACCCTACAGGATTGTTCCTTATGTGTTCTAACTCTTGTAAGCCCTACCAAGAGGGCTAAAAGGGGAAATTTGTAAGTGCATGTTTAATTGGCGAGTAAGAAAAATGCACAGTGGTATTGAAAAACAGTGTTTAACAAATTTCATTGCAACATCCGCACTTCGTATTTTATGTAAAGGTTTAAAAGTGAATTAGATTTAGCGTCTTCCTTTTAAATTTAAAACAACGGTAAATGCCATTTTGGAAACATTAAAAGTAAACAACCCAGTATCAGTGGACAGCTTTCATCTGAACAGTCACAGTTGGGTCGGACAGATGCACGTGTTTGCAGTGTTAATCTGATTGCTGTCTGAACAGTGAACCCCAGGTCTAAAAGTGTTGAATTGTTTAGTGATTTTAGTTATGAAAAGTACTACACTGAGGCACAAGACAGCTGCAAGATGAGGATGGATTTGTCCATTGCACTTTTATCTTTAACAATATAATTATATTAATTTTTCCTCTTTTTTGTTTTTGTTTAATAGTGGACCGCTCTGTCAACGTAATAAAAAGTTGTCATCGATTCCCTGCAAGCTCTTACTTGATAATTATAACTAATGATAATACTAAATCGGTTTTCTTCGAGTTAAAAGCTTAAAGTTAGGTAAAGAGGCCGAAACAAATCTTCAACAAAAGGGGCGTTCTTGCTGAGCTTTACTCTCTCTCAAAGCCCTCGATGAGACAAACCATTTGCTTTCCTTCAGGGTTTTCAGTAACGTTAAAAGTGCCGAACTCATAGGTTAAACAAGCCTTCAGAAAATAGCTATTTCGATGAGTGAACTATGTCGCGCACGTTGCTTGTTCCTTCAGATCCTTTAGTCTGAAAGTTTGGTAAAAGGTACAGATCGAGAGTCAGCCAGAGATTAAGAAAATTGCAGGATGGAAGGGGCTCGTCCATTAACTTCAGGCGTTTTGTTAACTGGTTAACACTGACAAGAGAAAACATTTTGCAAAGGTGGACTTGGTTCAAGTGACATTTTAAAGGACTGTTCCCTTTTATGAATTATTGTATGGACCATAAAAAGTCTCTAATTTTCACGATTTTCATGAGCCTTTTATTTAACTGAACCAGGAGCCCATGTTATACATCTTTTTTCAATCGATAAATTTTAAAAACTCCTTCCCAGATCCCTACTCTTTTCCAAAACCACTGTACTGGAAGACGACCGCACGCATTGTGGTAAGTACCGCTGACCAAATTTGAGCGTTGTTTGGCGATGCGCGCCGACTCGCGAAAATATTTTATAAACGTGTAACGTCAATCACACAAGATAACGAGGGATAATAACCGCATTTCAACAAAAGCAGTAATCAAATGGATTTAACATGCACGGCCCGCTTTGTCTTGCATTCCATGGTTTACATGGACATGACAAATCATCGATATTTCGTATTTTCACGCAGTTCATCCACTTCGCAAAACTATGAAAAAAATTAAAATCTGAAATGTCATATGTACTCCTGATGTACTTTATTAAGTGTTTCCACCACCAAATGCAGTGTTTTTGAAACTAAAGAGGGATTGAAACACGCAATCAAATTAAGTTAATAAAAATCTGGAATATTCAAACCGCGAAACGTTATTGCATATAATGGCGGTCATTTAACGATGATAACAATTTACTGCGAACGATCTAGTCAGTACAACTATGTGTAACGTTACCGATCACAACACAGACAACAGAATCGAAACAGAACCGGCTTCGCTTTCAAGTTCTCTCAAATCTTTCCTCAAGTTTGCTCCCGCTAACAATGACATTATGAGATGTCTCATGCTTCAAGAGAAATTAAACATATCGGCATTATGTGAGTATCTGCTCAGTGGAGCGAAGAATCTTATTTGAAGACTAAAAAGTTGTCAGAGACCAAACAGAACTTGTCATCCTGTCAGTTCTGTTAAGTCGTGTGTGACTTCCCTCAAATAATAACACCAGCGGATCGCTTGCAGCGCGATCTTCTATTTTGAGTTCGTAATCAAAATACCAGCCACAGGGCCGGAGATTGAAATGTTAGAAGGAATGTTGTTAATATGAAGACAAGTTTTAACAGAGAAGTGAACTTGCGATGGAATAACCGCTGCGTCTAAAGTGGGCCGGATGCACAAAAGAAACGAGGTAAGGCGCCGCTTTAGCTAGCTTACTTTGCAAAGAGTCTCTACGCAAAGAGTGGTATTTTTTATTGATGACATCCTGCGGCAGCTTGGGTTCACTGAGTATTGTCTTTCATATGCATTATTTTTAATTCATGAAGGTTAATGTGATCAAACGTAAATAAACCACTTTGACTTGCCAGCTATCTCAGTATCGATTCCGTAACCAGCTGCGAGTCATGTCGGAGTGAACGATACAAGAAACTGGTTTTCACTTCACACCAGTTCAGGTGAGTCATTTACAGATCATAGCTTGGTTCTATTCCTTGCATTTAGCACCCCTTTGTAGTCGTTCTCTCAGGGACTTATTACACTAATGGTTGTATTTTAAACAAACCAGACTTGACGCTTAATCGGTTCCCCGCCACGCAGAATTGTATTGTACAACTATCAGCTGAACCACATTGTGTGCCGCTGACATCTTTGCGCATTTGATAAATCGATCACGAAAAAATCCTTTTCAACATCTGCAGTTATGCTACGGACCTTTTCTCGCTGGCAATTGTTTTGAGGCGGAAAGCCTCTTTTCTTCAAGCGTGTTAGATAGCCTTGGTATCTTTGGTGTTTTGAGTGCTTTAAGAGCTTGCACAATATCATGTCACTGCTCTAGTATTATATGCATGTGCTGACTCACTGCACACTGTTGAGTCGAAGAACTGGTGACAAAGTACTTAACAGTCGAGAGGTACGCATGGTTTATACAATTCTACAGCGTATGAAAACTTGATTACCTTCCAAGCCAGTCGATTACCTTCCAAGCCAGTCGATGACAGGAGTGCTTTGATTCACTAATCAACTAATTACTCTTCCAAATATAAAGTAGGGCCGAAACGGCTTCAATAAGCTTATCGTATTTGAACTTGTAGCAAATGAAATAGATATCTTAAATTTTAATTGGTCTTAGATGCCAGGAATCCTTGCAAAACCCAACTCAATATACGAGACGCCGCCAGCTTATTGAAATAACTTAACTCCACAGTACCGCTGAGAAAAATTAATACTCGAGGAAGATGTTTTCAAAATCATTTACTTTGTTTCAGTATTGTTTAAACAGGGTGAAGCTTTCTTTGTGTTGCTTTCCATGATTGTGTATTTTTGAAAGTTTTCATTCCGTATCTTTCAAATGACACCAAATCCATTACTGTCAACCATTTGAAAACTTTTATTCAAGTGCTCTTGTCGGCGCCATGTTCAATGAGCAAACAATGTAAAGAGCAGGTGATAATTTTGCGCCATTATAAAAAGCCAGATTGCACAGCGAACCCCCACGCGAAAAGACTCAGGTTGCAGAGGGTTGGAATAATCATCCTGCGATATCTTCCCGTCTTTTATGTTGCCGAAGTCAATAGTCTATCATTGAAGGGAAATTGGAACTACTTTGAGTCTTTCAGTGATAACAAAAAAAAATAATAAGAAGAAGAAGGCGACCGGGTGTGTGGAATTCAAAAGCCCGGTGGAGAAAATAATGCCCAAATACGCGATTTCCGCGAATAATCCAGTCAATGAGAATATAGAATCAATATGTATCATGTTATGTATCCTTTTCCATTCTCATATTATTTTTTATCATCAAACTTGAAGTCTTAAAACAATGTTCGAGAAAAGGGTGCCAAGATTGTTGTGGTAATTTGTTTTTAGGTGTCATATTTTAATTATTTTTTTTAGTAGACAGGAATATTATACACGATATTATAATTATATTCGGAAATTGTTGCTTCTTGATCGCCATTAAAAATTCTCACGGATATCTAAAGAGACTTGCTAAACATCATCGGGAAACATTGTTTAGACATTAGTAAAGCTTATTCTTGTCAGTCATCCCGATTTTTTGTTTGTTTCACGAAAACATTTCATAAATCGTGCGGCGGGGGTCCGTTAAAAAGGCCGTGCTTGTTTGCTTTGTCAATCATTCGAGATCCAAGTCTGCGGCTTTATTTTATTTAGATGATTAAAACATACGATACACACGTTTATTTTTTACATTAATTAGTAACAACTCTCGATGTATTCCCTCACAAAATGTCAGTTCCATGGTGCTAATCGTAAACTTCATGTTTTCTTTATTTTCTGTTGGGTAATAATCGT
Organism: Galaxea fascicularis; assembly: GCA_948470475.1. Classification (NCBI taxonomy): domain Eukaryota; kingdom Metazoa; phylum Cnidaria; class Anthozoa; order Scleractinia; family Euphylliidae; genus Galaxea; species Galaxea fascicularis. The sequence continues at coordinate 33,761,839 of OX419336.1, forward strand.
GGTAATATTTAGAACACTTGGACATCATTGTTGTTTCGTTCGCGTGGCCTTGACTTTTGCCGACTGTTTTGTCGTGTAATTTAGAATTTAATTATTTTCAGGCATATGGTGATAAAGAAGGCGTGAAGTACTTCAAGGCCCTCATATCTATCCTCTTCCATCATAACTACCTACACTTGTGAGGATGATGAATATCATCGCAAACAATCTAGTTTGAATACATATTCTAGCTGCAAACGCAAGAGATATCCATTTGCATACAGAGGTAATTTGCTGGCTTATTAGCACCGATTCGGCTGGCTGTTACTGTGTAACTACTCCAACCAAGGCCACCCAAGAATTTGTTTTACAAATTGGCCAATAGTGTTCGAGTGATGAAACAACAGAATAGTCGCAATATGAATTTTGTTGAGCTTCGATGGTGGGTAAATTTGTCATTCATAATTAATTTTGTGAAAATTCATTGTTCTGATGTAAGATTCTCATTGACTAGTTTGCAGAAAATTTTCCTGGGTGGCCTTGGTTGAAGTAGTCGCACTGTAAGCGCGTTCTCGTCATTTTTTTCATCGTAACAACCGGATTACCGTTATGAAAAGTGAATATGTTGACACGCAGTAACTTTGACTTGAAAATACACCACAACAGCAATTCTGGTAAATCAGTCCTGTTAAGGCAGAGCTAAAACGAACATCTCAGTATTTCGCCTTTATCCAATGTCGTCTTGAATGTATTTATTCAGTGCACACCGGGGAGAGGAAAAAATATCCAGTTGTCCCAATCGATCAAAATTTCACTTCAATTTGCCACTCTTTCTTAACGGACTTATCTATTAAAGACTAAAATATCAGCCATTAAAACGTTTTCATAGGAGCTGATGCAATTTTGCTTGAAACCTGCTTCTTACCAAGTCGCTTTTAAACGCAAATCAGGCCGGTTTACGCGTTTGATCAGGTCCTAAAAAGGCGTATCAGAACATATGCAGCCCCTCAACTTCATCGTAATTACTCGGTATCATGACTCGGCCTTAAATTTTGCCGCTTCTGTGGTCTAGACTGCAGGAGCCACTTGATTGACTGTTTTTTGGAGGGCAGTTTTCTATTACGGTCCAGTTATTTATAGGTGATTATTGAATCGAATCCACAGTGCCCAGAGCAGTGCGCAGTGCCGGTTCGTCTCACACTGAGCTTCAGATATTCACCTCGGAGGGTTTGTTAAAGCATTAGCGAGACGAGTTCAACCTTCTTTGCTCATGTTTGGTAGTTCAGCTACCTAGCATCATGAATAAGCGCTGAGCTCCTGTCAAAAAATCTAGATAATATTACGCCTAAGTCAAACGTCGTACTTCACATGAGCCGAACTTAATTGCAGTTTAGGTCGGCCCAAATTAGTTAAGCTCGCAGACCGGCCAAATTCTACCTTCAGCCGTTATTCCTGCTTGGCCAGCCGCGAAGAACGCCGATCCAAATGAATTCAGTCAAACGCCGTACTTCACATGAACTTAAATAACTGAGTTTAGTTCGGTTCATGTGAAGTAAGGCGTTTGACCTGGGCCTTAGAGGCCGGAGAAGCTCGGAACACTAGCAAGGTTAAATATTTTCCTATGATATATTTCTCCAACGTTGACGGAACAGTTTGAACTTAAAAATTATTTTCAGCTCTGGGAATACCTCAATGACTGTCTAAAAACTTGTCTACTGAATACTTTAAGTATTTTTTCGTTTTTCGCTGCCAAACTACAGAACTGACCACTTAATCATAGCTATTCAAATTAAGTTTATTCAGGCGGAAGCTCATTAAATATGCAAGATATGGCACACGAATTAATTGTTTAAGTGAACCCAGTTAGAGTGGACTGTATGATGAGGTTTTTATTGATCTTAATTCTTCTGTGGTCCCTAATCTGCTAAATTTGAAATCCAAGTAAAAATAGCTCCAGACCACCAAGGGTGTGAGTTAAAAGTAATTTCAAGTGAAGAACTAAGGCCAATCGATCAGTTTTAACAGTTCATTACAAAAGCAACATCACTTGTGAAGTCGAACTACTTTTATGAGGTCATTTTTCATTTCCAAGTTACATACACCTTTAGCGAAAAGCCACTGAGGCTCTCTTTGTTTACGTGTTTACGTCTATGGTCACTCACAAAAGTCCACATGTATACATCTGATTGGCATAAAATAATCGTATAACAAGAGTAAGCTATACAGACGGGACCACTCCCATACATCGACTGCAACGGTACCGGCCCAAGATGGAATTTTGCAATCGTGCCTAGCCTTGAGTATGAAACCTTCCTTAGCGAAGTGGGGAGGAGGACGCCTGCTACTCAGCTGTTTATATCTCGTCGTCTCGTCTTCGTGCCTCGGAAGAACGACAGACATTTTCGCTGAATCCGGCGGGTGCTGAACACGTATTTGAGTCACTGTCTATCTCAAATTACTGACAGCTAGTCTTTTGTTATCATAACGGATATTATTTTCAGGGGTAATAAAAATCAAAGAATTATAAAGATAGTTGACGTTGGCTGTTACCCAGATCAGTCCATGATTTTGGAGGATGCGATAAAGGATGACCGAAACCCTTGAAACGGTCTCATCGTCACTTACCTTCCGTACTTAAGTGAAGCAGGTGGCGGGCTGTCATCTACAAGAATCTTTCCCAATTCTCCTACAATCTATCCAACTGATCGTAATCAAATTAACCCTTGGCCTCGACCTCTTTACCATTTTATGCTCAGGAAGTAATTTATGGCTGATCTTCTCTCTTAGTATCGGGTGACCAGACAAAGTGACATTTCCTTGCCTTGCCGGATTACTCCAACCTGCGCTTTCTTGGATTTTTCTATTGTCAAACCTTTCACACTTGGTCTAACGGTCTGACCATGGCACCTCAAATTTCTATTCCAGGCGTTCAAATAGTGAACGGGGCGCGATAATACCAGCAGAGCGAGGTGAAAAATGGAGGGGGCTTCGGACGGACGGCGGCAGGAAACGTCTGTAAAACGTTTATTAAAAAGGTCTTTCCGGCATACCAGAATCTGGTATACCCTCTTATTGGTCAATTTTGACAGTTGCTGTCAACACTTAGGACGACGAGGAGTGCAATCAGAGCAGAAGTTAGGTCAAGTGCGTCTCGCAGAGTTCCAAACAGCAGTAAATAGAACTTAGTAACTTTCCGCATATTGTGTCGCTTGGCGAAGAGAAGCTAGTTTTCTTGAAGAAACTTGTCCCTGGGAGAGATGTTTTTGCAATCCTCCCAGAGTTCTGGAAAGAGCTTGATTTCAGCTCTTATGAATAACTCAGGAGGATCATATAGCCGCCTCGACGCTCTCCTTTGGTTTAGGTAATCGATGCAAGATTCAAGTGGAGCAAGTAAAACGGCTGAGTCCAGCTTTAGCAATTGGCATCAGAGAAGATTTTGAAGAATATGAAAAACATGAGTGACAAGGAAACTGTGATGTTGTCCTCGGTATACAGCATACTTCAACGGCAGACGGTTCCGATCATGCTGAATAAAACCAATTCGGTGGCAGAATGTTTTATGTCTGTATTTTTTATTGTCAGCGCCTTGCTATTTTTCTCCATGTTTTCGCTTCCGAAGGCCACGTTAAATTTAGCGACAGCAACCTATGATCACGGTAGTTTGCTTAACGCAAGCTATGCTTTTTTTTTTTTTGGGTTGTCTATTGTATTGAAAATTACCAGTTCTCAATTGAAGGGATTTATTTTGAACGTATGTTTATAACTGAGATCGCTTCATACTTTGCGAGCTTGTGGCCAAACGAGCCGACACTATATATCGGGCCCCGAAAACTTGTTTTCGCTTGCAGCAAACAACTTAATGCTCTAGTAAGATTTTTCTTGCAACAACTAGCACTTTGAAGGATGAATTTCAATATCAAACCCAAGAACTATTTCAGTCGTTAATTGACAAGTTGACATTTTGCATAATTAGGTAAAAGTGGACGGAACAGGGTCGTTAAACAGGCTCTCCCTCCACCTCCTACCCCCAGTCCCCACTCAATTTTTTTGCTAGCTCAGTCTCGTTCGCCCGCCCCCACTATCTGAGAGCCTGGAACAGGCTACAGTGTAGCGTATTCAGGAGCGTCGCAGAGCGTCTCGGTCGACAGCAGAGGTCGTCCCTGGGTCGACTGTATGTGCGCACTCAACCGTGTTTTCCTGACGCAAAACAACTGGCTTATTGAAACCTTAACAATACATACTGTATCGATACAAACACTTCAGACCTATTATTACAATATTACTTGATGCTGCCCTTGAGCAAACCTGCGCCGTTATCAATGCGTTTAGCATTCTTGGTTCTGAAGAGCTTTTTGTTCGGGTTTATAATGTTTGGCATTTTTCACAGCTTTCACGTTCTACTCTTGCGTTGCTTTGTACCTTTCACTCTCGCATACAAGCTTATCGTCGCCGGAGGAATTTCAGCAATCCACTGACGATCTGGCAAAATTTGAAACTAGATATTCCACCGACTAAACTGACGGTAAAGTGAACCACCCGGGTTTAGTTAACGAGAGTTAAACGAGAGCAAGGAGCTGCGCACTTTTAGACGTTTTACTCAATTTCCAGTTATATGCTGTTTTCAGCGTCTGATCCTGCTTTTCAGTTCAGATCTGCAATGTAACGTTCCTGGTGAGTAATTCTGTGTTCTGCCAGTAAGCATTGCGTCAATCTGAAGAGCCCCACTATTTCTCAAGTCCTCAGAGCACTTGTTTTAGTAAACCTGATATGAAACTCTATCAAGACAGTGACTTGTTATCGCTTTGTCCACATGTTGTATTGAGGACAGAGTTTAATCCGGATTGGCGATGCAAAATTTTGTGGGCATTCGTACAAGTTCTGAGTAAAAATAGAAAATCTACGGGTCGATTGAGGTCAAAAGAGGCCAGTCATGATTCTCCATGTCTGTCATTGCTGCCCATTCTGAAACGCTTTCTTGATTTGTACGAGCTTGTTCATACGCTGTTCTGTTTTGTTGCTGGCTTTAAGATCAGATAAGATAAACCGATTGATAACTACATTGCGCGCTGAATCGTGCGAGGGAACAATCAAAGCGGGTAGGCATTATAGCTTTGTTATTCTTCGTTTTTCTCATTTAAGAGGCCAATGATATTGTTTAGCGCCGGATGTTGTGAACACGTTCTGTTGACTAAGGCTTGACGCAGTACAGTACGTTGTTTCTCGAAAGGGTGTACATCATTGTGTCTTCAGGTGAGTGGCTCTTTATTTCAGGCCAAGTACAAAACAGAAAGCTTGATCCGGCAATAAATAGCTAAGTGGGCGCGCCATAACTCGCTTAATCACCCGTAACATCAAATATTTCCAACGCCAGTAAGAAACCAGTTAATCAAACATAATAGGGAAGTTAAATCACTTAGTTTGATCTTAGTTCTGAACATAACTTTTCCTGACTGCGTGGGTAATATACTAGGCAATGGAATTACTCCGGTTTGGGCTTAATACTGCATCCAAATTGCGATATATGTTTTTTGGGTGTTTTTTTGTTATTGCTGATTACGTTTTTTACCCCTAAAATTCTCAGTGTCACCTTTGGGACATTTTCATCGTACTGTTGAAATGGGATGTTCTGCAAGCCACTCATTCTTGAGCAGATTATCCTCAACTGTAAACCACAACTGTTAACATACTGCATACGTGAGTACTGAGCTGCCAAGACTCATCCTTGGAAGTGGCCCCAATCCAGATCATCCAGGATCAGAGATTTAATAGGAATGAGGTTATTAGATTATCCACTGAATCGCATGTTCCACATTTTCGCTTTGTAGCGCCTCTAATCCGACGTACCTGTTGGGTCCCATAGGGTAATACCTCCTAACCCAATTGCGCACTAGATAGACCCACACAATTCGATTTTTGCAATCCGTTTTGGAAGAGCTGCTTTACTGAGTTTATCCGTCGATCAATGCTTGGGACATACGCTTTCAGAAATTTTGCCCGGGGCTCTTCACCTCTTTACTCAGATGCACAAGAGTTGGACATGCTGACACTCACTTCCGGTTTGATTTCCAATGTGATTTGTGGCGAGGAAATATGCAAGTGTTTAAAGTGTTTCCCGTGGTCAAAACACTCAATAAAAGCCAGATCGCTTCTCAAAATTACAGTCATTTACTTCCTTCTGAGTTCAAGGTTAACTCAAGGTTGGACTGTTCTATTTTTTTAGACAGTTTGTCCTTCTCTTTTATTTTTTTTGTCGTTACTCCACGTTTCTCTTTCTTCTCTCTTCTTTCTTTCTTTCTTCCTTCCTTCTGTAAGTCCTCTGTCTGTCTGCTTGTCCGTCTGTGTGAATTCAATTTAGTTCTTACCGTCTTTCGGTCTCCTATTGATTTAATCTCTTTCTTGAGAGTTTTTCGATTGTTCAGTTGTCGCAGCGCTTCTCACTTATAAATCGTGTCACGCTTTTGTGGCCGCACCAGATAAATATATCAAAAACTCATTATATGGTTGAGTATATTTGCTTATGCACAGATGACAAACGCGTCAATCATAATTTACGGTCAGCTCTCGATTTTACTAGCAAGGCCGGATACATTTGTATCAGTTATAAGCCGTGTGATTCAGTCGTACGAAGGTACTGGAACGTGCTGGCTTGCCAAGCATGCCAACACTTTTCAGTCAAAGACGCCTCCGATGGCTCGGCCATGTGCACCGCATGGATCCTAACCTTCTGCCCAGAGAAATCTTACATGAGGAACTGCAGGAATGCGTTCGCCTTGTAGGACGACCTCTGTTGAGATACAAACACGTCTGCAAACGTGACTTGCGCCACGCAGATTTTAACATCAACAGCTGGGAGGAGGTAGACCGGGGTGCATGGCGCCAGTGGGCGCCACTGCGTGAACGGAAAGCACATACAGGGCCGCATCGAGATGGAGGGATCAGCTGGTGAGTTGCTGCTGCCAGGCGTGAGGGCGCAGCGTCTGCACGCGAGTCATCTGCCTTCGTCTGCGCAATCTGTACTAAAGACTGTCAATAGGCCATATTTGTATTCCCGATATTGAACTGGATCTAGCATGGAGTGGAGGCTCTTGCGGGGGAATATTTTCATATGTAAATGTATTCCCCCGCAAGAGCCTCCACTTCATGCTAGATCCAGTTCAATACCGAGAATACGAATATGGCCTATCCAGGATTGCCACTACTCAGCCACTCCAGGCGCTGTTCTAACCCTTGATGAGCTACATCATCGCCTCTTCGAGACGAGGAACGATTAACTGATAGACTGGGAAAATACAGATCTGTATTTTAACAGGCCATCCTCGATATGACAAACCTAGCAATTATCTTCATTTTATTGTTTTTTTTTTCTGGAAATATATTTTACTAAATGTTATTTTTTCCACAAAGGTCGGGGGCCCTGGCTCCCCAGGCCCCTCACCCTGCGCGGTCCTTAAGCTTGTTATCGCCCGGAGAAGTAATCCTTCTACGTATTAAAGACATGGAAGCCCTAAAAATGCGAACATCAATCGACAAATTGGGGCTCAATATTAAATTGGCCTGAAGGCAATCAGCTTGGGTTTTTGGCATTCTACACAACAAAAGGAGCGCCCATGAAGACCTCACCCTTTTTAGAAATAACTTGGCTGAAAGCGTAGTCGCCAACATCACCTCATACCAAACGTTCAGTCTGAAAACAAGTCATGTGCGCCTGTGTGTTTTTTTCTTTCTTTCAACAACTGTCAATTTAACCGACGGCTTTCGCGAAAAAAAACATTTGCTATTCAGGAATAAATTTATATTTGGCAACAATTCTAGTAGAAAGCTGCATATAGCTTCAGATGTTTCTGATTCATGACAAGTTGCAATAGAGAGCCTCACTCAGCAAATGAACTCACCCAAAACAATGGATTATTCTCAAAATTAAAAAAAAAAGATTACACTTCATGTTAAACTAAGCGACGTCTTTTATGAAGAAACACGTCAATATGTTTTCTAATCACCCTAATGAATTCACACGAAATAATTAATTCATTTTAAACTTCCCACTCCCCACACAAAGGAAATAACATTTTTCCTCAAGGAGTGCATGAGGAAACATCACGACTGAGAAGACCTTGTGGAATGATCAAACGAATAATTGCATTGAGTCGTTTTTACTCCGAGATTCTCGTAAATGGCACATAATGATTCGCATAAACAGGAGCATGATAGTGGTCAAGATGATCTACAAACTGTTAGCGGACCAGTAAAGCCATCTGGGTATTGTTTGGTTATTGTTATTCTCAAAGGTTGTTCGTAATGATAATGGCTTATTTATTCTCTTAAATTTTTCGTATCCTTCATTTTGACTTTATTAGTCTCCTTAACAATTATTAGATTCAGTCATTAAGAGTGCTTTCCCTTACATGCAACAACCCTGACCTTTCTCCAAAGAATAAGTACCAAAATACATCGAAATGAAGCTAAATTGAGAATGGAAACATGACAAGACGTTCGCGACTGTTATTTGACGAGCATTTTCAGTCGCGCGATTAATTAGCCTGGGACCAAGCTCCCAGTGGCCTGTTGCGCGACTATGAGAAACGAAAGAGTTGACGGTTTAAAATCTCTGCTGGGGATCTCTCAAGGATACCTACATCAAACTTTAAAGGAGCTGTGTCATAGATATCAGTGCTTATGTCTTGGGGTTAAAATTTGGATTAAATCGAAACTGTGAAAAGTTTCGCACTCAAAATGATCTTGGACTGAACTTAAGAGAAAGGCGTCAATATGGTAACTTTGGGGCCCATCTTTCTTCAGTCAAGTTGCAGTCCAATTCCATCCACACAATACGAGGCCAAGAACACGATATTTTAAATTTGTTTTCTCCCGACACAACAGCATAGTAAAGTTAAGCAAACTGTTATTTTGGGTCTTTCGATTCAAACATCTTTTGCCGACTATACTGTTGATTTTACTTGTTTACATAGCCTTTTTACCTTAAAATTATCAGCTGAGATTGTTGTTTAATCAGTCAGAAAGTTTGGTTGATGTTAGAACAATTAAATGCATTTGAGTTCTTTAGCTTGTGAAAATAAACTGTTTTACAAAAAGGAAGAACAAACGAAGTAAGCGAGTTATAGGATGCTGCAGGTGATACAGTAATTCAGTGAATTACTGAGGAGTTTTCTAATCACTATACCATAATGGCTCTTCCATTTTTTCAGGTCGTGTCTCGGTCGTGACACCGAAATGCAGGAACAAATTGGCCCACCAGTTTTTAAGCTGGTAGCTCGAAACTCTAGAAACAATTCTCCTTTCTTCAAGAATGATTCGAGCGCTCCACAGCCACTGGTCAGCAGTCCGAAGCAAGAGAGGGACAGGGAAGCCGAACGTAAGTCATGGCCGCAAGCAATCTTGAGAGCACGCTAGACCACGTACTGATTAAATTTTTGTTATGGAAACTGGTTGTTTAATCGGGTGTCGCAAGCAATTTGTACTTGTTTTGACTTCTTCCTGTGCTTACCTTGAAAAAAAGACTCGAGCCATCATTCTTCTCGACTTCCATCTTTAAATCTTATGTTTTTCGACCAATTAGATTTTTAGCACGGATTCTAAAGGCTGACGTTTCGAGCGTTAGCCCTTCGTCAGAGCGAATTCGCTCTGACGAGGGTGTGACGCTCGAAACGTCAGCTTTTAGAATCCCTGTACGATGGTCAATTTACATTATCAATTTACATTGATAAAACCAAATTCTTGTATACTACTTCCCCACCGACGCAGCACCACGGTTTCTTTAGAAACTACCCTCTTTATGGATTTTTAGCAGCATTGTTTACTTGAAAACAACAAGGTTTGCATTAAAGCATAGGCTGATTAAAATGTGATGCAAGTGAGATGTGGGGCGGGGTGAGGGATGAGGGACCAACCTCGTCCCCAGGGCTTTTCCCTAGAAAGAAAAATGGCCGCCATTTTTCTTTCTATGGAAAAGCCCTGGGAACGAGGTTGATGAGGGACGGGATGTATCCAAAGCATCATCATGACAGTGGAACAGAACTTTTGAGACGCTCCTGTTTGTTCTGCCAACTTTATCATAAAATGAGGCATAAATAAATAAATACTGTGTTTATAGTAGAAGTGCACTTAGCTATGCAAGCTAGTTTACAGGCACTCCATTTAAATCCAAAGAAACAAATAATTCAAATAAAATTAACATGATAAGTATCCCAACCGGCGGGACGAAAACCAGTTGGCTATTTACAAGAATGATCGAAGAGTTGAGCCGGGCACTTACCCAGAACAACACCCACTAGAGGCCTGAGCGGATTTGAACCCGGGTCACCGCATTGAAATCCAGCGCCCTAAGCCACTCGGCCATCCTGCCTTCTCTATCCTGGCATAGAACAGGAAAAAAAGAAAGTACTTTCAGTCTACTGTTATAAGAGATGCGCTCATGCACAGAGGTTGACTGAGGAGACTGCTGAGGAAATAAATGAGCTGAGATGAGACCACTTTCTGAGAAAACTTCGATTGAGACAAAGGGTCTATGAATTCTCTTTTAGTTCATATGTTCTTATTTTATAGTAACATTTTTTGCTTTTTTGTATATTTGGCTTAGAACATGACTTTGTTTTCGTTTACACACATAAAACAAATCCAGGTCGAGCGGCCTCCTTGAATCTGGAATGGCTAAAAAGCTCTGTCAAACTTCTGGAAAGTGCATTGAGGGAACGCAACAAACAGATGGACATTCAGAAGAAAGAAATCGAATTTCTACGCAACGAGCTCAGACGGAAAGACGACGTCATCAGGGAATATGAAAATTTGATCAACGAGCGAGAAGACATGGAGAGACAGGAGGTGGAAATCTTACACAAGGAAATCAGGACGCTACGAATCGATGTCATGTCGAAAGAAGTGACGATACGAGAACACGAGAGTGAGATCGAGAGACTGGACAGCAAGGTTGAAAAGTTGATGTCTGTCATGCCACCGACACCGCTGCATCAGGGTCGTGCACGTGCGCAGGGCGTGTCCGCTGAACCAAAACAAATGAACTCCAACTTCCAAAGCGTTCTGCGTCGTTACACAAAAAGCGAAAGGTGAGTACGTGAAGTGTGGCTTTAGAGTCAATTTTGTATTTTGTTTCTTTAGTACGATATTTTCATTTTCCAAAATCTTTGTAAATGGTCTTTTTCCCCAAAGAGGATCTTTCCTTACTAAAGTTATTCTTAAACCTAACTTTACTTCGAAGCGCTTTCCTCGTAATGATGTAATAAAGACTGGTCTTCATTCTGGAGAAGAAGCAGTGAATATTATCACAGTGAAGGAAATATATGAAGGTAAAAGGATGTCTCTATGTACAACAAGGCGCGCCAACGCGAGGGGCCTTCAGTAACACGGTAGGACCCGGTTGTTCGCACACTACAGCATGCCAGCTGCTCCTCCCGCGAGGCTGGAAGGCATGCTGAGGATGAGGAAGCCGGTTTGATGAATTTGTAGATTGAAGAGCACTGCGAAAGCCCTTTATTGTCGACCTACAGGCTTGAAAAACAAATCCTGCTTTAAGAAAATTAAACTGAGCATAAAAAGTGCACTTATCCATTAGCTAATGCTAAGAGTATAAAGACGATGACAAATTTCTATAACTTGTTTTGCTTCGATAACGTTACAATGAAGTTTACAGCATACATCTTGATCTTTTTTCGGTAAACATTTTTTCCATCTTAATTTTAGCAAGCTGCGCGAGCTTTTGCTGACCAGTGAAAATATCCGCACAATTGCAAATTTATCCGTCTTTGATTGGAAAAACAAGAAAGAAAAAACAATTGAAATTTTTATGTACTCTTGGTTAGTCCCTTCATTACTTAACCGACACAAGTGCAATTTAGAAAGCGATTGTTAATATTAAGACAGAATTATTGATGATCATATAGATAGGAAAAAGAAAAATAATTGGACGCCCTAATGAAGTTGTCGCCGCGCCCAGTGCCGCATTTATAACTTTTTTGGCGATTTGCCTTGAGCTACAAAGCAGCCAGTCTGGTTGACTGGAAGTGAGTGCATTGCTTCCCACATCACTGATGAAGAAGCAGTAGTCCAGAAACGTCTGACCTTAGCAGAATTTCAGCGCCGACGATTTGTTTAAAACTTTAAAATTTGCTGTGACTGTGTTTGTCTTTCATGGTGCTGTTGTGCAAATCAAAAAATGCAGCTGTTTGAAAAGATTTAGTTGCAAAACTCCTGACCTTTAAAACTTCAAATTGCTTCCTTTTGCTTTTCTGACCGCAGTCAAAGTCCATTGTTTTTGGTCAGTTCGCTGTGGTACGTACGAAACTTCCAAATCGCTTAAATTTTCAAACAAGGGTAGCCTCAAGGTAAGTAATTTGCTTTCCTACAAGATCTTTTTACAGCAATTTCGATATGCACTTCTTTGAAGAAATTAATTGAGAAGTACTTTGAAAATTTCTATCGGGAGGCTCTCAGTAGGGATATCTCAATAAAGATTTCCGCACCTTGTCTGCAGTCTTTTAAGTCCTGGGTGGGAGCTTGGAAGATTGCGATACATCATGAATCGTGCACAGATTCTGTTGTGGATCTCCTTCAACTCAATAGACACTTTTATAGGAACGTTATGTTTACTAGAATTAATTTCAATGGCAACATTGAACGCAAGACGCGCTCAATGTTTTTTATCCCGAGGATACAACAATTCCTCGTCAAGTTCATGTGTTGGTGTTGTATGCATTTGGTCGATGTGGATTCACTGGTTTGAACTAGCGCACTCCATAGAAATAGTGGCCGGTTTGTTTGGGATATTTATTGTTAAGTATTGCCTGCCAGCCGAGAAAAAGCATTTCTGTTCGTCGAGCCACAAAACTGAACTTGGTCTGGAGATACGATTTCGTTTGTAACATTCAATTTCATGAATATTTTACCACTAGCAGAGTCGTAACGTGATATTTTCTCCTTTACTGATCCCAAAACTTGAGCCCGCTCTTATTCCTGATGTTCATTCCTAAAGGTCGGGACACCCTAGGCGACAAGTCGTTGCGATAGGACTCTGCAACCGGGCTCTGCGACAAGTCGCTCCGTGTGTACTGTCTGCAAAACAAGTCGCGACAACGCTGCTTTCGCTGTTTTTGTCTCTGCGATCAGTCGCGCGAATTCAAACTGGTTTGAATTCATGCAGCTGATAGCAGCGACAAAATACTGCCGCAGCGACAATGATTTTCACAAAAATTCACCACGTCACACGACTTGTCGCCTTAGAGTGTTCAAGCGATGAGGACGGCAACGCCAACGAGAGGGCGACAAAACAATAGGTTTAATGAGCAAAAACAATCACTCTGCACGCGGGTTTTACATTTTGGTACATTTCTTTTCCATTAACAAAGTGGAATGACCAAATTTTATGTTTTCTCGAGAACTTGACTGAGCCCACAACGGCAAAGTTTTCTTCGTTTTTCTTTTCTTTGACGCCGTTCATAATGAGGACAGTTCATCATCCTTTTCCAAGTTGGACAAACTTCAATAATCGCGAAAGAGATACAGAAACGAGGAGTTACATCTTGAAATGACGTTTTCGTAGATTTAGCAAAGACAACGCAACGTCAAGTGTGAACGCGAAAGGACTGAACGCGACTTTCGGAGCTTAATTAAGCCTGGTTTCCATATGATCGCAGACGATCGCGGATCGCGGATCGCAAACGATCGCAGAGAATATTGTTTCCATATAATCGTAAACTATCACAACGCAAAGTTTTATCACACATCTCCGTCTTAGGAAATTATGAAAATTACGGGCTGTGGGCAATTCTGTGGCTTGAGTTGATCAGTGTAACATTAAATTCTCACTGAACAGAATATCACCGCGATCGAAATGGTAGCATTTTCGTTCAATACAGTATGTTTCCGCTTGCAGAATTTTGCTTTCGCATCTTCCGCATATCTCTTGACTGATATCTTCCAATTTAATCCCATCCTGTTTCTCTCTTTGTATATCCTTCAAATATTTACTGGTTTGGTAGCAAAGAGAAGGCATAAATGCCTCTTTACTGACGCTACTGTCTTCGCGCATTGCCGCAAGGCGATTATTGCTCTAACAGACGCTCGAGCCTTGTTACTAAGAAACCTTGCACAGAATACGGCATATTATGGGATATATTTCGCTCGCAGATCGCAAAACTTTGGTTTCCATATGATCGCACGATCGCAATTGATCGCAGTTGATCGCAGACGATCGCAGAACGTTTTGCGATCTGCAAAATGCTGTGGTTGATTTTCCAGGTCAAGTGTACAAAGCTATCTCTGAACAGTACTGTGTCAATGATAATACAGTACATTACAAAATTTTCTAGGGCTTTTCGTGACTTATCAGAAATATTCGCAAAAATAACCTCTAGGTTCTGGTCTCATAAAGTCCCTTTCCCGTCTGTGTGATGCGTATGTAAAATTCCAATCTAGTTTTCTGTAAAGAGCTAGTTATTTGCAGAAATGAACCCTTTACAGCAATGTAACTGGGTAAATGAAGACAAAAAAACCGGACAAAGAATAGTCCGTGTAATTACGTAATCACATGTTGCCCCTCTCCGGCGAGGACTATTGGCGATTTGCAGTTCCTCTTCCTACTTTCCAGATCTTTCGTAATTGACATAATTCACTGCTTAATTTGTAATACCTGTTGTCGCGTAGCTTTTAATTCGTTCTTCCTCTAATTATAAAGGCTGGTAAATGTTTTTTTCAAAAAAAGGTCAAAAAATACGTGCCTCGCTAAATATTACCAAATTTCACGGCCCATGCAGTCACGAGTCGTTGTACAAAGCCGACCAGATGTCTGCACTACTTTGCTACCCTAAAAACGCCTCGGGCTCACAGCAGAAAAAATGGTCGCCTGGGCGTCTCGCAAAGTCTCGAATTTCCGCTTATTACCCGGCCTCTCACGGGGTTATTGAGACTTTAATCAGGCATGGAAATTTCAGTTATGGCGATACTGAGGGTGGAATGCCTCCAACATTTGAATCTTCTTTATATCATGGCCAATCTTGTAATTTACTGTTACTAAACTTCATTTTCACTTCCTCGTCCGCCAACGTAGCGCCACACGTTTTTACAAACTAACGTCCTTACCCTTTCTCGTTGGTAAACCGTTAGTTTTATTTCGCACAAATCGAATACAAAATTAACTTCAGCGGCTGTTATAAAACTGAGCGACTGTGAATTATTGAAAGGTGGTGAATACATATGCAGAAGAAAACAAGAATAAATTAACCACACACCCCCGAATTTTCTTGTCATTTAGAGAATGTTATAATCCGCCAGTGTTATGTCTCCGGACTGTTAAATTGATTTTCCAATTCTCATGAAAGAGTACAATTTCTCCAAGAAAATAACAACATCTTACTTGTTCACAACGCGGCTTGCTTGTTGCTCTTGTACTTTTTGTGGTTCCATTAATGTAATTGCTGTACAGTTTATAACTGAAGTCTGGCATATCGACGCGTTTTTATCTCTCGTTTAAGTTACAATATGCAAATTCAAGTGATAAGAAAAAGTTTCTTGTATGAAATGTCAACAGCCGTAATACTTTAAAGTAGTTAATTTTTGAATGCACTTTAAATGACGATGTTATTAGAGACAAAAGAAAGGACAATTCTGCCACCAGTTCTCTTCGAGGAATCACTGTCTGATAACCTGATTTATCATGACGCATTAGCTCCCCTTTCAGATTAAAGTTTGCTGATAATTTTGAAGAATGAGATCCGGTGGCTTTCAGCTTTGTAGTGCCTCTTTAGGAAATGCAAGCAGACAAGCAAATGAAAAAAATAATGGCCTCCAAATTGCATACATGCAGAAACAGATTAGAAAACAATGAACTAATTGTGTATCCAGAGGGATTGTTGGTGCCGCACAAGGTCTAGTATGTGCTTTCAGCATATTTTTAAGATTACAAAGCATTTCACCCCTTGAAATAAACTGAAAATAACTTACGCTTGGCTTATAGCTGTTTCTTGTAATTTATGCGGCGTTGGGTTTAGGTCTTAAAGCAAGAAGAGCGCAGCTGTGTAACTATGCTTGTAAAATGGAAAGGTCAAAATGGACGTGGTCCTTTGTGTTTCTGGTGTACGTGGTGAATTGTGGCTCCTTTTTTTCTCTCAACTGACGCAATATTTCAAGGGGCTGAAAGATTTTATTAACTTAGAGCAAATAAGATGTTTAAAAATGCATTTTGTGTTGACATGTTTTAGATTCCTGCTCATAGATTGGATTCTGAACGAAAAGGAATCACTCCGCCCTAAACATCTCATAATACCTCATGTAAACATATCACCTTTGCAGTCGCAAAATGTTGAAGCGATTCATTTCTTGTTTTTGGCCAAATTCTGGCTGATGTCCACTGGTCGAGGTTTGATAGATGTCAGGTTATTGGTCCTCATTACCCAGGAAAATCGTTGTGCAATACAGTCAGCTTCGGCTACGAGTTGAGCACATCCGTTCGGGATGTCAATTATTAATTATCATACAAATTGCTTTATATGACCACGTCTGTGGCAGCGTTATTGGGAATGGTTTACCGTATGGTACAGTATTGATGCATTTATAAAGGGGAAGGGTGGCGTTAAGCTGTTTCTGACACTGCCGCGTAACTCAGTGTTGTAACTTTGTGAGCTGGAGAAAAACGTTTGTCCCTGGTTATCCCAGTGTTCCGTTGGGTCTTGAGCACCGTACGAGTCATGCATTGCGGCCGAGCTTCTAGTAAAGAGAAGGCAGGGTGTTTGTGTTTTCGGCGGGGTACTTCTGCAACCACAACGAAAATGGGCAGTCTGCGCGAGCTGCAGCATGCTCTCCAGGAAAAAAACAACGAGGTAAAAATGAAGGACAGCCGGATCCTAGCCCTTGAACAGGAGTTGAGACGGAGAAACGAGATAATCCGGCGGCTTGAGAGCGAGCTGGATAAATATCGCTCCGTATTACAACCGGCCGTAGCAACTCGCACTAGAAATCGAGGCCAAGGAATTTCAGCCGAGCCCCAGAGCTACAAAACCATCACCGATGCTTCCAAGCCTCTACAGAGACACAGCAAAAGTGCCAAGTAAGGAATTTGCTATCCTGTTACTTTTCTGTAATGCTAGAGTCGGTAAATGAGAGCTCGATCATCGGCTAGTAGCGGAGACATTTTACTTGTTTGACCTTTAAAACAAACCGGCTGTTGACCACTATGCGCGTCTGTAGCTTCGTGATCGTTGGAGTCATCATAAAAGCTAAGGCTCTCCAGGCGAAATCTTCTTATCTTTGGTGGTACAAGCGACAATGAGCGATCACGATTTCTTGTTCTTTTGCCGTCCTTGTTGTCAATATTTGCGGTCATCATGAACCGTCGCGATCGCCAACGCAAGACTTATACCTAATGTAGCGATTTGATTTCTAATGTTCATGGCTGAGTTGTTGATACTAACATGAAGAAAATATCGCTCTCCGAAACGGAGTAATCGACTGCGGTAGCGATACGATCTTTCGCTCAACGTTGCACTTTAGATACGCTCGTGGTTGGATCTCGTTTTTTTTTTGACCGATTAGTTGGGTGTTCATGGTCGCGGTATGTTCGTTTCAACTTGAAATCTGACACACGGTCGAACGTGGCTGTATCTCTTGGTCAGAAAAAAATCACCGCGAGTGAGCGTTAACCGAATTGGCTCGTGGATCTGTTGTATTAGTCGTGTTGAAATCACAGAGCGTTTTCGAAAGGTCTATTCTTTGTTATTTTATTGCACACTTCAAACCGACAGCAAGCCGCAACCTACGGGAGCCAAAATATAGATTGATGGACCCACGCTCCGTTAAGTTTTGTTAGATATGACGGCAAATTTGCAACATTTTTTAGAACACTGTTCTAACGATCGAACGTTTTAGCTCGATTGGTTGTGTTGGGGACTTCGTTTGTTTATTCCAACATGTTAAAACACGCGTTGAAAAGGATACTTATTAATCTTAATTGCAGTGCATGACTTTTCGAGTAGCGAGAGCTCTCCCCCATTGACATGCTGATTTCTTTCTTTATGTTCGTTTCGATCACGAATCAGAGAACGTGATGTGGGCATTTGGTACTTGGAAATTTATGGTGCTTTTGGAAGGAAGTTGCCGTAGTTGCAATTTTTTATTTCTGAAGCAGCAGTTTTGTTGTATGCAGATCTGGCGCCTGGCGACAGGTTATTCATGTTAGGGTGGCCTTCCCTCTTTCCACACTAAACGGCCAACACGTACGCACGAAAAGCAAACGTGGTGTAAAACAGCAAACTGTTAACTGAATATTTCCGGACCATGCCTGACATGTTTCTTGAAATAGGGATCAAACGCTTCAATGCAAGTTTGATTGTCATTTCTATTTGCTAGATGTGTCGATCGGTCGAAGCTAAAGCCATAATTTTAACTTATGGTCTCGTTCACACTGTTGTCTGTTTTATTTGCAACCAAAACGTGACCGGTCAAAAGGAAATTGCGGTATAAACACAATATCGATCGATTGTCTTTGCAAGAGTCACCTCTCCAGATAGTATGAGTTTGGTTACAAAAGAGTATTTACATATAATGCGGGAGAATTCGATGTGCTCTTGGTTCACAAACTGCGGTGGAATCTGGTAGCGCGGTATTTCATATCGACTTTCTCACCTACAGAAGAATTTAATAGAGACGAACAGTTTTCATCGTGTTGCACCCCACGGCCAGGAATCTTGCTTGAAAGAAGCAAAGACAGGGAAGATAGATAACTAAAATCCATTCTATCTTGGATTTCGTGCTGCTTTGTAAACATTTTGAAGCGATCGGTTGTTTACATTTACAGTTTTGTACGAATCATAATTTCCCTGGCATTTTTTTGTTTTATAATAATGCAATAACAGAAATAAGATTTATGGTTAAAAGACCAACAAAAATTAAGCTATGTTTTCGGCATGGAAAGATGCCCGTCTTTTGCATCAATTCTCAAAGTTTTAATCTGTCACTGATAAGTTCTGTCGAAGCGTCAATGTTTTCTTTTCTTGCTGAATCAAAACCGCTGGTGGCGGTGTTACGATTTTCATGGTTAAGGAACAATGTTTTCTCGTAAATAACGCTCGTTTGCTTATTACATAAGTTGATTTTGTGGCATTGCAATTTTGTCTGTAGAGTAAAATCTTTGTTTTTGATTAATTTTGCTTTTGATTTAGTATAGTTTCTGGCAGATGAGTTCACAAGCTTGTCAAGTCATCTGCCTGGGCTTCATTTTACTCTGCTGGCTAATCTTTGCATAATCTACCCGTGTACACTATATTGTTTGGTCTGAATCAGTCTTAAGCATGTCATTCGTTGCACCTGTTGTAATTAATAATTATTAACAGTGCACCTCCTTGGTGGAAAAAAAATTAACTTTTATTGGAACGAAAGCCAATTACCATGTCAATCTGTCTTGTGTTATTTCATACCTCCAACACACTGCCTGAACAGTTTTTGCCATTAACTTTCTTGTTGTCCTTAAAAGTAAGTCATTGTAGAAAACAAAGTTCAGAACAACATGTAACAAAACTATTTTCTATTAATGTGGTTCAAAAGTCTTCTTGAATTATTTTGAAAATTGGTCTGGCATTGAGTAGTGCATAAAACATTTAAACACTCAAGTGTAACCAAGATGCATTTGTAGCTGGTTTTGGCCAACCAGTCTGCATTTTTTCTTGGCAGTCTAAAGGCGGATTTACGCGGTACAATTTTTGCTTACGACTGTTGCATACAGCTTCTGTAGCACGTGTGGCTCACACCATGCAAAAAGTTGTATGTGACACCTGTCATTCAATATTACCTATACTCACGACTGTTGTATGGTTTAAAAACATGATTCAAAATCCTACGACAAATTTAAGGCTGCGTGCATCTGTCGTAGATGTTGTGTTGTATACGCCAAGATGAGCGCAACAAATCGTACCATGTAAATCAGCCCTAACCTACATGTACAAAATTATTTACAAAAGTTATTTACCTCTGACTTGTAGTGAGACAGGTTTCTAATTTGTTGATCTGTGGATGAAATCATTGCTTTCATGTCGGGGTTAACATTTCACAGGAAATTTTTTAAATTGTAAATTTTACTCTGTCAAACTTGATGCTTTGTCAGGTTGGGACTGGAATAAGTAAATGGTACAAGAGATGCTTTGTCCCATATATAGCAACTCTACTATGATTTGGCATTGAATTGGTGTTATGTTGTGTTATTTTAAGACTGTAGACAGATAGTAATCTACCAAAGGAGAGCTGTTTTCATTAGGTGAAGCTATATAAGGCTGATGTGATCTTTTTGACACCTGGTATTTATTATTTTACAACACAGAAAAAATAAACATGATAGGAATTCAACTTGTATTTCTTCAGTATGCTGTGGAGTAGCGAACATAGGCTTTTTCAACATTGCTCAATTTCTGTAGCATAAAACAAGAGATCAAGGAAAGGCTTATCGCATGCACAATAGCTTTGTGACAACCAATATCATTCAATATATTGAAGTGCCCAATCAATGCTTCTGTTTATTGATAATTTTAGCCATTATGTGTTGTGGCCAAGACACTATGATGATCTTTGTCTGGGAATGCTGTGACACTGATTTGAGTAACCAGGGGTCAAAATATCTACAAGCAATATCAATACCAGCTCATATACAATCACTGGTGCAAAAACATGATATTGTGACTTTTAAACAGTTTTTTGTTATACCATAAGAGATGCACAGAGAACAGTATAGTGACACCAAGGCTTTCATTGACACAAGCATGTCAGAGATTCCAGAAACAATGCTGTCAGTAACAGTAATATAGTACTGATGTCAGTATATTATTTTCAATGCAGAGTGGGCTGTTTAGAGTGGCTCTGTATTAAAGATCATTTTTGCAAAACTTTTTATGCATCAGTAAAATGGCCTTGATGAAATGTGAGCAAACAACACATACAGCAGCTGTAACTTGTTTTGTAGAATGGTCAAAATACACTGTAGAGAGGGAGCATGGATGCCGCATTGGTGAGAGCACTCGCCTCCCACCAATTTGGCCCAGGTTCAATTTCCGGTCTCGGCATTATATGTGGGTTGAGTTTGTTGTTGGTTCTCTGCTCTGAGAGGTTTTTCTCCGGGTACTTCAGTTTTCCCCTCTCTGCCAAAACCAACACTTTCCAAATTCCAATTCGATTTGGATACAGTGGATGATAAGAGCCACTACATGGATGTCCACTGTCAAAGCCCAATTATTATTATTATTATTATTATTATTAGAGCAGTAGGTACCCAGGAGAGATGGCTCAGGTGGTGGACGAGGAGTGGAACCATGATTTCAAAGATGGTGGGGATATTTCTTGATGGTTCACTATAGGAAAGGTAGAAAGAGGCAGAAAACACTTAAAGATGGGCAGGAAATGGGAGTAACTGGCACAGGAAGGAAGCTCAGCTCTTTCCCTCCTACACACACACACACACTCACGCCCACACCTTTCAGAACCTTTCTTTAGCTACAGTGTGGGAACTTTGTTGGTGTGGATGGTGATAAAGAATACAGTAGCATAACAAAATTATAGTTTTTGAGGCATTTCAAGCATTTAGGCAAGTGATTGTCTGTTCTAATAAACTTCAGTATGTTCTTTAAAGACCCATGCCGGACCAATATGCTTTGCGCGCGTCAAGTCAAGTCGCCATATTTTTTGTGAGTCGAAAAGTCAAGTGAAGACCGTTGAATCCACAGCAATCCGCTTCCATCCGGCGTTTATGGAGCTTGATTTTACGTTTCGTTGCCCAAAGGATTTCACTATTTCACTTGTGTGTTGATTTTGATGATTTTTTTGGAATTGCAATATCTGTAGAGTGAATATGATGAACTCCTAGAAAGCTCTGATCGTTTGGCATTTTGATGGCCGTACCTTCGCGTAAGTGGAGACCACGTTTATCTGGTTGTGCCCGTTATATCATGGTACGATCATCTGTGTTTGAAGTATGGCATGAGAGGAAAATTACTCTTGGGTTCTCGGAAGCAACGAACTGCCTTTGCTGAGTATCTACTCAGATCTACTGCATCAAACAGACCACAGAGCATCAAGTTTAGGACCTAGAATTCGATGGTTTGTTTATTTCTTATAGCTTTGTTACAATGCTTATGTATCACAGCTTTGTTCATTTTAACAGCCCGTGTGAACGAGATGGAAGGCAGGGAACATTTGGAGTTACCGAAAATTTTTCTCAAACCTCTTCAATCTCGACGGCTTCGTCTTCCTCCTTCTCGTTATCCGCTACTATTGAGCCATCTTTCGCCCAAATTTCTCTCCTCCAGAGAGTTTTCCAATAAAGACAATGATGAACTCATATTGTGCTCTGATCAACCGACAAGCACGCGAAATATTCAAACTTCGGCGACCGCATCACACAATGGCGCCTCCTCCTTGTGTTTGTCAAAACAATAATAGACGCGCGCAAAGCATATTGGTCCGGCATGGGTCTTTAAGATTCTTGCTGGGAGAATGAGTTGAGAATCTTACCAAAAGCTTGACATGTCATTTTGATGATTGCTTGTCATCTTTATTAAATGAGAAACTGCAGGGTCTCACTGTGATGTACCGGTTATTTGCAAATATTAATGATGTGTTTAAGTTTAAATTAAAAGAAGGGTGCAAAAGAATAAATTATACACAGAAAAAATGTGTATAATGTGTATAATCCAAGATGGGGTATAATTAACTAACCATTTTTTTCTTTCTTGCATCATAGATCTAAAGAGCTTATTAAAGATGCTATCTTGGACAATGACTTTCTCAAGAAGCTGGAGGCATCACAAATCCGTGAAGTTGTGGAATGCATGTGTGAAAAGAAATGGAAAAAAGACGAATTTGTCATAAAAGAGGGAGATCAAGGATCAGACCTCTATGTTCTGGAAGGTAACTTCTGCCCTGGTTGTCAAATGTCACTCAAATTTTCTATCTTGTACAGTCTACCAAAATAATGGGGTTTGTATGAGGCCCCTGTTTCTTTGCACATCCATTTAAACTTTTAGTACCAATGACTTAAGCCAAAAATGTGAGAAACAGGTTCTCATTAAATCATTAAGTGGCTATTATCTTTACTGAAAGTTCCTTTGGCTGTAGAGACAAAAGATTTTGGATTGCCACATGAAAAGATTGGGCTACAGTATATCTCTTCTCTTGTGCTGTGAAAAGACAGCTGAATACAGATAAAGGTTTGCTCCCTG
The DNA here is from genome assembly GCA_948470475.1 of Galaxea fascicularis. NCBI lineage: Eukaryota > Metazoa > Cnidaria > Anthozoa > Scleractinia > Euphylliidae > Galaxea > Galaxea fascicularis. The sequence goes on from OX419336.1 coordinate 33,785,034, forward strand.
TTGAGAAAATGACTTAGTTGATGACTTCTTTTGGCATTCAAAGAGCATTCAAAAAGTGTTTTACTTTAAATTGACCCCAAAATGTATTTAAGAAATCTCTTAAGACCTATCTTTTTAAGTTAGCATTTTAGATTCGCACTACAATCTTATCGGCATCTTGTATTTTATTTATGTACTTTTTATTCATTCATTCATTCATTCATTGTAATTATCTATTGTAAATAGCATCTTTATTGTAATCATATATTGTTAATATTAATTTTCTTGGATTGTAAAGTGCCTTTGATCATTCTATAATGTTAAAGGGTGCTATATAAGTGAATAAATTATTATTATTATTATTATTATTAAAAAATGACTTTGAAATAGGCCCTTCAAGTAACCAAGCATTGGGGCTTCTGAGGTCTTGGCCTTGTATTTGGGCTGCATTGCATGAGACCTACTACTGGCCTTGGGTGTTCAGCAGTTTTTCTTTTGAGTTTGTTTATTGGTCAGCCTCTCCTTCTACATGTAGATGTGACATTATGTTGTCGTAATTGCGTTTTGTGACCTTTTTCTTTCAGAGGGCAAAGTCAAGGTGATTAAGGATGGAGCTATGCTTGGCCAAATGGGACCAGGAAGAGTTTTTGGGGAACTGGCCATTTTGTACAAATGTCCAAGAACAGCCAGCATAAAAGGTGAAATTTATGTTATTACTGTAAGTGATTTTTGTACAGTGTTATGTTTTAGGAGGTACTTGTTGTTACAGTAAGTTGTTGTAATTATTGTTTATTATCATCTACTTCTTTTGTTGGATGAGTTCTAACTTTTGTGACTCATTAAGTTGCTTTTTTGAGCAAACTTACAAAATAAAGTTTCATGAACCAAAACAAGTCTTCCCT
>OX419336.1:33793414-33808414 GCA_948470475.1 Galaxea fascicularis
CAAGGAACGAGGAGTTGAACCTCAGACTGCAAGGTAATGTTCACTCGTTTCTGTAACAGTTATTTGTTAAAATAATGATGTGTCCTTTACTCAAGTTTCAAGCAATGAAAGCCATAAATTGCTTAGTTATCTCTTATGCCTTGCTAAATTGATACTGTAAAGAGTTGACGTTGCCTCATATGAAAAATTAGATTTAAGTGTTTATCGTAATTATGTACATGTATGTCAAATTATTTTGTTCCTCACCATGACTGGTGTGCGAATATGGGTTCTTTTAAGGTAATTCTCGTGAAAATGAGATACTAACCAGTAGAATTTTTTCAAACTTGGCAATGTATAGAACATTGAAAAAATGCTATTAAAAGATTGGGTCACTGTGCTTCTTTCACCCTACATGCCCACTATTTTAGGTTTTTTTTTTTAACTGAATTGTGTGAGAAAAGTTTGAAACTTGATCAACTGGTAAAATAATTATTGGGATACAGAGTTTCATGTCATTTATATTACCGTAAATACTACAATTTCTGGTGTCAAACTTTTTTCCCCTTGAAATATGTTTTTCATGTACCTGTTACGAGTAATAACACCAATAAAAGGGGTTATTGTCCTCGTTTCTTTGCAACGTGACAGAAAATGAGGGAAAATTTTGACCTCAAAAGATCATTTTCTGTGAAGGGCCTGGGACAAGTTCTAAGATGGTCAACCATATGCACTCGTCTAAATACATGTTTTTCAAACTACACTACATAGTAGCAAATTAAATCCATATCAAAGTCATTCCTAACTTAATAGATACAATAAATGTAAGTTAAAAGAAAATTTTCAGGGTATAAATCTCTGGTAGAATATTCATCCCCGATAGAGAGAGAGAGATTTAAGAGATAGAGAGATGAGTGGTTTTTAAACTACTTTGCAGCCTCATGGCTGAATTATATACCGGTAATTTTATAATACCGTAATAGAACTATATAATAACATACATAACATGAATTGCTTTACCAGTGTGTTTAATGTCAAACGTCTAAAACAAGCTATTATTGGTTTTCTTTACATTTGCCTAAATATTGTTGTCATGTTTACATATTGCAAAACAAACAAAAACAAATTTTAATTAACCAGTAATTGCCACTGTAATGTTACATTTCATAAAGACTAATATGAAAAAGTGTAATCCACTAGTTTGAAACTTTTGAGTTTGTTGTTTTCTTCTGAAAATGTTTTTTTTGTTGATGACTTGCATTTTATTTCCTGGTCTTAACCCTTTAATGAAGTAGACAGATCCAAGAAATGGAAAGGTTGGTACACATTAACTGTTCGTACATAAAAATTATTAAACTGACAAATTAATAATACTAATAGTATTTCATATTTTAACTGAAACACTTATTAAATACTGTTCTCAGATATAAATTTACTTATCTACATGTAACTTTGCACCAGCTAATTAAAGCATTTTAGAAACATTTTTAATTTTAATTCTGCTCCAAGTCTTTAATCCAAGGACCAATGAACAGCTAATGTTCATTTATATAATCATTAAAAAATTTTTAAGAAATAAATATTTGCAAGCTTCATACATGTAGGTAAGGCCAATATTATGAGTGTCATCTTACCAGTCTTTCACAATCAAAAAAAGTCACGATGATTAAAATTTAAGAAGAGTGAACATGTTAAAAAAGTTATATGGGAAGGGTTAAATAATGTGTTAATATAATAAGGAACACACCATTGTTTAGCCTTAATAAAGAATTTAGAAGACATGAACTTTTAAAAGGCAACACAAAAATTTGGTATTATCAACAGATTTGATAAATGTAAATTGTGCACTGTACAGGGATTCTAAAAGCTGCCATCTCGAGTGTTGGCCCTTCGTCAGAGCTCTGACGAAAGGCCAACGCTCGAAACGTCAGCTTTTAGAATCCCTGTACGGTGGTCAATTTACATTTATCAACTCTGTTGATAAAACCAAATTTTTGTGTACTACTTCCCCAGCCACGCAGCACCACAGTTTCTTTAGAAACTATCCTCTTTATTCTGAAAGGCAAGTTTGAAGCTGTTTTGTTTCATTCTTTCATGGGTAACGATGGAAGATATTTTGCTGTCAAGTGTCAACACTTGACTTGTTTAGGGTGTTTTCCACTTCTGATCGTCCATGGCAAGTATTATTGGCATCTCAAAGTAATGCTTCTGTTTTGACACATTAAATCTGAACGCTCTCAACTTTCTTGTCCGTACAAACATCTCTTTTCAGTCGCACAAAGGCAGAACAAGATGAATTTGCTAGGGTGAATCTACGGGACCTCAACATCATCAAGACCTTAGGTGTTGGAGGTTTTGGACGTGTAGAATTGGTAAGTTCTTCTTTTTTGAAGGAGCTGTATGGAGGGTGTTACATTATTGGATCAAAACTGCTGAAATTAAAGCTTTTGCTTTTTTGTATTCATATTGCTAAAACATCAGTCCGAGAAGATTCCAAGTGATCTTTTTAAGGGGCACAAGAGAAGAACTAAACAAAAATCGATCTGGCTCCAGTTGTTCTAAGAGCAGATAGTGTATTATTTAACGGTAGGTCACTATTAGATGAATACACGAGTATTTGATCCAATACACTTTATCTGCTTGATAACAAATTATCCCACTTTAAAGAACTGGGGCCTGGTTTATTCATGGTGTAATCTGCTTCCACCCTGGCCTTGAGGTATCCAAGGACACTTATAATTTGAGAAACCCAGGGTAATTTAGGATATCTCTACATCTTTAGTCAAATATTTGGTGAAACGCAAATACTCGATTTTTACTATTTTTTTGCAAGGTTCAACTTTGTAATGACAAAAGAACATTCGCATTGAAAACTCTCAAGAAGCATCACATTGTTGAAACAAGACAACAGGAGCACATCATGAATGAAAAGAAGATCATGATGGAGGCAAATTGTCCCTTCATTGTGAGGTGAGTGCTTAAGCCTAACTGATCACGAGATACTGGAAAGATTTCCGCACAGCTGAGTCCCGACATTAATTATACATTCATTTTATGACTCAAACTTTATTTGGGCAAGATTTCCGCACAACCCCCTACATTAATTATACATGTATTTTGTGACTCAAACTCTATTTGTTTTCGAAATAGCATTGGTATAACAGTAATGGATGTATGTATGGGGCTGTGCGGAAATCATGTCCGAATAGAGTTCGAGCCACAAATTGAATGTATATAAGCTTAATTTGTCGGGAAATCTTTCCAGTATCTCGTGGTCAGTTTGTGAGGAAGCAGTCTCCATGTCATCATAATTCTCGGGGGAAAAGAATGGCTGTAGGCTACGTAAATTAAAACGGCACAGTTGGGGAATAACGTGCTTTTTATAAAGTGTCGAATTCTTTTAGTGTTTCAGTTAAGAATTAAGTCTTAAGCTTAAACGCTCAGCATCACAACGAAAGTAAGCTGACTGTTCAACAGCGGTAAGCCTCACAACATTAAGGATAGAACCATATATGACTCTTTTGGTTACGCTTGCCTTGTTTTTTTTTTGGTGAACATTTTTAAACCATCTTACCTCGAAAACAACAACTCGTGTGGTGAACAAGCCGCTCCTCGTTTTTCCTGTAAACACCCGAAAATATCCAGTTCCAAAAGATTTCAGCTGAGGTGAAGGTTATCTCGACAAAAAATCAGCAAGTTTACTTTCCTAATAAACTCGCAAAGCGTCGAAAGAGTCAGGTAATTTTGCAGAAGCTTTGTTCATGTATACGAAATATTCGTGCGCCCATGTCAAGTGAAAAGTCCCCGGAGAGTCTCCGAATGTTGATAGCCAATCAGAATGTTGTTCGAACACTCGCGAACTTCTCCCGTCCTCAACGTGGATCTTTTCAGAGGTCATACTGTCTTGTTTTTGATTTTCAGGTTACACAAAACCTTCACCAATAGTAAATATCTGTTCATGCTTATGGAGGCTTGTCTAGGTGGCGAACTGTGGACAATTCTCAGAGACAGGTAAATGGTTTTGTAGAGGAACCTAACTAACCTGAAACTAGCGGCTTGTGGTTTTTAACTGTCAGAATGGTTTTCAATTTTAATAGTGTCGTAAAACCAATACCAAAGCAGTTACTCTGGCCATATTACTGGAGACGCAGACAGCTCAGAGAACCAATCAGAATTTGAAGTAATTACATGCAACCGGTGCCAAGCGCGGGAAAATGCGCGCGTGGAACTTGCGACTGGTTTTGGTTTTGCTTCTCATTGGCTTAGAAAGTGGCGCGAGTTCTGTCAACCAATCACGGAGCGAAGTGAAGCAAAACCATAGCAAACGAATAAAACCGGTCTATTAAGCCCTTCTCTTTCTAATTTCCTCTTGCTTCAGGGGTTCGTTTGACGATGGAACCACACGCTTTTATGTAGGTTGTGTTATAGAGGCTTTCTCTTACCTTCACGAAAGAGGAATCGTGTACCGAGATTTAAAGGTTGGCTTTTTCTTTATCTTCTTCTCCCTTTTTTTCCTCTTTTGTCGTGTTTCCTTTTTTCTGACATTATGTTATGAAAAATATGCTGGTGTACTGCTTTGCTTTCTTTTCCAGCCTGAGAATTTACTTCTGGATCCCAAAGGCTACTGCAAATTGGTGAGAAACGTAGAATTAAAACAACGTTTCCTTAAAAAAAAAAAAAAATAAATGATAATAATAATAATTTCTTTTATTTGTTAACGAACGCTTTTCATTCAAGTAATATATTCCAATTTTTCACGTTGCCATGTTACCACCAATAGCGTAGCTCCATCTCCCATTAAGCCACACACAACCCATAATTTCTCGATTCGCTCTGACGAAGGGCTAACGCTCAAAACGTCAGCTTTTAGAATCCCTGTACGGTGGTCAATTTACATTATTAACTCTGTTGATAAAACCAAATTATTATGAATTATTTAAACCTCGGTGTGTCAAATGAGGTAGCAACACGGCTTATTGTATACATTTCCTTGTTAGGATTAAATAGCGAACCTCATTAGTTCGTGCAATTATTTGGATTCAACGAAGAAAGCGTGTGAAGGTGGTACATGCAATTCGATTTGTCCATTTTTGTGACTAGGACTTAGAAGAGTGTATTTAATTCGTTATTTCTAGGTTGACTTTGGATTTGCAAAGAAAATAGGATCGGGAAGGAAAACGTGGACATTTTGTGGTACTCCGGAATATGTGGCGCCAGAAATCATCCTCAACAAGGTAAATTTAACAACTTGGTTTGCTTGCAAAGTGTGAAATCAATCTTTGGCGGGCTTTTAGGAGCAGCATAAAATCGAGGCATGGGGGCAAGAGCCAAAAAAATTTCGAGGGCGGGATCCGCGGTTGCGGGATCCCGGTTAAATTAACCACGGCGGTTGCAAAATTCCGTGGGCGTTTATTTGTTGCTGATACCGCGGGAAAATGGATGGAAAACAGCAAATCATGAATGAAAAAGTCAGGAAGAGGACTGTAAAGGCGATAGATATCGGAATGGATAAGTTCATGGTACGAGATTGAAAGCTTTCTTTGCGGGATCCGCTAGTAACGTATCCCTGGATGTACTTTGTGATGCATGGATTCTTTGTTGACTCATTTTGACATTTTCTCCAGGGTCACGACCTTTCAGCCGATTATTGGTCTTTAGGAATTCTTATGTTTGAACTTCTTACTGGCAGGTAGGTGTTTGATCATGTACATTTCAGTTTAACCTTACCATCGCGTTTTTGCAGTGTTATTTATCCGGCTCCTTGCCTGATTTCCTAAAATGGTAATCAAAAACTCAAGATAACTTAAGATAGATCGGCATTTGGTCGAAATGATTCCGTGAATAGCAGCAAAGGTAAAATGTGATTAGCGTATGTAGGAGGTATCATAGCGAGAAATCATTTTATCTTTGTAGCTCTTAATACAAGAGTAACCCAAAAAAGTCTCAAATCATCCTAGCCGAGCACGAGTGCCCTACTAATTGGGGAGACTGTAAATCAAAGAAACTCTAAATCAAATGAAATCCGTAAAACCCGAGTACCCGGAGAAAAACCTCTCGGCACAGAGAAGAAAACCAACAAGGTCAGCTCACTTATGACGCCGAGTCAGGGAATCGAACCCGGAACACATTGGTGGAAGGCGAGCGCTCTCACCACTGCGTTAACTCTACTCCTTAACAATTGACTTTCTTTTTACCAGTCCCCCCTTTACTGGCTCAGACCCAATGAAGACCTACAACATTATCCTCAAGGGCATCGAAACTATCGAGTTTCCGCGCAAGGTCCAGAACAACGCGAAAAGCTTAATCAAAAAGCTTTGTCGGTAAGTGAAACTCATGATTTTCAGGTGTGGTTGTACCTTAAATAATTTAACATGCAATTTGCAGAAGGGCTATCCTTACAGCAACTGGCTTTTTAACGAGGATCTTGCAACTCTAAAAACTTTCCTTCAAATGGCTTAACCGTAGCCTTGCTAGTTGTTTCAAACTGGTGTGTTGTGAGTGGGAGGTAAAATCGAACTTTGCCGCTAGCTTTTCTTCGCTGGTGCGCGCTCGCCACAACTTTATGAGAACTTGGAGCAGGCTGCTGTAATCACTGAAACAAAATCTGAAGTTCTTTCTCGTGTGACTTGTACATATAATGCTCCAAAAGGTGGTTCAAACCATTAACGAAGAACGTCCGAGTCAACTGCACATTCACCGTGTTGTGTAGGGTTTACAAGTACTGGAAAAGAGACATGGCTAATGATGTCACATTTACCCTTTCATTTCATTCCTACAGAGAGAACTCCACTGAGCGGCTCGGCTACCAAAAGGGCGGTCTTAAAGACATAATGAAAAACAAGTAAGTATCAAGCGACGTCAGTTTTGTCCTTCGTTTCGTGCTTGGTCTGGTCGTTTTCTTATACAGGGAGATTTCAGCAACTCTTGACATTTTGTTTGTGTTTGAAGGTGGTTTGATGGCTTCAACTGGGAAGGTTTGAGGCAGAGGAAACTTCAGGCACCCATCATTCCAAAGGTTTGTTGAACTTGTCTTTTATCTGTTCGGCGTTTCCCTGCGGTGAGTTTTACGGTTTCGCGGTAGTATTTTAGCCCAGGGGCAGAAAAATAAGTGAACCTTTCGCAGTATTGTAAGAACAACGTGGGTTTTATAATTTCAAAGTGATTTCGGCCGCATTCTGCTTTCTTTTCGACGGAAGAAGGCGTATCAGATTCAATTCATGTTTTTCCTTTGCACGCGTGCCTGTTGAGTTTGATCGTTAAGCCTGTGAAACTAAGTTAGTCTCAGAGAATGTTTGCACCGTTCTTCTCGGAAAGCAAGTGTCGTGCACCCTCAGAATGATCGTTCTTTTCCGTGCAAATTTTTGGGTGTCATGAGGGTTGTAAATCTAGAATCATGTGGGATGGGCCTTGGGGAAAGGGACTGAGCAAAATTACGGCCCATCGAGTCTTAGTTTCCTGTGCTAAAGGGAGGTACAGGGATCAGATGCTGTTTTTTTTTAAGTCTGCAACTGTTAATGTAGTGCCTTCGAAGCCGTCTTTTCGGATGTTCGCGTGACATCCCAAAAACCTGATGCGAAGGAGACTACCGTTGATGTCCTTTGTTGTCATTTAATTCAGATAAAATCTCCGACGGACGCGTCCAACTTCGATGACTACCCACCCGATGATGAAACGCCTCCAGACGACAACTCCGGCTGGGACAAGGACTTCTAGTTAAACTCAGCTCCACTTCACGTGTGCTGGCCGCCCAATTCAAACAGAATACTATATTTTCTCATTGTACAAAGTTAGACGGTATGGAGAAGAAATTTCTTCACAACTCCCCGCCATAAATTTATTTTTCGTAACTTCTTTCCATTGTTCTTGAATTTCCATTGTTTTTCATTGCTATTACGTTCTCTCCTTTTTTTGATTTAATTTGAATCGTCTGGTCGATCCAATCTGCTCTCACCTTCACCTGTTTTCTGGCATATGGTCTTGTATGAGTGGAGAAAACTTCCCTAAGCTTGTGACTTCCCTGTCATCACCTAGCAACGTCACTGAATACTTAAAAACGTGAACTGCAGGCGCAGTGCCGATCATTTTTTATTTTTATTATTTTTATTTTCTTTTATTTATTTATCTTTTTTGAATTTTTGGTCATGATTGTGAATCTAGTTCTCCAGTTGTTAGCATTGATCGGTCTCCCGTGGTAACTAAAACTAGAAACCTGTTGGTTTCGACATAATCCCGTAAATTTCCGTCTTCAAAGTATTCTAAGTATTCTAGTCTTAGATAAATAAATTGTTCTGCCCCTCAGGCCTCCCTTGTATGCATTATCAAATGCTAAGATCAAAATTTAAATTCTCATATGTTGTCCCTACACATATCGTATAGAAGCAGCAACGAGAAATTATTAAAATATCGAACAAGTTCATCTTATGTGACCCTCTCCTTAATTATCGTGACCACTCTGTTTTATAAAGTGTTGACATTACAAGGAGAAATAAATGGAGAATAACTGTTAATTTTAATAACCGTAGCTTAATGAGGCGTTGTGATAACAATAACGTCCTATTTTAACCTTGCATTATTATTTCTTAATAGGTTTGCCTATCGGGTATACCATCATATTTTTTTTATGATAAATCAATTTAACTTGAAACGTTTTTGTGATCAGTGCTCCGTAATATGGTAGCTGTCTGATTAATCCTGTGACAGTAGAATTCGATTTGAACCTCTTGAAGGAGGCCGCTAATAGGAGGACGCCTTTCATAAGCCGGTTGATGCAATGATCTTTCCGTCCAACCATCATTCAGATCATTGGGAAGCTTAAGGGGGTGACACACTAGGCGATTTTATACGCCGATCGCTGCGATCGGCGAAAATCCCCTAGTGTGTCGCCGACTTTAAGCGACGAAGACGGCGACGGAAACGGAAACATCATTTCACTAGTAACTTGTCTTTTTTGAAACTCGTTCGCGATTATTCCAATTTGTTTAACATGGAAAATGCTGGAGAACTGTCCAGGTCCTAAATTTCTATGAATGTACGTGTAAGAGTAAGAGTAAAGAAAAAAAATTAACCGTCATGCGTCATTTTTCGTTCTCGTTCTTGTTTTGCAGAGGACGGCTAAGAAATGTGCCAAAATTAATAACACATGTGCAGAGCGATTGTTTTGTCTCATTAAACCTATTGTTTTACGGCGCTCTCGTTGCCTTCCCCGTCCTCGTTGCTGAACTGCATTAAGACGTTCGTTAAGTCAAAACGTGTCCGATGGTAATCCTTGAAAGCGGCTTCCATAGCATTCGCTGATAAGAGCTTGGTCTGTTCTTTTGTTGACTGAACAATTCCGGCGCTCCTTCGGTAGCTGTTTGGTTCATTTTCCGAGCACTATCGAGAAACTATTCTGTAATGACTGCCAACATGAAATCAGTATAGCATGCCAGCAGAGACTTACTGTACGGTGCTTGATCACAAAAGCCAACGATATCATATATTATAAGAGGAAAACCTTTTTGGCCTTTCTCGACATTACAGTAGACTTAACAAATTTATCAGCGACACGGCGTTTTGGAGCGCTTACGTGCACTGAAATGTCTTGCAGTCATGTAAACGGCGTTACACACGCGTACATTACGGACACACTATTGAAAGGGTCGAGTTAGGAGAAACAAGTCGTGTAATAAACTTTTAGTGGAAATATTCTCAGAACAAATATTTTATCTTAGTTTCTTTTTGTTTGTAAGGTTTCAGATTTAGAAGAAATCTCTTGTAAATATGATGTTACTGCCAACCAGGACCCCGTCACTAGGAGCGTACAACTCCCTTACTCAGCCTGTGTCACGCATTTTTACAGACCGATTTATTTTTACTCTCTTCTCGCGAAAAAGGAATTTTCAGCATACGTGGTACCGCATCATCATCACCTCTCTTTTGTTCTAAAGTTTCTCAGCTTCGCAGATAAACTTTAGCCACAAAAGAAAGTTTTGCACGAGAGAATGGGGATAATGGAGCACTATGATTAGTCGTTGGGGCTCCTGCGGGAATCCCATATTCGCGGCAAATTCATTCTAGAAACAAATCGGTCTGTGAAAACGCCTTGACAGGAATGTAGGGCCGTTGTACGCTCCTAGCGATGGGCTCCTGTGCCAACTGAAGAACTCGCCTATGTTTCTTATCTCTGTAAATAATCCAGTGACATCACTGGAGTTGATTCCTCTAGAACTATAAGACCTATAACCGTGTAAGCACAATCAGTTTAGTGTGAGAAGACAGGAAGAGACATTGCTCTGTAATTTTACTTGTTATTAGACCTGTCGTCGAACTTTGAAGTGTTTCCCTTCTATTTTACTTCCTTCAGTGGATTCTAGAGAAATTTTCAAGTGAGCGTCGTAAAATTTCCCTGGAGAATCACAGAGAAATTAACCAATCAGAATTCGAAAGGATGACACGTGGCCAGCGCCAAGCGCGGAAACATGCGTGCAAGTAAGTCACGATTGGTTTTACTTCTCATTGGCGCGTGTTTTGCTAACGACTCGCACAGCGGAATAAAGCCGGTAAAAACAGGGTGATCGAGACTTTCGACACTCAACTGAAAATCTCTCTATTTGGGTAACGTAATTAATACATTAGAGTATAGCGAGATAGAACTCAGGAATTGTTCCATGCAAGTGCCTTGAATGCAGAGCGGTTTTTGTTTTTGTTGATAAGCAACTTCTACAGAGCTCAAAGGTCTGCGTTTTCGATTTTGTTTGGTATGTTTGTTTGATTTTTTGTTTGCAAAAGGTCATGGTAACATTTGCCGAAGTGCGAATGATTATTAATTCATATTCAATTTAGCGAGGGAGAATGAACCCACGATGTGTAAAGTTTAGTCTGCACATTTGCGCAAGGTTCCTTGACTCAGCTGTGCACGCGCTTAACGTTTGACCGTTGTGCAAATGGTTACAGGGTCTGACAGGTGAAAGTAAACAGCGGAACGAACTTTTACTGTAGAATTCAGATAGTCAACCGTCAAAAGGAAGTAGTGTCTGTGAACACATTACTTGTCTTTAAACAGTCCGCCTTGCCTGCTATTAGGGGCCGGTCATTATTTAGCGGGGTGACCTCCCCTAAAAGGCATTTTTTTACAAAATGGCCCTCCCCAAAGTGAGGCAAAAAAAATATAGTGACCTCCCTCCAAATATAGTAGCCCCCCGCTAAATAATGACCGGTCCCTTAGCTCCGCCAAAGTGCCTAGTCACCTGCGCAGGTTCTAAACGACGCTGGCCAGATCCTCTCAGTATTAGTATAAACTAGATTTAGGGAGTGTCTATTCGAAGTGCAAAGGTAACTGTGCATAGCCTAATGTTGAAATAAGTAGGTTGTTTACGACACGTATCGAAATAATGTTGCCGCCCAAAGTACATCACATGTGTCTCAATGTTCTTGGGGACATAGAATTTATCCATGTACGAGTAAATAAGTAACGTAGTTTTATCCATGACGTTATTCCAGGGATGTGTATTATTTGCATCATGGAGGGCACTATACTTTATTTTTTGTCATAGTTTTTGTTCTGTTGGCTGATTTCGCGAAAAAGCAATTGAGTTCCGGATCGAAAGAAGCTTTGAACGAGGTTGCCTCGAAAATGCTGAAATGGTTCCTCGGTTAATCGCTATCTGTCCGTAAAGAAATCCATAGTTAGTCAGTTTTTGACTTTGAAATATTTACACACTGTGCATCCCGAGGTAGTGTGTAGATACCCATTTATCTTCAAAATTTTAAGTGTTTACTTGTTTTTATTTCACTCTCTTTCAGTCATCAGTTTTTTTTAAGCCAATAAAATGTTTTATTTCGGTTTGTTTTAAAGAGATAGGAAACATTTTTAGGGATTTATTTATTTTAGATTGTCGTACTCCAGAATTAAGAGATCATACTCGTTAGAAATAGCGCCGTGGTGCATGGCGGGATTACTTTGCACTATCTTTGAAATGAAATGAATTGTGTTGGTGGTAATTTTGTATTTATTCCCTCAAGTGCTACTAATCATAAAAAAATAACTGAAGAGCTGTGTAATGCCGAGAGCATCATTAAAATTAAATTTTTTAAACAACCTGAAAAAATGTTGTCTAACTGTTCTGCGGCCTTTTCCTGAATCTTCGACGCGTCTGCATTTTGAATGCGGAGTGTATATTGTAATGGTGCGAGTCAGGAGCCCATCACTAGGAGCGTACAACAGCCCTATATTCCTGTCACGGCGTTTTCACAGACCGATTTATTTTTAAGTTGAATTTATCGCGAATATGGGACTCCCGCAGGAGCCCCAATGACCAATCACAATGCTCCATTATCCCCATTCTCTCATGCGAAACTTTACTCGAACTTTCTTTTGTTCTAAAGTTTATCTGCGACGCTGAGAAACTTAAGACACCAAAGAAAGGTGATGATTATGCGGTATCACGTGTACCGAAACTTCCTCTTTCGCGGGAAAAGATAGTCTAAAAATAAATCGGTCTGCAAAAATGCCGTGACATAGGCTTAGTATGGGAGTTGTACGCCCCTAGTGATGGGGTCCTGTTTGAGTTAAAGAATCTCCCGTTTCTACACCCATCTGTTCTCGCCCGATATCTTCATTTTGAAGTGAATTGTGGGTAGATCCAGTCCTTTGTGGGGGCAAACGGCCATTCTAATACTTAATTGGAAACTAATTTTGCCGTTTGCCCCAGCAATTCAATCTTTATTTCACCACATGTTTACAATGGTTAAAAAAACAACTTGAATAAAAGACTACCCACAATTAACTTGGAGCTGATTATTGGCAAGATGATGTATTGAAAGTAATTTTGTGGCTCGCAAGGCATGAAGAGAAGTGCCGAGCCGCGTCTGATGATATACCTTCAGTCGGCAATTTTCTTTAAATTTGGATTTTTTGGTTAAAGTTATAATTGAAGTGTGATCTCTGATGTAAAAATGATTATTGAAAAAGACTAAATATTGCCGGAGAAATGGCGGTTTTATGTTTTGGCCGGAAGTAAAAATTACCTTTTTGGTGGGAGAGGACAAAACACGGAGTCCTATTCCGTGGAGTACCCCTGGATTACCTAAAATGGAGTACCCTGAAAAATAATTTGGGAGTCAAGGAAGACGATTTTTCCAAAATGGAAAGTCGGTTAAATGTACGTACCTTGCCATGTACCTTTATTTTATTTTCTTTAGGGCTTTTTTGTGGCGATACGAAAAGTAAAAAACGTGATGAAATCGTAATGGGTAACTGGTGGCTATGGAGCCTGCGGTGAACACGGCCAGTGGATCACTGATACCTTCCAAAATGGCAGGTATCAATAATAGCAATAGCAACAATACCGTTTGAGCTGCGCGATCTTTAAGTAAATAAAGGTACGTGGCAAAGTACTCACATTTAAATGACTTTCTATTTTTGGAAAAATCATTTTCCTGACTCCCAAATTATTTTTCAGAGTACTCCATTTTAGGTAATCCAAGGGTACTCCATGGAATAGTACTCTGTGTTTTGTCCTCCCCTTTTTGATCGACATTCTTAGCGCTGTTTTCTCGCATCAATTTTACACTTGAGGGGGACACTTTACAGAGCTGAAACTTAAAGGGAATTTGTTCGTTTGCCCTCAAATTTCGACAGTGACTAGTTTAACATATAAGCAACAAAAACGTGTCTGCGAATTTTTTATTTCGAAATATTTTTCTCCGAGAGCGAGTTTTGTACGATCACTGCCGGAATTCGCTTTTACTTGTAGCTTTGAAAAAGTAATTCGGACACGACTCGCATTTAGAGGTCGTGATAAAAAAAATCATCTGATTTCAAAATTCTTGGTATAGTTTGACAGTCAGCTCTCTAAGCTTTAATTTGATTCAGGGGTTTTGGTATCAGTTTAAACCGGACGCGCTACATCGCTTGCACGCGAGACACCCCTGAACGTATACGGTAACCTTGGGGCGGTAAATGCTTCCGTGGGCCTCGTCTCCTTTTCTTTGTTTTGCGAGAGAAGAGGTGGGAAGAGTGGAAGGGTACGGACCAGGGGAAGCGATGAGAGCCCTAAAATTCCCAGTTCCGTCCACGTGCAATGTTGGGTAACCGTTAGCACCTATTTCCTCCCCCCCTCTCTCCCCCTAGTTCCGTCAGTTTTTTTTCAAGTATTCTAACTCTCCTCACTTCATCGCTAATCCCCTTGCTTCCGATAAGACCACGGTGGATAGATAAAATGGTCACATTTACTTCGCTGATATGCATTACTCAGTTGTACAATGATCATTTGTTACGTGTACAAGATGACAATGCTTTACGGCCAATAAATATTTTGCATTTCTGTATCATTAAAACACTCCTAACCATTAAATTCAAGTTTTAAACTTAGACTTTAAATATACTGAACTTTTTAGGGCTTTAACCTTAACAATTCATTATTGAATACTTGCAGAAACGCACCCGCAGGGTTTCCAATACCATTTACATTTACCTTACTTTTTTCCGCTTAGTCCATTTTAAATACAAGAGAATTACTATTGTCGACTATTTCCATCTTATCGGTAAATAAATCCTATCTAACTCTATGTTACATCACTTCCCTTCAAGAGAAAATACTGACATCAGTGTTTTGTAATCGCACAACGATCTACAACGAAAAATTATCTTTACATGGTAATTGTTGCCCACCAAAACGAGCTCTTCAGGCAGACGTGAGAATGTATTCTGGTTATTTGCGACCATTATTAATTTCATTATAGCTTTCCACTGTCACGAATATTCAATGAAAAATTGTGTCAAAAGATAAGAGCTCGAGAATATATTTATTTTCAAGCGGACAAAGGCTGTGGAAGAAAACTACACTGTTGATGCCAGCGACACTTACTCTAGCTATTACTAACCTAAACATGATCATTTGTGCGCATGCCCTTATTAATTGTTTGCCAATCTAAGCCTCAGTGCTCCTATTAAAACGGTTCTTACCTAAAAGGAAGGAAATCAACGTTCTAAATATCGGGTCTACTAAATAGTGCAATTTTGAAATAAGTGTTGTAAAACCA
>OX419336.1:33813414-33910914 GCA_948470475.1 Galaxea fascicularis
TTTCTGTGCAATGACCGCACCCCCCCCCCCCCCCTTAAAAAACACCAACATATCAAGCCGTGCGAACATAAAGAAAGAACATTAGAATAGCTTAATCCTCTTTTGACACCTCAGGACCGTTTCATTTCAAACCAAACGGGAACATCACGGCAAGTTCGCGGTCCGACAAGTGTTTTGTTCTTGTTTGTTTGTTTTTTAATCAAATGCGTTTCACTAATTAATGGAAATTTTAATATAAACTTGCCAGTACGTTACACAAAATACTGATCACGATTTTATATGAAATTAGTTTTCAAATCCAAAGAATCTCAAATTCACCTGTCAGGGTTTTCATTTTCGGTCAGAGCTGGAGTAGAAAGGAAAATAGCTTGAAGAAACACAAAAAAATTCTTGATATTGCTCTGATACATTTTTTTATGGTAAAATTAAGAACTGCGGACAAACTTGTTGTTTACAGACGGCGTTGCCTGCACAAAAGGAAATTCTGTTATTCAGGAACACGGAGAACGTAAAATAGTTTGTGTACCTGGTAGATTATTGGGTCTATCGAAATACGGGCCACGGGCGTTTTCTATCCTCACCTGAATTCGGCTTCTCAGTAGTATCATCCGGGTTTTCAGGTGAAGAGCACGTGAGTTGTATCACCGGAGCACGCGCAGACGATCGCCCATTTGCCGGCACTTTCTTGGGTTCCGGAGACTGGCTATTTCGAGGAGGTAATGGTGGTGGAGGCAGGAATTCTTCTTTTGAACCACTGCCACTTGGGTGCCTGCTGCCACTGGTATGCCGCCTACCCTCCCTTGATGTCGAAGCAACAGGTTGTGGTGCCCGTGTACCATGGCTAGATGAACTTGAATGAGCAGGGGGAGAAACTGGTCTAACTGAAGGAGACGACTTGGGTAGCCTTGGAGGTAGTGGAGGAGGTTCGAACTTTTTCCGCGGCGGGAGGGCTGGAGCGGGGTCTCTGACATCATTGTGAGTTGGAGTGCTTTGCGATTCGATGTCCTCAGCGTGTGCCAATTGCCCATCGCCTTCATGGGCTCTGTCCATCATTTTCTCAATGTCATTACTTTCTTTTAACTCCTTCGTGGGTTTCTCAGGCCAGGCGGTTTTATGATGACTTTTATAGGAAACCGCTCTTGCTGTGGTATCAGCAGTTGGTATATCTTTCTTCGGTGATTCCTCTCTGGAAATTTTCCTTCCAGGTAATATTTGACCAGATTCATTTTTCTTTACGTCGCCTCTAGTCATTTTGCCCAGTATCTTGGAGGCTGAAGATTCTTTATCCTTTTTCACTTTCTCCTCTCTGGATACCTTGCGCGAGGCGTTTGGAGACGTTTTTGAGTTCTTTCTTCCCAGTTTTGGCGACGACTCCGGTGTGCTTGGTTCGCTTCCGGAAAATCGTCCTTGTAATTCCATAGCATCGCCGGGTGATAGCGACTCCCTCCGTGGCCTATCCAACGGGACCGAGTACTCGTCGTACGTTTCTCGCACCTCGTTGCTCCCTCGTTTCGGTTTCGGCGCAAGCTTCCACACCTTCTTTACAAACTTAGTGGCTTTGGAATCTTTACGTTTTGAAACCTCGCCTTGCCCATCTTCGTCTATATTCTCTGGCGACTCTAGTGATTCTGCATTGACGACAATCGGTTCATCTGCGATAGAGCAAGTGGCTGCATCATTGGTAATCGAACATGACGAGGAATCCTCTACTGTTGCAGTCTTGTTCCTAGCAGCAGAAGATTGTGCCAATTCATCCCTAATCTCGGTTTTCTCAATAAGGCGGGCGTGTATCGCAGCTTCACCGCCGAGGTGAGCGCCGATGTTGGTTCTAAGCGGAGTCACGAGAGTTTGAGGATTCACGCTGCCCATACCTTTGGCGAAAAATGTCGAGCGATGTTCTGGCCGCCGGGGCAAATCTTCAGATATGTCACCAACTGAAGAACAAACTCGTCTCCGGGGTGTCTCGACAGAATCTGGACGGTTTGGCAAAGGAGGAGGCCCGGGGCTGAGTGCTCGATGGCTAAACACGTCACAGGTAGACTTGCTCTTCTCCATCACTGTGTGTTTCTTGACAGAAAAGCTTTGACTGTGTCCTCCTTTTCCACTTAGTTTAAGCTGGATATCACGAGCGGCCTCGAATGTTACCGCTCCAGTACTGTTACGTTTTCGGGTTGAAGCTGGAAATAGTTCGCAGACATCATACTGTTGGGGTTTTTCCATTTGAGCGATAATTTGATCCAGCAACTTTTTAGAACTTTCAGGATCTCTGGCTTTCTCCAACAAAGAATCCATAGGATCACCAGGAGATCGTGGCTCGTCCTCGTAAACATTTTCAGCCGTAAGCGGGTTCTCTCTCTCTAACTTCGGTTTCGGTGGAAAAGTACCAACACTGGGAGCCGTAATTTGAGCCAATAAATTATCGCGCAATTTTCGACTTAGCCTTGCATTGTTTGACGCAAGTTGCAGGCTTCCACTTTTCGACTTGTTTTCCTCATCGGGGCAGCTTGCTAAACCTCGACTGCGAGTACCGGGCATTTCAATAACTTCCGCCAGGTTCTCGGGCATGAAAAAGTCAATATTGTTTCCGTTTCTGTCGAGAATACTTTCCTCTGGACCCGTTTGCAGCGCTTCGCATTTTATGTAACCTTCAGCGTCCATTTCGTTTTCCTCTGGGATTAACTGCGTACCGGAGAAATTTTTTGTTAAGGAGCAAGAAGACCGTAAGCTCCCATCATCACTCGTTAGTGAGCATGTGCTTGTCAGCGATTCGTTCGAAATTTTCCGAGGAGGAACCGGGTCGGAGATATGAATGGGTTCCGCTGTGTCATCTGAGACGAGATCAATGTAAGCGTTTACGTCACACTCCTCCGTGACGCTGTTGTTGTCCTTATCGATTTCACAATACGCTGATTGCGTCACAAACACGTCATCATCACCTGTTTTTTCAACTGCGGAGTCCGTGGCTGATCGAGGTCGAGTGTGATTGGTGGGCGAGGCTTCGTTACCTGCCACATTCACAGGAGCAGGGGAACTGTTCGCCTCTACCTTCAGTTTAGAGGAGGGAACCGTGTCAGCGCGGGACCTCTTCAGGCTTTCCACCAAGGTACCCCGGTCCTTTTTCGTCAACATATTGGAAAGCTTTTGAGGAGGAGCAGTCATGCCTCTCTGGAGTTTTTTTGCCGGATGAGCAGTGGGTGGAGATGAAGCATCGCTACCAGTTGAAGACCTCGTCCGGAAAGCTTCACGCTTCTGAGCTACAGTCTTGAACGCGTGCTGTGACCGCAAGCGGATCTCGTCTGCAATGGTGTCGCCATGTTTTGTGAAGAACTGGAAAATCCCTTCCCCTGTTGCACTGCGACTAAACAGAGAAAGAGAGAGTGTTAAATGACCCTCTCTTTGGCTCGTTCATAAATTATCTTTGAGCATCATATTAGTAAACTGGGACAGTTCTATGTGTCAAAATAATTTACCGGTTTATTAATATTATGGAAACTAGTAGTATAAATCAGATGCAAGATAAAACCGCAAGAAAAGTAAACAAACAGTCACGTAGGATAAAAAACACTTCCCTCTCCTCGTAGTTTTTTTTTAACCATTCACACACTACTCTTGTTAAATGAGGTTTATTTGTCTCTTTAAAACTGCAAACAAAGGGCAGACTATCGTTGTGCGTAGGCTCTGAATATCCGACGGATTCTAAATATACCAACCTTACAAAACAGTGGGATTGAAACCGGGTATTGAAATTGAAATACATCAACCACAATCAGCACTCTAAGAGGTGACCTTCTGAACCCATTCCACACTTAACAGCGTCGCGCACAAATGACGTCACCAAATTTTAGACCCCCTGTTTCGATTGACTTTCAACCCCGCGTTCGCAGTTGGAACTGCTTTTCTTTTTGAACCCAAATGGGTTTGTTAAAAACTTGGGAAAATTATAAAGAATGAGGGGAGGGCATCGTTACGTTCTTAAAAAAAAAAGATAAAAACTGTTTCGTGACCAATTTTCTTGCGGTTTCAACTCGTATCTTAATGGAAGCTACACAATCAGGGGCACCCAACGAGAAACTTCGATGAAATATCTGTTCGGGAGAGTGTACCCGTTCTAAAACTTTCGGATAATGCATTGCCAAATGCTAATGATTTCTTAAAACATCACCTAAAAGATTCAACCAGAAATTGCAACCAGAGAAATCCAGGATACAAGGAGCCTAGAAATTTCCCTCCAAGGTTTTTTTCGCTTAATTTGTTCGTTGAGTGCCCCTGAACAATTTGCATGTCAAAATGAAGTCAATGTGGTTTTTACTGCCCGACAGTAATGACCTTCAAAATTATATTTCCTTCGCAGGAGGTTGAAAACCACTCTTGCAGTGGTTCTCGAGTAGCTACATACTTCATAAAAAGTGGATCTTGTATCCAGGAATGACAACAGTTGAATATACAGCGTAACAAAGCCTCAGATCACAAAGTCGTGTGCTCTACTCATTGGGCTACTCTTAATTTCTTTAGGATATGCCCCTCCTGGATAAACAATGGCCATGCTTTAATGCTGCCATTGACGTCCTTGACATCATCATCACCATCATCACTGTCATCCTAATCATCCTAATTTCTCCTTTCTCTCCTCAAGAAGATTGGTACTGTATGAATTTCCATTAATGTTGCAGTCTCCCTGGAAGCAGACTCAACCATGCTCTAAAGTTCTGTTTATCCCATTAGTATATACAAAAAAACAGCAAATTTTGCTCAATTAAACAGCTCACTTTTCAGTAAGTTAATTTCTAACCTGCCAGCATGGAGAGTTAGAAGCTGCATGTCTTTGATTCCTGCGCCAGCAGCAGATTCACTCAAGAATGACCTTAAATGACTAACAGGCCACGTGACAACAGTCAGGTATCTGTCAACAGACTTGAGCACTATTTCTCCCTCAGTAACACACAAGATATAGTCACCTCTGATATTGTTCCTCTCTGAAGGAGGAGTCAATCTTGTGGTAACAAAAAATCCTGTTAAAAAACAGTGTGATACAAAATCAGTGACGACACAGCTCCAGTTTGCGTTCATTTTGCCTCTTAAGCCCTAACAATGATCAGAGCTTATTTTCTCCTTACAGTATAGCCATTTAAACTACCACACAGGTTATGAGAATAAATAACATGATTACCCAACATTAATGCCCTGATGTTTACCAGTAATGAAATTCTCTGAAATATGAGAGGACCAGTCAAGAGAATAATACAGTTAACTCTCTTGTAAATGACCAACCTTGTTGCATGACAAAGTGGTTGCTTACAAGAAAAGTCAACAAAATAAACCAAAACCTGAATTGATTAACTAATTACTTAATAAAGATATTACCTTTTTAGCTAAAATTAGGCTCAGTGAAAAAATTGAAAGCACTGGCATATTACACATCAAATAATGTCTGAAAAATTGTATCATACTGCTTTTGAAACTTTGTATAAGATTTTGCAGCACATAACTTTCAGTAACAACACCCGTTTACCTATGGATATAATAATATATAGCCATTTATTTTTGTATGTAAACTATTATTATTTGTTGGCACTCCTAATCAGTGCTATTAAAAACTGAACTTTTGTGACATTTGAGTAATGATTTTCTAAAGATCATACTTGATCATCTTAGGTGGTCGCTAACTGGAAACAGAAAAGAAAATGTCAAATTTCTGGCCTAAAAAGTGGTCACGGTTGCTTTAGAAATTTGAGTAGTGATCGCTTATGAGAGAGTTTTTTTGAAACAGTATTTGACTGAGAAACAAAACGGTTATTTACAAAGTGGTTGCTTACAAGAAGTGGTCACTATGCCCGGGTCACTATGACAGAGTTGACTGTATTATTATCATGCCTGTTATGCCTGTTGGTGTGAGGGCTCAAAGGGCTAACCTGACTCACTAAAATAAAGATAATAATGCCATCTAGCAGACATGTTTTGGTCTGATTTCTGTAATACCTGTGTACTTGATACAGAGTCCTAGATGGGATGAGAATCCACCTGGGTGAGGAAGATTGGAACCCCTAATGTCTTAGCTAAGTAGGGCTTAACAGTGAATTCCTGACCATTAAAGGTAGAAAGAAATAATGTGAAGAATTCATGTCCCAGGAAAAAAAGGCTGCAGGGACAGACTTCAAGGTCATTTGCCTATTGATCTCCTTCATTCACAGACTGATCATGAATTAAAATTAATGTTAACCACTAAATTACCAGTACTGACTAAAGGTTACCAAAAGCACAGGAGGCCCAAGATCACGACATGAACAAGTCTAAAGCAAACAGGACTCTTGCATTCTACATTCTGTAGCAGTGTTGTGTTACAAAGAAGCCGTTTACTAAGGTTTGTATGGGAAGTCAATGGTTTTGTTTCAAACGGCATAAAACGTAGTGTACTGTGAATAAAATTGACTTACGTTGTTGCCATGTTGTATTCTTTGTTGTTTGCCAGTGACTCGTTTTGAAGCATTTTTGGCAATTTTTTGCCATTTTAAAAAATTGCCGAAAATTGCTTCAAAATTTCCTTATCATTACTCACAGGACATTACGTTTTATGCCATTTGAAACAAACCTTTGTAAGGCTTCTTTGTAACACAACACCACTAGAAAGCTAGAGTCACATTCGCTTACTTGTTCAAGTCATAAGCTTGGGCTGCCTGTGGCAAAAGCAGGTGGTCATTGGCAAAAATTACAACCAGGCACTTCACTGCAGTTCTTTGTAGCAGTTTTTGTAAAACATAGTTATGTGGTTATACTATCCAAAGCCAAATATCTACAGTACTTCTAAATTTTTTGACAATCCTGATACCACTCCTCAACACTTCAGTAACTTTGTGGTGTTTCACAGTGGAAGCAGTGGAACATGGCAACTTTTCAAGATGCGAGACCCCCATTTTTAGCTCATGGATGACATAGTCTCATGGCCATCATTCACTCAATTCTGATTAATTTATTCATCAAACCCTCCTCCTGTTCCTCCCCTGGTAAGTATTGCTTTGGTCTCCACAGTCTTCTTAGGCCAACTTTTGCAAGTTTCAGTGGGTAGTACAAAGGCATAGAATTTTGCTCTGCAGCTACTGTTTATGTGTTTAATTTTCATGATGTCCATTGATAGAGTAGGTATAGAAATGAAAATGTAGCGCAGATGGTTTTTCGTTCAATACTTATTAAACAAAATAGACCTTGTTTGTTGAGTTGGAAAATGGAAAGTTAATAAGATAAAGAACACAAGCGTAATTTTACAGAAAATGTTAGCGCGTAAATGTTTGTTTTACCAAGAGGTGTTCCTGAAAAGGATGTGCTCCCACAAAACACAAACGAATGTACCCGTTTCTTATCCATAATTTTTTAGAAAATAAAGTTGTTGTAAACTCAAAGTGTTGTAATGTTCTTCATCCATGAACTGGCTCACAGGAGCCTTTGATTTTCCATGAACCTGAAGCCTTTTGAGACTTGAACCCAAACAGCTTTGTTCGGACAAGGACTTAAGACTACAAGACCTGGAAAATTTGGGTGAAATTTTGTGAGAAACTAAAAATGCTTTTTGCAAGACCACTCTCCACTCCTAATACAAGCATGATGAACCGTTCAAACTCTACCTCATTTTGCACACACAGCCTTGTTAAAGAAAGGATAAGTTCTTCACAAATATTTGAATGTAGTCACAAAATTAAAATGTCTAAAAAACAATAACACACAAAACTCTTGCAACTGACCAGGAGGTCTTGTTACTGCTGATGTAACTGTTCTTGACCTGGTAAGCTTTCCATGAGGCATATCTTCTTCTGAATTCTGTGAAGATCCAGTTGGTTGAGTTGAAATCTCAGAGACAGCACGTCTTGTTAACTCAGGCGTTGTGGCAGGACTTTCAACCACACTTGTCTGTATCCATAAATCAGGTAAGCCGTTCCCATTAATCTTGACAGCAACTCTGTTCAATGCTTGTATCCAATCTTTTCTAGCTTCTTCTGTGTAGCAGGCTAAGGTGAAGGCTCCTTGCTTGCCACACACCACCATTATTGGATAGCAATGTGATTTAGAGCTGCGGGTTTCACCAATATAGACAACATTGTCCAAATAGAAGCAATGCTCTGCTGGCTTTTGAAACTCAAATGAAGATTCATCTTTATAGTACTCCAACCTTTGTAGAATATTGTGAATCTTGTCATGCAAAACAAAGAATTTAGATTGCCATGCCTAAGGGAAACAGCAAAATATTCTATGATTATCAACATAACAAATAAAATAGACTGTAGAACATTGAAACACTGGCAAGACCACAGTAGTCAGTCTGCTGTCTTGTAATTATGTAAATCCATACATCCATATGTTGTCACACTAAATTCCATGTAAAGGCTAAACTTGGGAATTTACTTCAGATTGTCAACATCAGTTTCCAACAATTTGTAGCACATATACAGGGTTCTCATTAAGTGCCAGCTGCCAGCTTAGAAAATGGGTACTTCGAATTATGTGTCACCTACTTTCATGATATGTGTCAGTAAGTTGAGAAGAGTAATAAAAAATCAAATTTGTCAACTGTCTACTTAATGCATCTAGCCGTCTATTCCCTAAATTACTGAGAACCCTGCATAATTTACTTTGATGGATCAAATTTTATAGTCACTGTGACTACCAAAAAAATGCCCAGTTATTGCTTAACAAGTTGAGAAATTTCGGCAAACGAAATAAGTTACCATTGAAACATTTTAACGTGTTAGAAGCACCCCTAGGTTTCTAACTCAATAACCAAATGAGATATAACTGAAAATTTCAACTGTCAAGATCTTTGCAAATTAAGTTAAAACAAATTTGAAGGAGAGAAAATTATGAGAGCAACCTTAAATTTCACAGTCACTCGTAGTGAGCAACAAAAATGTTTGAAAGATTGCAAAATAAAAAGTTCAAAACTTCAGTTGCTTCTATGAATAACGAACAATAAAGAAAAATCTTTAAAATTTTTATAACACAAAGATGTGCAACCTAGCTTTCTTGCAAATGCTCTCAAGGCAAATCATGAACTGCTAAGTTTTCATCATTACTATGGACCATATTATTTAAGTAAAACATGGCAGGTGTACAGTTTGAGGATGTCCAATATGTTGATAGTATCAAATGCACTGAAAGACAACTCACATTAATTTTGGGAAGGCCACAATTGCCTTTTTCAATTCAGCAGTATGTATTGAATAAACAACTACTGATTGGGAAGTACATTCGAAATCTCAACAATGAATGAAGAAATGAATAAAGACCTCCTACACAAATTTAAGGGACCACAACAATTTCCTGTTTACCTACAACAGAATAAAAGATAACAAATTTTGTTATCTTTTATTCTGTTCAAGAATTCTTGAATCATAATTATTTATTCCTTGCCCAGCAAAAAGTTTTCTTCAAAACTTTACTATTCATCAAATTGAGAGCAATGCCAGAATGATATCTTTCATCACAAAAGATTCTGCTTCTGTCTATTTGCTTAAACTCCTCTCCATGATAATGAGTGAGTCACTTCTCCCTCCCAGATATTGAATTCAATTTATGCCTTGCTTAGTAAGTTGTAGGTCAGCATTAACCAAGGTTTTGAAAATGGAGACCAAATCTAACCCAAATTTTGGACATTCAAAACTGGGGGTAATTAATTAAATGTTTGCAATATTTGGTTAAACGTCTTTGAAAAAAAAAAGAGACATTATTTCAGCTGCATTCAGACCATGATGAATAAAATAATGTAAACCCCTCCTGACTTTAACAATTTCCTGTTTAGTTTCCTGTATAAATTATTTAATACATTCAAATAATCATTGTGACATGCAAAGTTCAAGAATGACTAAGTAAATTCTGGACTGTTACAAGCAACAATAATATTATTATTCACTTTAACACTGGTTATGTTAGTATTTAAAGAGATCTTTAAAAAATTAATACAATTTTCAGTCTCCTAGAACAATTCTACCCCTTTGCTCCATTAAGTTAGGGCTGGATTCTGTTCCATCATTAGGACAGACTGATAAACTGGTAAATGGATGGACAACCCAGCCAGACTGATCACTGCTCTTTACAGTGACATAGAGACAAAAGGTGATAATAAGACCAAATGCTTAGCCCAAAAAAATACACTGGACCACAAGAACTACAACAACCAGAATACAGCTCAGAGAAATTCCAAAATAACAAAAATCACAAGAAGTTGACATGATTCATGTGGCTATATCCTTCACCACTCTTCAAGCATTTGTCATGAATTATATGTAAAATAGCAATCTTTCTTTAGGAAATCCATGAAACAATTTTCGACCAAAAAAATAAAATGTTGGCTAAACATTGTGACCCCCACCCCCTCCCCCCTACAAAAATGGGCCACTACAGAACTTTTCAAAAGCTGAATTTCATACCTTAGCCCACTTGTTTGAAACATGATTGACTCTAATCCTGGATTAACATTTAACCAAGGCTTTTCTCCCTGTTATTCAAAACAAGATCAACTCTAATCCAGGATTAAAATTTAATCAAGGCTTTCAGCTTTTTCTTTGTAAGTACAAAATGTAGCAAAGTGTTATTGAAGACTGGAGAGAAAAACTTCTTTGGAAAATCTCTATTAGTTAGTTATTGAAATGGAATTAAAATTTCTCATTTACCCTGGGCCTGAACATAATTGTGCACTGAAAAACTGGGACCTAACTATTAATTCCATGACCAGCATTTCATCAGTATCTCTTAATTGAATCAGAATCTGTCCTTGTTACTTAAAATAAAAGATACATCTAGGGAGATAAAGAAAGAACCGTCATCCAGAAACAGTATACTGATCAAGCACACCAGAGCATTTTGCTAATACCAGATTAAAAGTTAACCATTAGGTTAGTTTATGGCAGTTTTAGAAAATTATTTCTTTAAAAGCTGGTTTTAAGCTAACCTATGGAAAAGTCTGAGTCAAAACCAAAGAGCAAAACCTTAATGTATTGCAACAGTAGTGATTGATTAGTTATTCCACAGGCTAAGTTACTATTGACACATAAATCCTGAGTTCATCTAATAATGATTTAAACAACCAGACCCAGTGGCTCAACAGAATTAGTATTAAAGCATTAAGTGCTAATAATGAGCATCTGACAGCTTGCCAGGGCTAATATTAATAAAGTAAAATACACAATCCTAAGTTGTCTCCTCTGGTATCTCTACAATGGGGGATGGCCAACTTTGAATGGGTGGGAAACCAGCAGTCCACTTAAAGGTCACCCACTTTAGGTTACTCTTGCACTAACAAATCTGCTGTGAGTGTGACAAGCTAGACTGGATTATGGATTTAAGTGTGTAATCAAACAATCAGGCACTGGGCAAATAGGGACCATGTGAGAAATTCAGGCAAGTTGACAACTGACAACAATCCGAAGGTACTTTACATCGTAAGAGTAACTTGAAAATATAATTATGCAATATTATTTCACCTCAAGTTGCCTATATGTGGAAGATTTTCAAAAAGTAACACCTCCTAATGCAAGCGAAAATAGCTTAATTATGCCTTAAAAAACCAAAACATGTTGGTTTCATCCACGCAACTTCCAAGTGAAAATGAAATTTAAACAGGCTGGGCTTTATTGTACTAATGTGGTAAGTCCAAAAGTGAATGTTTAGCTTAGCCATGATTTCATGTTCACCTGAGGTAAAAAACATTTGACGCCAAATGCATACACAAGGTGTGAAAATAGCAAAACTTGGGTGCATGTAAAATGTATGACCAGTAGTATTTATTGCAAAAATAAATGACAATATGTTAATTAGTTTCTAGAACTGCAATGTCATTAGACAAGTGATTCAAACATGTTTTAAAATAAAATAAAAAAAAGAATTATATACCGCATATTTGGAATGAAGCATAAGCTTACCTTGATGCGGACTTTTGCCGAGGTTGGAGGTCTCTTAATCATCATATCACCATACTTGACTATGTCTTCAGCTTCAAATGCTCCACAATCTGCCATAACTGATTTCGACACCGCCGTAATCACTTGTAGTTTCCAATTCCTACGACAATATAAAAAGATTGAAATCAGTAGATCGAAAATGAACAATTATTAGGTTGCGGGATCATTATTACTGTGTGTCGTTTGTAAAACAGGTAGATGATAACGCGAGTTCACCAATAAATACTTTACTTCCGACATAATAACAGTGTGTACCTTCCTTGAAGAAGTAATATCGTAAATGGCATTCACCCCAAGTTGAAAAGCGTGATGCAATGGTCTTAACTTCACGGAAATTTCGTCATTTGGAGAAACGTCCGCTACACTATAAAAAGCAACCACATAGCAGTCGCCAAACGTTCTGATTAAATCCCTCCTTCACAACATTCTGATTAAATTCTTCCTTCAAAGGGTGAGGATATTTATATAACTTCGAGACGCCATGGTTCAATGCCGATCTAGAATATCGAACCATTGATCACATGTGCAAAGAATGTTTGGAAGTTATGAAACGATTCTCCACAACGCAGCGCGAATTATCTTTGGCCAGACCATCCGTTGAGGTAAGTAATTTAATTCCTTTATTCCTCATACTTTAGTCTAGGAATGAAATGATAATTTAAACATCAGTTTTATTCTTGAGCAGACATTGCCCATACGTGACCTCGGCCACAGAAAAGGTGGACAAACACGAACAGCGAAGCGAGTCCGTAAATTAAAATTCTGCCCGATTTGTTTGCGCTGGTGGCATATCCATTTAAAACAAAGCTTACAGCTCCGAATCTAACAGAAGTGCCGTCCTTAATCTTCTACTTCCGCAAGAGTGAAAATGATGACCCGATCGCGTGGTTTTGTGAAACTTGACCGCGAGGATGTGCGAAAGACGAAATAAGCATAAACAAAAGTTTTATCACGCATCACGTCAACTCGACAACAGAAGAGTCATAAAGCCATATTTATAGGGGTAGAGTATTGAAAAATTTTCGATAACATATTAACTTTTGTTGCTGCTATTTAAATAATTCGCCTCACCCCCCGTTGATTTGAAAGTTTCTGCCTTTTTTTCCAGAGTTTAGGCTTAATTATCAGTCGTTTAACAGTTTGCACCTATGAAATACAGTCTGTATAAAATTGCAAAACAGCATGAAATTTGGGGAAATGGCGCAAAAGGAAATTAATAGTATTTTTTAAACTATACTAACCCATCTTTTTGCAGACGTAATTTTAAGACGAAGGACCTTTTCCAGCTGCTAAATCGTTGAAACTGCGATTCTTCACTGTCCTTTTAGCGGTAAAACGATCCCGGTAAAAGTACTAGACAAGTACGAAACACCGTTTCGCAGGGACTGCACAAACTCAGACGATATGTGATGTGACTATTCCTAGACGAACAAACGGAAAATTCACAATTCCCAGCATTTGCATGCGATAGAGTATATGTCTTGAGGGTCAGATTACGTGGAGTGACTGGCAAGATACGAAATTCAAAGCAGCCGCAGAGAAGA
Source organism: Galaxea fascicularis (assembly GCA_948470475.1). Classification (NCBI taxonomy): domain Eukaryota; kingdom Metazoa; phylum Cnidaria; class Anthozoa; order Scleractinia; family Euphylliidae; genus Galaxea; species Galaxea fascicularis. Next base: position 33,826,898 of record OX419336.1, read on the forward strand.
TTTTTGACTCCTCATCAGCAGTCAGGCGCCCAACACTTGACAACAAATCAACAAGATAACAACGATTTCTTGATTAAGAATCTTCAGTCGCGCACCATTCGGACGACTTTCCTGATCCTCTGTCAATGCCCTGCCGATTTCCCAGCTGTCAAAACAACAGGCCTCATCAATTATTCCGCCGCGTTTCTTGTAGGCTACCTCCGTCCGTCTCCGGGTGAATGTCGAGTTTTGGCGTTTAGGAGCGTTTTGCACTATGGGAAAGCCTAGTAGCCACTCCTTCCAAGATACGAAGGAAGCAAGATGTCGGAACGGAAAGTGTTGAATGTAAGTAAGCTAAATTATTTGTTTGATTTTTGTTCAGAAATGCCAAGCGATTCTATATAAAGGTTTCGTATTGTTGTGGACAAATTCTCCGCGCTTGCATTAAGCATATTATTTAGAATCTTGACTCACGGGTACGCGGTTTTCAAAATACTAGATGCCCGGCAGTCAGAAATTCACGTCCAATTTACACGAAATACCTCATTTACTTTGTGTAAAAACACCAGGAAGTTGGTTAGAACACTCAACTTAGAACACTCAAATTCTGTTCATTTTGGGAACAGGGTTAGCATGAAAGTGGTGCTCGTTTTATAGTTGCTGGGTAATGTAGGGAACTTTACGGTGGTCTGTCCATCATTGCTTTTATATATACCGTAAGCTCAACCTATTTTAAAGAGCCTTACACTTCAAAATGTTAGTGATGTGATCTTGGGTCATAGCTGTTCCTAAAGAGTTTGTTTAAGTCGTGTTATCTGATATATTAAATTTCCCTCCATTCAACCCTCAGGTGGTCTACCCAGCACTGAGACAGGAGCACCTAAGTTAAATATCTGAAATTTAACTATCAAAGCTTGAGGAGGCCCGCACCAGTCTTTGGGTTAGGGGTGCACTTTTTGTAATCACAATTTCTTATAGAAGACAAGCTTTGATTTCTTTGAAACTACGACATTTTTTCAATGTATGACCAGCTAAACTGCAGAATACCCTGCCACTTATTTGCATGTGAATAGTGTGTATTGTTATCTGTCTCATTCTTCAAACGATGCTGCTACAAGAAGACAATAGTGGTGGGGTATTCAGCAGTTACTCCGTATGACCAAACTTTATGTTCTCATTGGTTACCAAGCAACAGTTGTTGCCATAGCAGTGGTAAAGAAAAAAACAAGACTGCTCATTTTAAAACAGCTCAATTATCTCAAAATCGAGTCACAATGAAACTTTGAGAGTGTAAACTACCCTAGTCCCACAACCTGTAGGGCAAATTAGAAAAAAGGTTCACTTCCACATTTTTCTTCAAGCTTTTTGAGGAAATATGAAACTTTTACACAATTTTTTCTCTGCTCAATGAATTATCATCATAGAAAAACATTTTCAGTTCACATTGAGCATCCCAGGTGACTGTGATTGTATGATATTAATTTTGTCTCAAAGCTAGTAATTTGCATAATTCAGACTTAAATATCTTGCAACTACAGCCACCTTAGCCACTCAATATGAATTGAAAATGCTTTTCTATTGTGATAATATTGTGATAATTCTTTGAACAGAGAAAACTAGTTTTAAAGTTTCATATTTCTTCAAAACACTTGCGGAAAAATATGGAACTAAACAAAACAAGCTTTTAAAACTTTATTTGTAATTTATTTGAAAATGCTCTTACAGATTTTGTTCTAATGTGGCCTACAAGTTGTCGGACTAGAGTAGTTTACACTCTCAAAGTTTTGTTGCAAAGTGTCTGACTGGATTTTAAGATAGTTGACCTCTTTTAAAATGAATGGCCTTGTGTTACCACTGCTATGGTAACAGCTGTTCCTTGGGAACCAATGAAAAAATAAGCTATGGCTATACGTTGAAAAGATGTTGTAGTTTCAAGGAAATCAAGCCTTGTCTTCTATAAGAAATTTTAGTTTCAAAAAAGTACACTGGTCACTAAGTTAAAAAACTGCTACAAGCCTCCTTAAGCTTATGCCCACACAGGCAAAACACAGCTATAAGCCAAACAAAATTTGCTAGAGTAAATTGTTACAAATGTTCTTTTTCATAGAACAATTTACCAAGGGAAATAGTGGAGGCTGGAAGTTTTTGGTTATTTTTAAAAAGAGAAACCAAATTTTAAAAAGAAACACCATTTCTAAGGAGTTCGAGACAAGGGACCTGGGATTTTGTCAGTGAAAAGCCTTTCCATCATACATATTCAAACAAAATGAACTCTTATGCTTCCTTACATGTACATTTTGATTGCATTCAACAATGAAACAAAATCTGACATGAAATTGAGGATATTTTCTTTCATTAATGATAATAATTTTATTACATTTCCTGTATGCTACATCTACACTAGACCTGTAGATTATGTCCCAAAACTTACAGTGAATAGTGAGAAATGCTATGTAATTGTTTTTTGCAGAAATACTACCCTCCAGACTTTGATGCATCTAAAATCCCCAAACTTGGACTTTCCAGAGATCGCCAGTATGTAGTGCGGCTTATGGCTCCATTTAATATGAGGTTAGTACCAAAGTTAAACCATTGAACAAAGAATTTCCATCCTCAGAAATTGCACAGGCTTCATAAGGGACTTGGAAAAATGGCTGTAGTCTCCCTTATCATTGAGCACTCCATAGTCCCATTTTTAATCACCATTCCTTAAATACCTTGGGGCTAACTGAGTGGTTGAAAAGAAGAAAATTGGGGATCATTTTTGGAGGGGTGTGATCTTTTCTGGGAATCATTTCAGGGGTTGTACAGGCCTGGAAAAGTCCTGGAAATTTGTTTTGAAAAAGGGTACATTCCCTGATGGCAAAGCAATGATTGTCTTGATGGAAATGACAATGCAATAGAGCTGATTTTGACTTAGAAATGATTGTGTAAGCAGAATCACAACAACAGACATACTTCAAAATATGCAATATGGTTAGTTTAGTAAGCAGGCACAGTTAGTACACGTGCTGTGATTGGTCAATTTTGCAGGCTGTACTCTACTGTACGGCCCGCTAAATTTGAAGGTTTCCTTTTCCGCGCGCTCGATTAATCTCAGAGATATAATAAATATCTTACTAACCTCGCTTTCGCAGTTCGTACTGTAAGTTATGTATCCTCTTTTTTCCCGTTGATTTATGGCCCGCGCGCTTTGCGCTTGAGCCATGAGTGAACATGGAAAAACTTGGTCTGGAACTCAGTTAGTAAGAGGTATTTATGCATTCAGTGTGGCATCAGTCTGTTTTAGTAAGCAATAGAATGAGACTGAACAATCTCTCTTCTGCATTTGGATCATGTTCTGTATCTGGCAGTATGCTGTTCTGATCCTTTAAATTGATGGCAGACAAAACAAATTGCAATTACCTTTTTCACCAGTTTTCATTAACTACATTTTCTGTTTTAGTATGTATATTCATCATCGTCGTCGTCATTATCGTGCATTTGGATCATGTTCTGTATCTGGCAGTATGCTGTTCGGATCCTTTAAATTGGTGGCAGACAAAACAAATTGCAATTACCTTTTTCACCAGTTTTCATTAACTACATTTTCTGTTTTAGTATGTATATTCATCATCGTCGTCGTCATTATCATGCATTTGGATCATGTTCTGTATCTAGCAGTATGCTGTTCTGATCCTTTAAATTGGTGGCAGACAAAACAAATTGCAATTACCTTTTTCACCAGTAGTTTTGTTTGTTAGTTATACAGTACACAGGGTAAGGTGTCATTAACCCAGAAGTGGGAAGTTGTTTTACTCCATTGTTGGAAGTACCTGTAGCGCATACAAGCATATGAACAAAATATATTACTATTGAGAAAAAGTGTGGACTAAATGCTTTATATATTTTTATAGCATTCGTTATTCAATAGATATTGGTAAATTCCATTTGACTGTACATTTGTGTTCTGATAACGTTTGGATGACATTGAAACAAAGGATGCCACAAGGGACAAGCAAGCTTAAGTAGCATTCATGACTGAAGTTCTTACCACAATTTGATGTCCTCTGTATGTTATCAGAGTACACTGGGACTGCCAAATGGAATCTATTTTGTTTTAATTATTATGCCCTTTGATTTTTCTAAGCTACTGGCATCATTTGTGGGTCTATACCTTAATGAATGTGTGGCTACACCATCCATTGTATAAAATAAAATAAATATGCCTAGTAACTGTTTCAGTTCAATAAATTATTACACATGCCAACATCATTTCAGATGGAATACCAGTGAGGTCAGCTTAAAAAATAATTACAAAATAAAAATTATATTGTTTTTAGGTGTACAACCTGTGGGGAGTACATTTACAAAGGGAAGAAATTCAATGCTCGAAAGGTGAGTAATGGTAATGTTCAACCTTAATTAAGATTTGAATATGAAAAAGAACTTTTATAAATTTCAAACCAGTCACCTTCCCAGGACTCTTTCTCTTCCTTATTGCTTAGCAGCAGATAAGGAAATTGTAGAAGCAAGATTAATAATTGTTGTCACAAGTGGTTATCTAAAGCACACAAACTATATTTGAAAAGGGATATGACTAAAATTTCAAGGTTGCTAATAAATTTATATATTACTCTTGTAATTTTCACAAGCCTTGTTGAGGTTGTATGCACCTCATTCAACAAAGAAACGTTTAGAGCACACAAATTTACAAAAACAAAGTAAAGCAGGGTTGAAACAGTGAGTAAACCTAAATATAAAGAGAAATAAAAATTAATATTAGTTTGGGTTGACAAGGAAAGTGAAAAAGAAGTAATTAGGATTACACCTGTTAGTAATAAATCAGTGTCATTCATAAGGAATTGTTTTTACCTTTTATAAGGAACCAAGACTGGTTCAATGATATTGTCTTACCTTTGTTACAGGAAACTGTACAGAATGAAACATACCTGGGACTTTTGAGATTCAGATTTTACATCAGATGTCCAAGGTGTATATCTGAAATAACATTCAAGGTAATAGGTCGGCATTCATTGTCATCATTATCATCATTATCATTTTCATTAACCACATTTTCTGTTTTAGTATGTATATTCATCATCATCATCATCATTGTCATTATCGTCATCACAGTCATATTGTTAGAGCAGTTTATATTATTCTTAGTATCATATGTGTGATTCAAAAAAAGTCTTCACTTGTTTGTTTATGAGTGATGTTAGCTTTATAACTTATTCCAAGCTCTTTTCATGTTATTCTCCACTACATGTATTACAGCACTGTAGGTTTAATATTTAACTTTTGTGAAAGATTTCTAGACAGTCATCGTAGTTAACTTGTAAGTTGTCCTGCATGCCTGAATTATATCCATTCAAGAAGTTTGAAAACGATTCCTCCTTATCATGCCTGTTAATCAAATTAACACGCATGATTTCTTTAATCAGGTAATGAAATGAATGTAGCAAGCTTGTGGCAGTCTTTGTTTTTTGGTGCTCTATGGTACTTAGAAAAAGCAGTTAGAACCGGCAGGTGAAGAAAGAGACACAGTTTGTGGACCAGAGTCAAGTTTGTTGTGGATAACAAATAATTTACTGCTTTCGCTGCAGACAGATCCTGAGAACACTGATTATGTTTGTGAAAATGGAGCAACGAGGAACTTTCAAGCTCAGAAACTGATGGAAGATGAAGAGAATAGAAGACAGAAAGAGGAGGAAGAGGAAGAACAGAACAACCCCATGAAGGTAAAGCAGCAGCAGCAGCACAGAAATATTTGATTGTACATTGGTGGTATATATCAGCAGCTGAGTTGGTATTAGAGGCTCTTAGGTATCATTGCTATGGGAACATTGTTAGTTTTTATCGTTGTTTTCTTCAAATTTCGTTAAGTCTGTAGCTGCAAAAAATCATCTACAGAGCTGACAAAGATTGACTTTGGTTATCAGTTTTGCAATGCAGAATATGAAGCTAAATACATGCACTTTGCTTCAAGTTTAATGATAACCATAGTTGCAATTTTCTGTTTGTTTCAGACCAAAATCCTAAAATCCCAATCTGAGAAAATTTGGTTTTGACAGGAAAAAACAGGATAAAAAGTATTTATGATTATAAAATATTCTCAATTTCAGGCTCTTGAAAAGAGGACGAAAGAATCTAAACAGGAAATGGACATTTTAGAGAAGTTAGAAGAGTTGAGAGATCTGAATACCAGACAAGCTAATGGTATGATTGCTGTACATTTGAGTGCAAATGCTGTTTTTCACATTTTTGTGTTTTGCCAAAGTCCTACATGCTAATAATATACACCATCGCAATCTGCTGACTTATGTGTAAATTGCTGTCAATTCTATTCGAATAACCCTTTCACTATGTTAACTTTCTGTACAGCAGTCAGGATCTCTTTCCCTTAACTCATTGCATTACCTCATCACCATCTTCTAACTGCAGACTAGACGGCAGTGGGAAAGTAACTTGTAGAACTAATAATTAGTATGTTGTTCAGACATACTAAAAGAAAATGGGCAAAAGCACATTCCTACGGTGTATTTCATCCATGGTATAATAAAAATTATGTTAAAGTAATAAAAAACGCGCCAAGTGCATTGTTGAGTTATATAAGCACACTGGAATTTTTAAGAACACGAGAGAAGTGCCTAGAGAAGTACGAGCCGAAGGCGAGTGCTTCTCGCACCTCTCGAGAGTTCTTAAAAATTCCCAAGTGCTTATATAACTCAACAATGTACGAGGAACAAGTTTTTTATTTCTTTTATAAAATGTCCTGGAGATTTAAGCGAGCTTTTGACATAGGCAGGGTGCATTATAACTCAACAGTGCATGCGCGTGACGTAGAGCGCATGCTTTGTCGGGACATAATGAACTCGATTCAACCAATCACAGTGCGCATAACTCTTCCAACATTTTATAAAGTTATACAGCCCTTTCAGGACTGAGTAGCCTCCTTGTTCCATGTGCTGTTATTTTATTGTGAGGAACCCAAATTTAATGTAAAATTACATGTACAGGGACACATGCAAGTGATGTATTGTGTACATGTGCAAATGGAGTGGTTTTCAATCGAATTTTATTAGTAAAACCAAAAATCAAAGCAATTTCTCAGACCAATCACAAGATGAAAACAACTCAGTGAACCAATCCGTATTTGAAGTTATTACATGCAACCAGCACCAAGGGTGGGAAAATGTACGCGTAAAACGTGTGATTGGTTTTGGTTGTGCTTCTTATTGCTTGAGAAAGTGGTTGAAGTTTTATTTTTTTTCCATCCAATCACATAGCAAAGGAAAGCAAAATCAAAACAAACACATTACTTTCAACACTCATTTGAAAACCACTCTGACTAATAAAGCTATCTTCTTTTTACTGGGCTTTGAGAGCTGATTCACATGTTCATTCCTCCCTGAAAAGCTCATGTTGAAATGGAGACAAAACAAAATGGGTATACCTTAATGGTTTTCTGCACGAGTGTGCTTGTAAAATTGGTTTGACTTGTTTAACTGGTCCGTTTTGGTATTTTGTTCTGTTAGTTGATTTTGAAACTTTACTGGAGTTGAATGCAAAAGCAGCTGAGGAATTACGTGCCAAAGAAGCAGAAGAGGACGAACAGGAAGTTCAGTAAGGACTACTTTGATGCACTTGTCTACCTCGAATATTCTTCAGCCACACAATGTTTACTGAAATACTGGTGTGCAAACAATACCCACAGAGTAAACAGACTTGAGTTAATATTCTTTCAAGTGTGCACTTACATCAAAGTGGCATATTTGTGTTTCATAATGCCGTCACTTCATTGTTTCAGACACCAATTTGCGTTTTTATCTTGAATTTTGTTTGTTTACTGTTTTCCAAATGAGTTTTTGACCTAAATGGGGCACAAACTAGTTACCAGTAACTAAAATTTCATTGACATTTGTCAGTATTGACCTCCTTCTTGTTATTATGCCCAGAGAATCTGTCATTGCACAAAATATTCTTACCTCCCCTACAAAAGATCAATGAAAATTTCAAGGGGGGTGGCAAGAGTCTGAGTTTTTAAAGAAAAAACATGGAGCCAAACTGGATTTTCTGGAGGGGTGGGGGAATGCAAACCAAAAAACCTCTTCCGTGGGAAGCGTATGGGTATTCTCTGAAACCACAAAATGACAGAAAAAGAAGTCAAGAAGCACTATCTAGAGAGTATCTCCCCTTGTTATTGTGACCCTTAACTGCATTTCCTTTCCACATGTACATGAATTGAACAACTTTAAACAAAGATTTGAAGAGCAAATTATGTCTAAATTATTTGCATTTTTTGTTGATTTTTAAAAATGAATTACAGAACCTATTTTGGGGCACAGAGGATCCAAAAAAGAATAAGTGACTCTAGTGACAATGAAGACGAAGAAGGGAAGCCAACACAAGCCTGTAAACCATCAAGACGAAAAGCCACAGACATTCTGGCAGAAGTAAATATTTCAAATACTAAGTTTCGAAAGAATAAGTGTTGTTTTGATAGTAATTGAATGAATCTATTGAATGTTGGATTTGACAGAACTAATTTAAAATTCAGTTGACAACAGAATGGCATAGAATGCTGTATACCAAGGAAGATCACTGAAGGCAGATGTTTTTCTAATAATGATTATTATTATTAATCCAGTTTGGCTGATCATCTTGGCATCTGGAACTTTCACCGAAAATCACGTTTTCAAGCTAGTTGAGTCATTTTCTTGCCACTATCTAGCAATTAGGAGCTAGAACTCACCACAAAACCATTGACAGGTTGTGCACTAGGTGGCCTTCTGCTCCAGATGCAAAACATTAGCTTTCAGAGTAAAGGCATGCACAGAAAGCAAAATTTCGAGATTTCGCTTTCTCTTCTTCCCTCTTTTCCTGTTCTTTTTGCCTCATTTTTTTGGGGCTTTTGCTGGGTATTGAATGGGCTTTGTGTTTTTTTTGCGTACATGTTGCTTGGTTTTTTGCCTTTTTGTTCGGCGCCCTTGACTGAATCATGCTCAATCTGGTATGGTTTCAAAGATCTCATTGTGATAAACACGTTAGTCAACAAAACTCCTCTTGACCGTTCAAACTGATGACGTCACAGGCGGCAGAAGGGACGTCGGTCTGCCAGGGTGCACAGGGGCGCATTGGACTTAAATGGGTTAAATCTGCTTCTCTCAGGGGTGGACTGGGTATGAGTTTTTCTAGAGTAGGCAAGATTCTTCCACCAAATTCTTTGGGTGCAGTTGAAACATTGAATTCATTGTTGAAACCCTTTATGAGTAAGTATTAATGTGTTTTCAACAATCCAAGCCCAGTTTAAAGGGTATGGGGCTAAAAAAGGAACTGTAATTTAATATCAATGTTCATTAATCACCAGGATTCATCTGATGCCAGTGAACCAGTTCAAAAGAAACAGAAGACCTCAAGTAATTTTAGCATCGGAAGACTAAAGAACAAAACGCAACTAGCATCACTTGTTAAAGTAAAAAAGGACAAAACCAATGGACCAAAAGCTTCTGAAAAAGTCCTCATTTCACCTTCTTTAACAAACATAACATCACAAAATTCAAGCAAAGACACTGATGGATCAGATACCAAAACAGCTGCTGGGACAAATGGGTGTGGCTCACTAAGCATGCTTGGAGATTACAGTAGCAGTGAGGATTCTGATGAGTAGATTATCCTGGTGCTTGTTGAGGGAATGCATAATATGCAATTGTTTGTACATGCATTAAAAAAGATCTACCCTTCACTGAAGCTCTTGTCTACCAGTGCTGCTATTAAAGATATTATGGTGTTAAGCAAGATGGGGCTGTATACCGGCTGTGTTACCGGCTAATAACAGCTGGTAGAAACCAAACATAATTACCAGCATTACAGATTGCATCAAACACACCATCAAGGGTCACCTTAACTGACCTATACACTATGGTAGGACTCTGTCCTCTTGACAGACATGAGAAGTGTACAACTCAATACTAATGAGAATAAATCAATACTAATAAGACAAAACTATACTAATGCTATACTATATTACAATCAATGCACTACACAAAGGCAAAAAGGCACCTATTAATGAAGCAATGCTTAAAGCGTTCAGATCTGACTTGTGGTAAAATATAATTATGATTTCTCTCCTGAAGTGCGCGTGTTTTCTGTGGGGGGAGTAGATCATTCAGACAATGATTTCGAGTTGTAACCTTGCCCCATAATTTGGTATCCTTAGCTCTTATTAGTTCCACAATAAATGGTCGCTTATTTGTATAACTGTATTTGGTTGCGCGCTTAATGAACTTATCTATCTGGGAAAGGTATTTCCCGTCATAGGCACAGGCCCAGACCTCAGTGGCATACATAAACAGAGACATATTAATAAGGCTATCAAATAGTAAAGTTAACTCTTGTGATGAATATCCATAAAACTTAAACTCTCAGAATATGTAATGTAGAGCTAGCTTTGGTTATCATTTGATCAAAATGAGTATCCCAGCGAAATGGGTGCTCATTAAAAGTCACCCCTAATAATAACCACAGCTGAGTATATCAAACATCTTGACATTTCTAGTGGTTCTTTAATTCAGCTCATCTCTTGGTATAATAAATACTGTGCAGAATGATGCATTATTTTGATGTTAAGAGACAGTCTTTTGGGTATGTCCTCCACACAATTATGAACCATTTTATAAAAGACAAACAGCTAATGGTAGTCCATGGGATGAAAAGTCTCCCGGTGCTTTGTCTAGAACCTCGACAGCATTTCTTTGATTCATGGTTGAACTTTCACATAAACTGAAGCCACACTCAAACAAGATTCTTTAAGGTTATTCTAATGGATTTTGTACTGTCTGCAAACATGAATGTAAACATCCATTAAGACAATTGAATTAATTAAGATTTCCTCTTCTAAGTATAACTACTTTCTGGACAGCTTGATTCAGGGTTCGTACACTTTTTTCGACCAAAAATTCAAGGACTTTTCAAGGCCTTTCAAGGACACGTTTTTCCATTTCTCAAGGACTCCAAGAGGGGCAAAATCAAGTCACATCAGATGCTCGAAGTAGAGAGTGCGCCACTTTTCGTCTCAGACACTTGTGAAGCTTTGTTGAGCAAAAATTGGCAACAAATTTCAAGGACTTTTCAGGACCGACTGCAATTTTCAAGGACTTTTAAGGCCTTGAATTTTTATTTTTAAATTCAAGGACTTTCAAGGACTTTCAAGGACTTTCAAGGCGCGTGCGAACCCTGTTGATTAGATTGGGCTGCCATTGAATGCACACTGGTGATTTTCTCCCAAAGGCAGCTCAGAACAGTTTCATTCTTTCATCCAAACTTCATTTCTATGGTGAATGGATGCCTGTCTAGAAATTTCCCCCAGTCGTCAAGTGATACAAACATCTGGAAAGCCAGCTCATTGAATCTCTTAATGGTAGCCAAGTTACATAAATCAACTCAGTTGATAAAATCAAAAGTTGTTTAGACAAGGGAGGTGCTAGATTCTATTACACCCATTTTGAAATCACTGGTTAATTCATGAAATCTGATTGGCTCTCGACGGTGCAATTTATTCCCAAATTGCACCATTTTATGGTTCTAAATGACATCCATTTTTAAGCCCATCACAATGGATGTAATGAAGTGGTAATTGAACTTAATGTCATGCAAGTTTGGTCTAAAATTATACTTGTGATTTCAGACAAATTGCACTCCACTCAATTCAATTACCATTATATATATCCAGTTAGTTTTGTATAGATTGAATTATAATTAATGCTTTGAAAGGGCCAGTGAGGAAACTCACATGATTTGATAAAGTGTGTCTTTTTCAATGCAAAAACACCAGATTTTGAACAACAAAAAATGGTTAAAGATATACTTCCTACAAACCTTCATTCATCGCACTGCAATCTAGTGCGAGAAATGAAGGACATGGTTTGAAAAAAAAAATCCAGTGATTTGGTAATGAAATTGAACTGTACTCCTAAAAGAATTGTTCTCTTAATTTCATTCTGTTTCCTCAAATAGAAATTAACACTGACTACTTAAAATGTACCTTGGCCCACCAGGAGCTTTCAATACCAGACCATCTTGGAACTAAGAACATGGTACTTTTAAAACAACTTTTAACTAATGGGGGGCACACTATATCAAAATGGTACAAAGATAACTTTTTGAAGGGAAATTATGACAAGTACAATTTAATGTTATTAGGTAGGAAGAACAAAAATGAGGACAGTCCATCTATCAGTGTCAAGATTGATGAACAGGTCATTAAATCATCACCAGAATTGAAGTTACTAGGAGTAACATTAGATGATGAACTTAGCTTTAGTGCTCACGTAAGTGATATATGCAAAAAGGCAAGTAAGAAAGTTGGTGTTTTAGTACGTCTTAGAAATATGATTCCCAGAGAAGCCAAGTTACAATTATATAAATCGGCAATTTTACCTAACTTAACATATTGTCACATAGTCTGGCATTTCTGTAAAGCTTCAGATGCACGAAAATTAGAAAGAGTACAAGAACGGGCATTACGTGCTTATTATATAATGATGGGAATGCTACGTACGAGGAACTCTTAAAGAAGGGTAGACTCTCCAGTCTCGAGAACAGACGGTTACAAGATATACTTATCTTAATGTATAAGGTTAAAAATTCACTAGCTCCAGAGCATGTGTGTAATATGTTTTTTCAGCAAGACAGGCATTTTAACTTACGAAGTGATTTTCCTGTTCCCAGATACAATACTGTTAAGTATGGTAAGCACAGTATTAGATATTTAGGCCCACATATATGGGGCAAGATTAGCCAGGAACTACGTAGTATGACCAGTCTTCAGGCTTTCAGGAAAGAGGTGCGTGCTCTCAATGCATCTGGCTTGCTGGACGGTACGTGTGGCTGCTGTGCGTGCTCATCTTAGATTGGTGGGTGCGCATAGTGGCTTCTGCTGTCTGGCTGCCTTGTGTATTGGGGGTATGCTCCCATATCTTCTATTTAATTCGTCTAATTTAAATTATCTAGACTGTTTAATTTTTAATTTTACATTCATGCTTCGACTACTGTTTATATGTTTGTCCTATATTGTCTGTTTGTTTGTTTGTTCTATTCGATTGTAATAATTTTATATATTGATGTCATTTTATATATGAATGATATTTTAAAACTACATTTTTAATATTTTTACATATATTTATATTGTATTCATTTTATTTATTTATAGTGTCCACAATTAGCTTTTAGCTAAATACCTCAACACTTGAATAAAGTTTATGTATGTATGTATGTATGTATGTACTCTCAGACTACACCTTCAGTGAAATAAATTGTTTATTTTTTGTTTGCCTTTCTACCCATTCTTGCTCTATATAAAAAGTTAAACCTACTATTATTTTTCTCTTTGTACAAGATAAGGGGAAGAACAGATCAGAGGATGTGTCAAAAAATTAATTGACAATCCGATGTGCAGTTATACTGGTACATATAGAATCTTGTATACAGGTATATTCAGTCTGACGTTGTGACTTTCCCTAAGCTTACACTAATATTATTACAACCCTCCAAGTTAAACCTTTGTTTTTTTGTTTTGTTTTGTGTTTTCATTCTGCAACTCTTATCCAGATCTTTCCACAATGCAAAACTATAACTCACAGTTGTAAATAGGGTTGCAAATTGGAGCTTAGCACTGTCACGGATGGTTAAATCTAAAACACCGTTGGTTCCAGTTCAGTGGACCTGACAAGAAGTGGTTATTGCAGACTTTGATGGCTCTGGAATTCAAATGCTTGAGAAGTTTTGGAAGCTTAATTCAGTAGCACTCGCCACATGTGGGGCGAGTGACTTGCACCAGAGATACCAGTGTTCCAGATAAGAGCAGGTTCTTGGGTAAAAAACCTGAGAAAACTGGATCAGTGACCCATCACACTGAGTTACTGCACAAGAAAATTTGAGAGGGCCCATGTACTGACCCCTTAAAAATCTTCTGTGACCCCATATTCTAAAGCTGTCTGAAACACTGTCTGTAGTTGAAGTTGGTGAGTGGGCCAGCACTTAATTCAACCCTCAAGAAACTCAAGAAAGATGGCTTTATATTCCTTTCATTTTGCATTTAAACAATCCATGATTGGAAATATGTCACACATGAGAAACAAATGTAAAAGCTGTACTGTTCAAATCACAAGTGTAACAATTGCAGAAAAGAAAGGTGCCTGACTTTAGGTGGCCTTATGTGCCACTTGGCATGGGAGTGATGACTTCTATTTACAAGAACTTCTTTCTGATGAATATCGTATACCTGTTCAAGAGTTGCTCTTGTAAGGAAGAAGTCGATCTTTCTCGCAGTTGGTCATTGAAGGGTTTATTGCACTGAAGCCAAACTATAGTTTGCAAGTCAGTGTGTTCTTTCCAGAAAGAACAGTTGCAGTAGCATCACACACTTGGTAGTTAATAATCCACCTTTGAAATCCTTGAACTGAGCCTTAAGGCATGTTGGACTGGTTGGTTTTTCCTTGCAAAGCAATGAATCTCTGAAACTACAGTGGTTCAACATAACAACATGATGAAAACGCTTTTTGGGCTGTACAATAGATTTTCGAATTAAAAAAATATTTTTATATCAAATAAATACTGGTGCTATTCAGATATTGATAATTATTTTTTACTACTTTTAACAGTGCTGATGGCAGATTCCTTTTTGAATGCTCTTGATATTGCTAAATAAGTTATTATCAGTGGTATCATGAATTTGTTGCTTCTGTGGGGGCACCATTGTTGACAGCTCGCCATAGTCCATAGGTTTTGCCAACAGTGTGTTGCCAAAGACGAAGTGTCCCATCTTCAGATCCTGAAGCATATAGCTCACCGTCTGGAGAATACCTAACACAATGCACAGGACCAAAGTGCCCCTTGTATGATTCTAAAAGAAACAAAGGAATAAAATTTATACAATCAACAAGAAGGCCTACTTCAGGTGCTATAATTTCCTTCATATCTTAAAAACAAAGATGTTTCTAGTTTTGCAACAAAATTAATTAGTCCTTTCATATCTTGATATCATACTAAAAGGCTAGGTTTTTAAAATAAGTGGATCACAGTTTTTGAAATGGCTTTTTAAGCCTGAAAAGTTAACACGAGTTTTGAGAAACATGCCCCTTTCTCTGTTGGTGTGATAGCTTCTACTGGATAATAAAAGCTGGTACATGTGAGACAATTTAACTGGCATTGCTGCAAGGTTGCTAGGCTTAACTTGGGCTTGCACCTGGACTTTTCTTTCAAGACACTAAATCTGCAGTTCACATTATATTAAAATTTTCATTTTGAACAGTATTTTCATCCAAAATTTTTTTTATTCAACATGTAAAGGTGTACAAATTAGATTAGCTCCCAGTTGGGTAATTCTGAAGTCCTTCTAGTCCTCCAATATACAACTGTACCAGTTGCAATCATGACTCGGAACTCTTGACCCTTAATCAGCATCAGAGTGATCAGCATCAAATTTCTCCTTATAATATCAATGCTTTATAAAAGAGTGGTCAGGAGAATTAAGGACAGGATCACACAAGATGAATTTCCTTCTAGTTGATATTTTAACAATTTCTCCCTACTACATCTACAGAAAATGTGTAGGGACAATAAACGAGAATTAAAATTTTGATCTTACAGTTCAAGAGGAACTGGGCTGAACTGCCAATAATTTTGTTGAGTGTACTTGCAAAAGTTCGAAACATATTCAGTGCTGTCAATAAGGGCCGGTAGCCGGCCAAAACAGCCGGCTACTGGCCAATCTTTGGCCGGCTACTTTCGTCTCTCTTTACTGTTAGTTTTGGTAACAAACTTAAAATAAGGAATGTAGGCTGCCGCCTACTTTCCCAGTGGGGACGTCTACTTGAAAACTTATTGACAGCACTGCATATTTCTATGGACTTGTCGATCATAATGCAAAGACAAACACAAGATGAAAATCAGACAGCCCTGTTCTACACTTGACATGTAATACTGTAGAGAATGCTCAAGCACTAAAGTGAAATGTCACAGTCTAACAACTAATAAAAATAATAATGTCTTACCTAATTCCTTTCCACTTTCATAATCAAACTTGTAAAGCTTGAAATCATCTCCCCCAGCTACAAAACAAGACTTGCTTGGGTGGAGTGAGGCTGAAAATATTGATGTTGGAGCCTCAAATGACTTGATCTCTTCCATTCTAAAGATGGCAAATTGAGAGGTTTTGGGTCAACATGAGAAGTTCATTATCGATATCTGGTCTAGAATAATGTTCTGGTGAGATTTGTGAATAACAAATAATAATAACTGTTTGTACACAGTAATTGTGCATATATACTGTCCCATGCACTTTTTGAATGGTTCCATTTTCATAACCAAACAGAAGCACACTTGCCTCTTTTTTGCAATGTGTTTCCGTGTGTATATATGCCATTTGTAAGTAAATTGTTTCAAATTCTGTTTGTTTCATTGTATGATTTCTCTTTCATCTACTGTCAGTGTTTGGAAGTTTAAACCTTTACACCTTATGAGTGATCAGCATCAGATTTCTCCCTGTAATATCAACTTTAAATATAAAACAAAGTGCTCATGAGAATTATGGTCAGGATCACACAAGATGACTTTGCATGATATTTTAAATCAATGATATTTACCCAGGAAGCTCCACTCACCGCAAGGTGTTTTTCAGGGAGGTCCTGCATCCGCATCGAATTGGAATTTGGAAGTGTTGATTTTTGGGGAGAGGGGAAAACCGGAGAAAAACCTCTCGGAGCAGAGTAGAGAACCAACAACACACTCAACCCACATATGACGTCGAGTCCAGGAATTGAACCTGGGCCACATTGGTGGGAGGAGAGTGCTCTCACCACTGCGCCAACCCTGCTCCCCAGTTCTCTCCACTACTTCTATAGGAAATGTGTAGGGGTGTTACTGCTGGGCTTTGCATGGCCTAGCTGGGCCCCCTGTGTATGGCATTTAGTTTCTCACAGGCGTAGTGGTGGCCCTCTTCGACCGGTGACCACAACGTCCAGCAAGTTGAAACCTCAGAAACTCAGAAACTTAGTTTTCTCAGTTTTTTCTTACAGTTGTGTTAATTTTCTTTATGGGATTTCTCTGTTTATAACATAAGCCGGGAAATTTCAGAGATTTGATTGGTTGATAATATCGCTATTTCCGCGTAATAGTGGTATAACAGCAAAAACTGGATGGTATAACAAAATTACCATGACAACACTGAACGTAATGACGTTTTTGCTTTTGCTTTCAAAACAATGGCAGCAAGATTCTCGGAAATTTCCGGGGAAAAAATACAAAAGCTTGCAGAAAAAGCAGTAAACAAAAATACAAACAAAATAAGGTTTCCTGTGTGTTACTGAAAATTTATCGGCGCTCATTATAAACAAAACAAGGTCTCTTGTGCGTTACCGAAAATTTATCGGCTTCCATTATAAACAAATAATAGCATGACCTGTGCATGATATTTTGCAATACCGGCTCGTAATACTTCAAAATTCTCCAAATACCACTCGCCGCTTTGCGGCTCGTGGTATTTTGGACAATTTTGAAATATCACTCGCTGTATTATTGCCAAATACCGCTACAGGTCATGCTATTACCTATACTAAGATGTGACAGTTTCTGTGAGTTTTCCTCATGGCATCTCGTAAACGGATAAGTGATTAAACGTTCAAGTTTTCAAACGGAATGTACATGGTATGTTGCCGTTTGCAGCAACAAGGGGCAACAACTGAGAATTTATATGTTGACCTTTGGGTTTAAAGGGATATTTAAAAGGTCTCTACAGTAAATCTCAGAAATACAATATCGTTGGGGTCTTTAAATAACTGAGGAGAAAGTGCTGCCTTTGTCCTGTTTCACATGTAACCCTTGTTCATGATAACTAACTCACACACTGGTCACAAAGAGTAGGGATGTAGTGTTGTGGTCTGTCCTTTGGGTCAGTGCTTCATATTGGGTTAACTTTACTGCGCACTTTCCCCCATGGACAGAATTGTCCAAGAAAATTACTAATAATGAGACAATAAGATTTTTATTACCTCTCTGCATCCCAGAATGAGATCGTTTTAGCATAAGTGACAACAAGTATGCTACCATCTTTTGAAAGAACCATACTGGATGCGCTATGTGGTAGGTCAACCTTCTTTACTTCACTCGTAGTTCTTGTATCCCAAAGCCTACAAAGAAACATTTAGCAGATATGAATACTATAAGTTTCAGCACACCTACTGAAATTCAAGGTTGCGAGTTAATTAATATTAATTTTGCCACTTCACTTTAATTATAAAAGATTTAATAAATATTTCTAGCACTATTAACATAAGATATCTTCAGCTGGTTCATGAATTCTTGCAGCAAAAATCAGCTTGCAACTGCATGAACTATACAGACCAGATATCATGAAAGAAGCACAGTTTCAAGTGCACTGGAACTTGGTTGATCTCTTTGCTTTTGCTTTTGCTAATGTAGACAACCTTAACATGACCAACTATTGTGATACTTGTGAGGTTTTGCTCAACAAGTAAATATTGATGGTGAGTATTATGTAGAAAACAGTTGAAATACTGAAGGAAATTTCAAGTTCTTAGAATTATTATAATTATTATTATCCGAGAAGGCTAGCGAATGGGTAACTGTCAGAGAGAGAGAGAGATATGATCACTCTTCAGTTTACTGCTAAAAATATTTTCTAAACAAAAGTCTTTTTGTATTTATTGTGCAAACCTCATGGCTTTGTCCTCGCCTCCACTAAAAACAAACTTGCCATCTTTGTTCCATAAAGCTGCTCTAATATTCACTGTGTACCCTTTTAACAAGTCTGGTTCTAAAGAACAGGAGTTAATTTTCTGTTAACCAGTATAAAAATTAACTTGAGACTGGCACTCGCCAAAGGTACCCTGAAATAAGGTGAACATAACTAAGTTACATTGTTGAGCATTGTTTTTCCGTCTTTGAAAATATCATTTTCTACAGCTATACCAAGAGAGGAATGATAAAAGCTCATCAAATTGGTCTAGGTGTGCCTGAAGCATTCTAATCCCTAGAGGCTGTGATTCTTTTGGCTGAGAATAATGACCTCTGGCTTCAGAAATTCTGGCCAGTTCTGATTTTCAAGCCCATTATTCGAGGACTTCCGGTGGTTCTACGCAGCCTCAGACATTACACAGGTTTTGATGGTTGGATGTCCTTGGTAGCAGCAATCTCTGTTAGTAGCTTCCTTTGCTTCTCCTTGAAAGGTGAGAGCTCAAACACTGCTTACTCCATGGGACTAGCTGGTAAAATTATATGCAACCCATGAGCCGGGGGTGCACTGTTGGTTGTGGGAAACAACGACAGCTGCACCACTTGCCTATTGGACTATACAGCTGTTTTACACTGTTTTAAGGAGCACTAAGTTAGTGGTGGTTTGTGCTGGCTGCTGGCTGCTGGCTACAGTGTACTTTTGACAACCCTGCATGTGCAGAGTTCATGCCAACATAGGGTTGTGTTAATGTAGAGCAAAATGACCGCACTCAAGCCAAGACTCTGAACATCTGTTAGAGATGTGGAAAGTTGACCATCACTTCTTCACCCATGTGCTCATAAATAAACTAACTACTGGTCCTCATTGAATGATCAAACTCCACATTAATTACTTACAGCAGACTGCTCAAGATCCCCACTTGTTCCATTAATATAACATATAGCCGAACTTCTATTCTGCAGACCCATATTAAACAGCCACCCCCTATTAGGCGGCCAATAGTCTACATGTACATGTAAGTCCCAATGACAGTTCTTCTGTTGTTTTTACCTCAACGGACAGCCCCCATTAAGCAGCTGCTTTCCATTTCCCCAAGGGTGGCTGCTTAATAGGGGTTTAACTATAAATAATTTATTACCTGCACTTTGATCTTGAAGGTTAAATATTCTGATAAGTTTTTCGTTACTGGCTGTGAGGAGTTGCTGTCCATCCTAATAAAGATCAACACACACTATTGTTGAAAATCTACTTTGCTATCAAAACACATGTGAATCCTGGCCAAGTTGATCAAACTAATTTCATTTGAATCTACTTTATCAAGAAAAACGGTAATCTTTATAATTATCACAATTCATGTTCATGACAACAAGACTGTATTTTAAAAGCACTCACCCTTTTCTTGCCTTACAATACCCAGAAGAATTTTTCTTTTTTCTTGTTCAATCACCCTGAATATCACTGATCTTCAAATTATGTGTGCATAATCCTCATAGCACAAAAAGTAGTCACTGAATTAGTGAAGTCGATGTCTTAAAATAATATTGTGCTAATGCTACTTACTGGAGAAAAGTCTACAATCTTGACAATGTGCTTATGAGGCAAATTTCTAACTTCATCACCAGAAAGGGCATCCCAAACTTTCCTACAAGAAAAAAGGAATATACACCCAGTCTAATTACGCATTTTAACCCCACAACTGATTGATTGATCCAACAGCCAATTGATCTAAAAAAAAAAACATAAGCAGTTGCATTGGTCTGCCTGTTACACTCACTGACTAATATTACTGATTGACTGTGTGAATATTGCTGATTAATCAATTAATTTGAAGAATGGACTGGAGATGTCAGCCTCCAGGACACTTTTTATCTTATTTTAGGGAAAGGGTCTGGTTTGGTAGCCTCCTATGCAGACATTCTATTGGTTGACTACTGATACTTGATGAAGTATTGGTCAAGTATCAGTTTGTTGGTGGTGGAGATGTCAGTGAAAGTTCCATACATACATGTATGACAACCTTTCAACAAAATTACACTACTTACGCTGAGAAGTCAGCAGCACCAGTGGCAGCCTTTGTGGCATCCTGGTTTAAGGTGGCACTCCACACTGCTCCTTTGTGTCCCTCAAAAGTCCCAATCCAATCACCCGTGTCCCCTTGACGTAACATGGGCTTTCCATCTAACCAAAAGAAAGCGTTCGAAAATTTCATTACACATTGATTCAAGATTGTACAGTCGAACAGGAGTGTTGGATGCTTTGATAATTTTCAGTTCCTACAGGAAGAGTTTTATCCCACACACAAATGGGTATTAAAATTGGTGTTACACTTTTTACACCAAGTCCTATCGTGTAAGCCATAAGTTCGTCCCGAAATACAGTGATAAAGCCATCAGTGCAAATGAAAGAAAACATGTTTCTGTTCTAGAACGTCACTCATCCCGTTGTCGAAAATACGTTGTATACAGTATGACTCTAGCTCTCGTAATATGGCGCTATGATCGCTATTTATAGGCGGGATATGAGTGACAAGATCAGAAGGTAAATATACGTTTATACTGGCTAATGACAAGGGTTTCTATATTAATTCGAACATTCGAATCTAAAGAGGAAATATGACATCTGGCGGCAGATTGCCAATGCAATACATTTATGCCCCTTCACTGCAATACATTTACATGTATGATGTATACTATAATTCCAGTTTTACATGCCTAACAGGCAAATTGTTACTTCTTCCCTAGAAATAGAACCTTCAGACTTCTGCAGGGAGGTTGACATTTTGAAGACATGGTAAAAGCCGGGAAAATATGACGTCAATTCGACATGCTTACCTTTACACGCGCTTATTAGAAAGTATCCATATGGAGTAATATCAGAGAACGAAAGATGAACCACTGGCCTCGTGTGTCCGCTACATGTAAGAGGTATTTGTCTTGCCATATTCGTTAAATGTGAGAAAACTAATTTTGTTCTTTACCACTATGAAAGGGCACCGGAAAATGGAAGCGCTTAAGAGTCGGTACTCCATGTATGGGGTCACAAAATGTTCCGCAGAACCCAGGACCTCTCGTGGGCGTCATTATTATCATTATCATTATCATCATGATAATCATCATCGTTTATTTAATCACGTTCACGTCAGTGGTCTTTCAGGGAGCCGTGATATCAAAAACCGCAATTAACAATTATTCACCGAAATGGAGGTGAATAGTGCTGGATATTGATAACATCCACCACTTTCACCGACACTTAGGTGAATAATTGTTTTAGTTTATACCACACATAATTTCCTCTTCGGAAACCGAAACGAGAAGCCGTTTTGTTTCTGTTCGGCTGCTCGGAGGTGACTAGTACTTTGCTAATCACCTCCAAGTTATAATAATAATAATAATAATAATACTTTATTATTTATATCGCGCAACCTCCAAATCTATATATATGCCCTGAGTGGGATTTGAACTCTCGTCGCCCCTATTACTAGTCAGGTGTGATAACCACTACCATCAGGACAACCACGCTGGCAACGTGGCAATCGAAGAGGTGATATATGTGGCTCAAGACGCGGGCCTCCCGGAAATTTTCTTTCAAGGTGACAAGCCAGTGGAAGCCTATAACTCCAAATGCAACCAATCTTAGGATCAAATACATGATACACGACACAAGGTCAACTAAGTCAGCTACAAAGGAGGATCCACAAAGGATACAGGCTATTTTTTTTTTTATAAATACTCAGGAGTACTATGTGTGAAACAACCACTGAATATAAATACATATATAAAGAGAGTTAAGAGAAACCCAACACCGGACCACTTCTGGAGAAATTGAAAAACTGTAATTGCCCTGAGCGGGATTTGAACCCACGTCCCCTTGATCACTAGTCGGGTGTGATGACTACTACACTATCAGAACAATCATGCTGGCAACATGGCTGATAAATCACTTAATGTGTGGCATTTTTCCCTAAGGGCCAGTTTTTTTTATGTGATAACGCTGGATCAACATGTGATTCACAGGCGGACAAGGGTAATCAATGTAAAGAGTCAGTTAAGTAGGTCCCTTGAGCTAACAGCATGTCACCTCCGGGAGGATCGGAGGAGATATATATACAATTCGAAGAAAAGAAAAGAAAAGAAAAACCGAAACCATTAATAATATGCTAATTTAAAAAGATGTGTCTTGAGTTTCTGATTAAAGATTGCAATACTAGGACTACAGTTGATGCCCACAGGTAAACTTGTTCCACATACAAGGAGCGCTAACCGAGAACACTCTGGATACATTTTGATGTTGCGATAAAAAAACCTCTCTCCTACCCCCTAGAATATGCAAAGGACCAAAACATAACGGGTACCAAAGAAACTATGAAACTAGAAAATATTGACGTCTGAGGCCCACAGGCAGACAGGTCTGTAAAAAATGAGCCATGCATGCAAAAACACGCAATCATAGACAGCTGATTGTATTTTGGTGGGGCTTTATTCGGTTGATTGTCTGGGACCTTCAATTGTCCTCAGCGGTGTCCGTTGAACTCGCAAACAATCACCTCTTCAAGGAGACATACAAAACAACAGAAAAAATTTATTTAACCCATCATTCTGACATCACCCACCGGTAACTGCACATGATTGTTTTCCGAGCAGACGGATGGACCCCTGCACATGTGTTCATACTAAATGAGCCGTGACTGAGAGAGCTTGCATATTTGCGAATAGTCAAGGTTTTTCCTGGTTTGTTAATTACATTGTAGTTACAACTCTCTTCAAGCGGACTGAAACTGTTTCGCCGCTGACTTCCGTGCTTCTTATCACACAGGCGGTTATATCCTTGCAGCCTACTGTCAGACAGTCGCATCTCTCTTCAAGTGATAAAACTATTTGAAATCGCTGTTGACTACCACTGAGTGCTTGTCACAAAGTAACTCAGCTTATTTGAGCTGTCTTGTGCACAGAATCGTCGATCGCTTTTGGCAAAGCAGTTGTTTGAATAGATCCAAGATGATGACCCCCGAAACCGAAATAGAGTCCATGATTACAAGCAGATTTTTAGCTAAGCATCGTCGGGGTCGACGCCTCTGGCTGGTTGTGGCTGTGGTTTCCTTTTTGCTTATGCTTGCTATCGGTATAGTTATCGGCTACTTCGTTGGAAGAAATGCAGGCAAATGTGAAGTCAATCAAGGAAGACTAAATCCTTCCTCGAGAAGTCAGCTGGACTCGGGAAAAGCGCGAAAGGATGCTGTTGAGTTAGTTTGCACAGATCACCTCAGAGATTTTCTGCGGTAAGTCTCGAAGGGGGGGAGGGGAGGGGGAAGGGGGTACTATGCAAACGTTTGGGGGGGGGGGAGTGCCGCAGGAACTCTGAAACCCTTACCCTAAATTAGACCAAGTTTAGGTGCATTTTGCAACCCTATATTTAGCTTCCTTATTATTAGACTAAACACCAAAAGTCCCCGGCGTTATTGATAAGAAGCAGTGTTTTCAATGAAACGCTCAACAATCAATCAACGCTTCCTAATTGCTCTTAAACTGAGTGGCCGGTAAATTTTCTGGCTGTAAATGGACATCGTTAGATTCTGCCGCAGATTTTCAGTTTTTCAGTTTAACATGTCCGACGGACTTGCGCTGGATTTCGCATTTTCGAGTTCTCGTCAGTTCGCACGTTCGCTCTTTTGGTGAATTGTATCTTTCTCGATCAATCTTAATAGACTCTTTTATATATATATATATATAAGAATTCTTGTTGAGTAGAACGTGTTTCGTAGAGCGCTCAACTCAATCGATTGAGGAGCATTAACTATTACTTCATAGAAGTTCAGGTTTCACGAGTAATCATCGTTTTATTGCTACAGAACTGTTTCGTATGGTACAAGGACCACACTCATCAGGCAATTTTAACGACTGAACTGTTGCCACAGAAACCGATATGTACTCCGGAACTTTAGAGTAACGTAATTTTAAAATAACGACATATAATCCTTCTTATATCATATTTTTGTTACCTAGAAACTCTTTGTATGTTACGCATTTACTATAGCAACCATTCAGATTTTCGTATTTAACTGCCAGCTTCCCAATTCCAACAGTTCAGTCGTTAAAATTGCCTGATGAGTGTGGTCCTTGTACCATACGAAACAGTTCTGTAGCAATAAAACGATGATTACTCGTGAAACCTGAACTTCTATGAAGTAATATATATATAAGAATGTTGTTTTTCCGCGCCAGGTTGAATATTCTTATTTTTCTGCCGATTTTAGGCTGAAAATATTCTTGTATTATTCTTAAATTATAGCTCATGACATTTCCGTTTTAGAATTTACGACCTCGTTCCCAGGTCTCTCTCGCCCCAGGGGACAGGAAGAGGAGAGACCCTGGGAACGGGGTTGTAGAATTTTTGATATCTAAAATCTGTATCGCGTTACATTGTGCACGTGCTCCATCGCTTTTCGTTGCAGTCAGCAAGGTCAAGATGTCACGTCAAATTAAAAAAAGCATTTCGCACAGAAATCTCAGAAATCTCAGCCTCGGCTTTATTCTTAAAATATTTTTAAAATTTCGCAGATTTCAGTCTCGATATTCTTATAAAATATATTATTATGAAAAAAAAAAAGGAGTGTAGAGAATATCGCAGTGTAACGCGAAGCTTCTTTGTGTTACTTCCACCCGTTGACCCACACACTCAAAAAAGATTACTTTTTTAATTGATTGGCAACTGCACTGTCACAAAATGCAGAAAACACAGTTGAAAGCATCTGGACCTTAGAGATCGTCCTCCTTGCTAGAACCAGGTCAAGATGTTAACAGTAGAAGAGAAAGGACATTCGTATACCTCTCGAAGGCGCCGTTATATCATTATAGCAGGCATTGTGTTCGGTCTTCTTGTGGTCGTCGCTATCGGTATTGTGGTTGGCTATTTCATCGGACGCAGCTCTTCAAAGAGCTGCGATATCAAACCAGCAAAGGATGGAAAATATGGCCAGCAACAGCTCGAAGAGATCCGCAAAGAAGCTGTTGCAAAGGTTTCCGCTAAAAACCTGAAAGAAAACTTGAGGTAAGTAGAGTTGAATCAGTGCTAAGCGATCTCAGGGCAGTTATCCGGTCACCGCACAACACCGCGCTCTACCTCACGAAACTCGATTTCTGCGAGGAAAGTCCCATTCCGCGCCCGAGAGAGCAGGTGTTGAACCGTAGTCGTCTTCCATTGCTTCTGATCAGAAGTGATTGTGCTTACTCTCAAAATAATTTTTTCGATTAGTTTGTCATGAACCCAGTCAGTTGGATTTATTATGCAACTGCTGTAGTTATCAAAAAGATAAGAAAGCCCTTCTTTTAACATTATGCTTGCAACCCGAAACCCTGGTTATATTTCATATGACATATTTATGTAGCTTGTTACTTTGCATTAACTTTGTTTTCTTCTCCCTCTCAAGCAATTTGCGACTCGAACGAATCACGATCTATTGCCGTGACGCTGACTTACACTCGGGTGAAGTCTTTCAGTTTAAACTAAA
Organism: Galaxea fascicularis; assembly: GCA_948470475.1. Lineage (NCBI taxonomy): Eukaryota > Metazoa > Cnidaria > Anthozoa > Scleractinia > Euphylliidae > Galaxea > Galaxea fascicularis. The sequence goes on from OX419336.1 coordinate 33,853,114, forward strand.
TGTTGTGGCGAAGCTTGCCTTCGGCGTGTTAGAATCTCGCCAAGCCTTTGCACCAAAGAGACGATTCTGTAGACGTTTCCGATGCCGGAAACGTGTGTGAAATTTTCTGATTACGCGGGAGTATGTCTGTAAATATCGACGAGCTAAACTGAACTACATCTCCTCGAGATTTGTACAGCTTTGCTTCTCAAACTTGACTGAAACTTGGCCATTCTGTCCTCAGTTGTTCAAAGAGTGGATAACTCTATTCAGCGGATAAAATCTATTAAAACTGATACGTTTTATCCGCTGAATAGCGGCTTGCCAGTGTATCCGCTGGATAGAGTAGTCCGCTCTTTGAACAACTGGGGGCCTGTATTTTGTGCTCTTACAAGCAATTTGTGGCATGAATAAATGACGTGTGGTTTGACGTTTGTACCTTTATGGGCTCAGGAACTTACTTTAATTATCAACAACAAAATACCTGATACTACACCGAGCCAAAGCTCTAAAAGAACAACCGTCATCATTCCGTCATAGTGGAGAATGCTGTCGTACGAAGGCTCCGAGACGTAACAAACTTGGAATGCAAGCATAACTTTCTGGATCAAAGCATTTTATGCTAAAATGAAGGAACAAACATTGACTTTGCTCTTTTGCCAAAGATGACTGACTCGTTTTCAGTCTGGTGGCCTAACGCATATCTATATTGCTATGTCACTAGCAGAAAATGTTGGTCTCTCTCTCGCTCACTCTGGCCGAGTGTATATATGACTGATAGTTGTTCACATGACTCTACCCCATCTACTATGGGGCGCCGTTTGTAAATTTGTTATGAGCAAATAGAGAAACAACCAAGAGTAATTATCAACGAACCGCCACTTATATCATACGAGAGAGGGCATTCCCTGAAAGACAGACTCGTTAGAACAAAACTGTAACTGACAAGGCTTAAAACACGCGAGTGGGATGGGAGTCGCGCAGGCCTATATATCTTCATCCCTTTAATACATTGGTCGCTTTTATAATACTGAAATTTTATGATGTAAAATGAAATGAAACAAAATTAGAGACAAAAGAATCGAAATCGTTTTTGGAAAGTTCCACAGTTTCCACTAGTTCCGCAAGTTCTCCTGTTTCACTGCCTGTTGTTCCATTGCCTAGTGACACCCCTGGCGCGGTCGCTCGGCATCTCAAAAAAATGACCAATTTGATGTCCTTTGCCAGAAAGTGATAAAACCATTTTTTTGGAAATTGCCAAAAAGTGGTTATATCAGATAACCAGTTTTTGGAAAACTGGTTATATCAAATAACCATTTTCTAGCAAATTATCGAAAATTGGTTATATCAAATAACCACTTTTGAGAAAATGGTTATATCAAATAACCACTTATTGAAAAGTACCCAGAATTGGTTATATCATAAAACCATTTTATATAATAAAAAAAGTGGCAGAATTTACGCGAAATAATAAATTTACAAACGGCGCCCCATAATCTACCCGTCCCTAGTGGGCTTTGTGTCTGTTTACTGCTGTTTTTCTGAATATGGCAAGGTGCTGAAAGGGAGAAAGGGGGAGAGGGTAGGGGGATAGGGGAGAGGAGGGAAAGGACGCGCCGTTTTACGCCTTCCGGCATCCTCTAACTCCCCCCGCCACAGAAACACCTGATCCTCAGCCTATGAATGTGGCTGCATCACTAGGTCTGAGTCAGGATCTGTGGGTAGTGAACCGCATACGCAGACAAAAATGAAACAGTTCAATGTTAATTGCAGGTATTTCACTAAAGTGCCTCACTTCCCTGGATCCCAAGAAAATCACGATTTGGCAAAGTACATAAAGGAAAAGTGGACTGAATATGGCTTCAACAGTGTCACACTGAAGAAATACCTCATCATGCTTTCACGTCCAACAAAGCCTGGTGTTGTGGCCCTGTATGATGCATCTGGCCAAGAGCTTTACCGTTCAGCTCCTCAAGAAGCATTTCTTGTCCCTTCCGAGAATAACAGTAATGTGGTGACACCTTTCAATGCCTATTCACCTTCAGGAAGCGTCAAAGTGAGTTACTACTGATAAGCTGACTTGGAAATCTTCTCCTCCTTGCCCATTGTGTTTTCCATACGCGTATCAGACTGTACCCAACGCCCCTATCCTAACTCTTTGGAACAGCTTACCCTGTAACATTAGAGAGTCTGCCGGGTTCATTAAATCAATTTAAACGCCTTCTCTATCATCATTTTTAAACCCACGACATTCATGGAAATCAGGTTTATAAGTAGCATATTGTTGTAAGTTAATATAATATTAGGATTTAAGTTTTTAGGATCTTAGGCATCTTATTGGAATTTACTCTACCTGATGATTTTTACCTTGTATAAATAATTATTAAAGATTTAAGATTTGTTTGCGCGCTGCCTAAACTGAATTTTGAATCAACTGTTTTTACAGGAATTTGGTTTTCGTTTACCAACAGAGTTAATACTGTAAATTGACCACCGTACAGGAATACTAAAGGCTGACGTTTCGAGTGTTAGCCCTTTGTCAGAGTAAATCAGTCGAGCAATTATGGGTTACGATATATTGGTGGTAACATAGCAACGTCAGAAACAGGAATGCATTAATTAAATGAAAAGCGTTCGTTAACACCGTGGGCATTAAGTGTGTCGATTTGGAATACGAATTTTTATTCCAGATTCTTGCGGCTTTCCGTGGAACCTTGATGTAGGGAAAGCCCGCAGATCGCCGTGTGTTGTTTGGAACGGTTAGGGAGATTAAAATGCCGAGCTACTGGCTTGTATGCGTCCTTGTCATCTTTCTCGACATCGCGAAGGTGTTCGCGGAATCGGTCACTTATTCGTCTTTCTGTCTCACCTATGTATAACTTTTTGCATAAGGTACAGGTTATAGAATAGATGGCACCAGCGGAGGTACACGTGAACGGATTGGTGATGTTAACAGATCACTTAGGTCCCGATATTTTGCTAGTGTTTTGAATGAAAGGACAAGTCTCGCATCGTGAGCGCGCACATTTAAAAGTGTCGGGTTGCTCATTTGTTTTGAGTGTGCTTCGAGCTTCGAACCAAAAAGTTGCCTACGTTTTCGTCGCGTTTGAATGAAATTAGTGGTGGTTGCGAAAATATTGTACCAGTCTCGGGAATTAAGTAAGTTGTTAAGAATGATGCTTTTGGCTGCGTGATTATGAGGATGAAAAGTGAGGGTGAATGTAATTCTGTCATTCTTATCCTTTTTTTGTGACGTATGTAGTGCTGACTGTTGATCAATCTGTTGGGCGCGATGATGGTCCGCTTTGACCACAGAGACAGGATAGCCGCGTTTTTCGAAGAACTGGCGCATTTCCTCTGATTTGCTGGAAAAATCAGAATTCTCACTACATAGACAACTTCAAATTACTTCAAAATGATCCCGAGACTGGTACATATTTTACCAATAGCGTAGCTCCATCTCGTCTATATAAACCACACACAACCCATAATTCCTCTATTCGCTCTGACGAAGGGCTAACGCTCGAAACGTCAGCTTTTAGAATCCCTGTACGGTGGTCGATTTACATTCTCAACTCCGTTGATAATACCAAATTCCGCGGCTTTTTCCGGCAACTCCCCCACCGACGCAGCACCACAGTTTCTTTAGAAACTACCCCCTTTTATCCATTTGCAGAGGGGCTCAGTCCTGCCTTTTGTTTTTACAGGAAACTCCTTAAACTGTCATTTAGTTTTCCCCTATAATTTATTTAAATTCCAAAGCAGTTTATTAACAAGAGTTTTGCAAACATTCAAAACCATTAGTTTTTTTTCTTGCTTCTAGGGAAAACTTGTATACGCTAATTATGGTCGAGAAGAAGATTTTGATGCCCTGAAAAACATTGGGGTCAATTGTTCTGAAAAAATCGTCATCATGCGATACGGGAAAGTTGGCCGGTCCTCTAAGGTTGGTACAAACTTTAGTCTGTTCTAAAAAATAACATACAAATCAGACTTAAAGGATGATCTACAATCTACAATCTACAATCAGGCACGACATTCTGAGAACTTTCGTGGTTATGTTAGCAAACTGTATCAGCGCAGAGGTCATCGGTTCAAATTTCGCGAAAGCCTGTAATTTTTCGAGCTTTCTACTGCTTAACCAGAGTTCTCCCGAAGATGGGAAACTAACGACCGACTTAAATTTCTGTCGATCTGATGCTTTTGATCCTTTCTATTACAGAGCAAACGAGCACGCAAGTTAGGAGCTATTGGAGCGATATATTACATGGATCCTCAGGATTATGCCAAGCAAGGCGTTGACAAGGTGTATCCAGAATACAACTGGATGCCAAGTACTGGCGTTCAACGTGGCAACATCAAATCAACTCCCATACGTGGAGATCCCCAGACTCCAGGATACCCCTCAGTCGGTAGGAAATTTTAGCGCTATCTGTCACTTATTTTAATGTTTAACTCGTTTCGTTTTAGGTGACGAACGTGATTGGGACTGCTGGTTATGAAGAACAAGCGTGAAATGTACTGTACACCTATCAAATAGTATGTTTTACATGTGCAGCTCGCTAATTCTGAATTTTGTCTCGTTTTAATTTCGTTCGAATATGTTTCACTTGTTTCGATTCATAAAGTAATTTGCTTGTTGGGTTTCTGGTATAAGGGAAAAAACTGGTTCAAACTACCGAGTTGAAATAATTAGGAAATGGTGCGAACCAGTGGTTCATTTCTTTCTTTGCTCGGCAAAAACTTGATTTTCATTTTTTTATTCGCAGTTTTATTTGCATGGCCATGATTATAGCCGGTGAACACGCGAGTATTTTTCATCGGAATGAAAGACCATCGCCCCACGATCACGTTTCTGAGTCATCACCATTTCTGTCAGAAAAAGTGGAACATTTGCAGCATCATGTTTCACTTACCAATCAGTTTTGATTGTTTCAGAGGGAATGTACCGCTTGCCTAAAGAAGAAGCCGAAAAACTCCTTCCCCAGATCCCAGTACATCCAATTGGATACAAGGACGCCTATCCACTATTAAAGTAAGGATTCAGATATCCTAAAAGATAAGTACAGAACATAACACAAGACAACACGACACGACACGGCACGTTTACCAATCAGGGACACTATCCTAATCGTTAAGATCTACAACAACCTTTAAAATTTACAATGATGAAATCCTACATCTACAATTACAATATATAATGAAATACTACATTTAATTTAATAATTTATATAACGCTTTAAGTAAAGATATTCTAAAGCGCTTTACAACAAAGTATAAAACTAAATATATAAATTATAATGTACAACACTCAATGAAGCCAAGAACATTAGTTTCCAACTTTGTCTCAACTGTGTTAAACTATAAAAACTATAAAAAACGTTTTGTAAAATAAAATGCGAAGATAAAATCAATATTAATAATAACAATTATAAAAAATACGAGTGTTTGATTTAGTTCTACAAATAGTTTTGAAGTTATGTCACCAACTGTGTTCACCGACTTACGCACCGACTTAAGACATGCGCAGTTGTTGCCACTGGTCCAATGTGAAGAGAGGGAAGGGGGCAGCAAAGGATTTATATGGTTTTAACAGTGTTTCTTCTCTATAAAGGTGATAGACTGAGATTTTTGTAATTTGTAGTTGCTTCGGTCTAAAGAGTAGTGTACTTTTGATTGAAGTGTCAGGGTATTTAGCTTTCAAAAAAACTAATAAGGCACACTCAGAAAAGTACAATTCCATATATTTCCATATATAAATAGATAAGAAGTAAAACATTTTAAAACACTGAGGAAATTAAAATATTTACTGTGTGCGTAAAGTCTAGTGTCATGCTAGCAAATTGATAAGTACTTACAGTAACAGCTAATTGAAAGGTTGCATCCTGTGCTATAAAGCAGTCAAGTATTGCTCTTAGAAAGTGACAGCGCAAATTAATAATTTGAGAGCATATGCCACAGTTCTTACACTCCTCTATAGGAAGTAACAGTATGAATGGTTCATGTAAAGAGAACCAGGGTTTGCAATGCAGCATGCATGTTTTATGTTTCTCTGTTTTTGTGATTTAGAACTCTAGTCGGCAATCTCCCGCCCAATGCATCCTTCCAAGGAGGCCTGAACTTCTCTTATGGCGTGGAAATGGCAGAGAACGATACAAGGTAAACGGGCAGAAATATATATCTACGCTGATTTTTGTTATAATTAGAGTGATGAGACTGACCAAATTCGACCCATGCTCGTGAAAAGAAGAGCGGACCATGCATATCGATACTCGTTCCTGCGGCGCAGGAACGAGTATCGATATGCATTGAAATAACGTTAATTCCCTTGTGAAAAACTCTGAGCTAAGGCTCCCATTAAAAAGAGGGCAGGAGGGATTTGCACCATCCGACAGTGCGGGTCCAGTTCACTCAAATAAATTGATAAAAGGCCTCAGCTATGAAGTACAGTAAGCAAAAGAATCTGTATTGATATATGTGGTGGGCACAAATACTTGTTTCCTTAACCATGTTACCTGCAACGTATAAGCATTGGGAGAAACCACGTTATCTTGTCCGGATCCAAGTTTAAAACTTTGTGCAGAGTTCCGATTCTTTTCTCAAGTGGGATATGCTACTTGGAGCTTGTTGCTCCCATCTCGATTGGGAATATTGATGCCTATGGTAATTTGACAGCGTCCATTGATAATCATATTTGAGAACCAAATGGCCGGCTCGGCGTCATATCCCAAAACAGGCTTAAGGTGTATGAGGCCACACCAAGAGAAAATGAGGGGACAGAGAGGGAGGCTCAGGGCGTTGGCCGGGATATGTCATGTCCACGAAAGCTATTTTTAGACGAGCGGAAGTCTGTCTTCCGAGACGCCTGCATGCGGACTTCTCGGAAGACAGACTTCCGCTCGTCTAAAAATAAATTTCGTGGACATGACATATCTCAAGGGCTGGACCGGGAGCCTCCCTCTCTGTCCTCTCATTTTCTCTTGGCCACGCACATAAGCAGCCGTAAGTCAACGTGAAGTTTGCCGAGTGTTGATGTAGAGAAAGGTATAGATGGTATCGGTTAGAACGTGTTACTTCCTGAAAGGGTAACTTGGCTGCTAATAAAGCACACACAAATTTAAAACCAACTGAGAAGATATGAAGGTTAGAAATTCTATACTGGCACAGAACATATGTAAATGCCTGTATAAGTATATTTATAAGAGGTACCTTTCGGTTGTATTAGAACTAATCACTGCTGGTGACTCGTGGATGAGGTTTACCTGAAATTTGTGATCTCTTTATCTCTGATTTCATTTTTGTTTTCTACCAGAATGGTCCATCTGAATGTTAGCAACGAAAACTACGTAACTGATGTGTACAACGTTGTGGGTGTGATCAAAGGTTCCACTCATCCTGGTAGGTCATGGTGTTAGTGGCATGTGACGAAGTTTGCCCACCTTCCAAAACTATTTCTACCTCTCATCATAAACAGATAACCAGTTTAACTTTTAATATCGTTTGGAGCTGACCGCATTGTCACGTACTGATTCTAATATAGCTGTCGTGGTAGTGAAGTAGACTTCACTTTCATGCAGAAAATGTTTTTTGTCAGGAGCCCATAAATATGCTCCTGTTTTTGTTTGGTTGATTTTGCTTTGCTGTACCCTTTGAAACCAAATCAATCGTGACATGATTCCAAGCATTTCCCGTGCTTAGCGCCGCGGTGACATGAATCAAGTTGCTTCGAATTCCGATTTCTTCCTCCGTTTTGATTGGTCAGCGTAATTATTTTGTTTTGGTTCGGCGGTATCAAACGTACGCATATGAAACAAAGATACGTTCAGAGCTAGTCAATCAATAGTGGACAGGTTCATCAGTCGGGGCCATTTGAAACTATGACTTAAATGCCCTGGCAGTACCTCACGTGATCAGTCATAAAGGTCAGTATAATAAAGAACCGACAACCAAAGATGAAATGTAATGATGTTTGAATAAATGGCTCTAAACAAGTGGCGTAAGAAATTTATTAAAGTAAATTATAAATAATGAATAATACGGAATGCATGAACACAAGCGCTCAAACGAAATAATCACTAAAAAAGAAAATGTAGTAACACTTTTCCGCTTGAAAGCTTTCCGGGTATTTTGAGAAACAGGCCTCTTAACAACATTACGCAGTAGAATCTACTCTATCTTTGTAGACGAGCTGGTGTTGCTAGGCAACCACCGCGATGCATGGGTATTTGGTGCTGCAGATGCATCCAGTGGCACGGCTGCCATGATGGAGTTATCACGTGTCCTTGGAGTGCAACTGAAAAAAGGTAACCTACTGCTACACTAGTACAGCTCCAAAATTAGATGTTTTTATTGTATAAAAAAGGAGTGTATTCAATTTATTGTGTTTAGTTTAGTGGCGAATCTAAGAGGAGACGCAAGTGTTCTGACACCTACACTCCACACCCGCAGGATGTGCCTAAACCTCTTGGTTCATTTATTCTAGTTTTCAATCTTGAGAGCCCAGTGTCATTTCAGAAATTGTCGTGGTTTTGCGTTTACCAAGAAGGGCAAAAGACCTGTGACGTATATTCACATTGATGGCATCTATTGACACCTATTAATGAAGCGCAAAACCGGTACCAATCTTTCTTTTAGAGTAGCCTCTTCAGAGATTGGCACCTGTTGCGTGCTCTTAACAACTTTGTATGATTTAATTTGTGTGATCTGATATTTAGGGGGAACATGAATGAAAGCACCTTGATTATGCCATCCTTCAGAGGAACTTAAGAAAAATACAGCGCATTGAAGAGATCAAGATTATTATGTTGTCATTATTATTAAGAAGATAACCTAGCAAGACGCAGAATCAGAGGCCATTATAAGGATTCCCTGATAATACGAATCCCGATTATTTTATTCAAGCGTTCTGTCATAGGATACAGAGCATCATGCGACAAGAAACACTTACCAAGTGCCTTAAGTTCTTGATAATGTCTTTAAATTTGGATCCTGCTATATATACCCATTCTTTGCTTTGTTATGTCTCCAAAAAAAACCGACAGTAACATTTTTCTTGTGTTGTAATATGTTAATACGTGACAAAGTGCTATCCAAACTTTAGGATGGAAGCCGAAGCGTACCATAGTTTTGTTGAGTTGGGGAGCAGAGGAACCAAAATACATGGGCTCCGTGGAATGGTTGGAGGTAAGTACATACATCTACCCATTAGACATATGAATTATGTCGAGTCACAACAATAAAACCTGGCTTTCGTTATTATTCTTTCCAAGCAATGGAATATTTCCCGGACTTTTTTTGTACTTTATCATAGGCCGCTGGATTTTCACGAAGCGCTAAGTTCTCCTTCCTTCCTATTCCTGTTAAATTTGGGTGACTAGTAAGGAAGTGTACTTATCGTTTTCACTAGAAATACCATGTTTCTCAGATGTTTGGAAGAAATGTAGAAAGACCACCGAGTGTTCTTGTATTTAGTTTGTGTATGTTAGATGAACTTGTCAAAATGCTCTCTGACAGTTTTTTCAGTTTTGCTTCATTCACAAGCGAACGTCATGCTACCTAGACTATGAAAAAAGAAAACAGTGATCACTCAGAGAAACTTTTAACTCGTCTGACGTTCGCTTGTTTGCAGCAGATATAAAATAACGACTGCGTGGGAGGCTACACACATATATGGAACTCGTCCGTTTTCTTTATTGTTTTTAAGGAATATTCACGTCTATTGTCCGCGCGTGCTGTAGCATATCTCAATGTGGATATGTCAGTTGATGGTAAGCAATAAATAATTGTTTTTCAGTAAGAGACGCTTTGATATTAAGCAATTATTGAATGAGGCTGAGTAGGATATGAAGAGTTCTGCAAGTCGAGGAGAGTGTTATCCACCAAGGCCGAAGGCCGAGGTGGATAACATCCTCCGAGATCTGCAGAATTCTTCATATTCTATGAAAGCCGAATTCAATGGTTGCTTTATTATTCATTCAAAATATTTTCAATATTTTCTTCGCCCAAACTTCTAAACCTACTCGCAGCCATTTTTCTGCTCAACAAAATAAGACAATCTCGTCCCCAGCTTTTTTTGGTCAACAGTTCAACAATTTGCAGCAGGCTGCACTTTTGACGTCATTTTGACGTCATCGGTTCAATAATCTGTAGCGGACTGCACTTTTGACGTCATTGATTCAATATGACGAAGTTTCTTTCCAAATTTGGTGAACAGCAGCTGGTTATGGTGAATTATGCGTGTGGTTTTAACCAGTCAGAAACGGGGGAATACTTTGAATTTATTTCACGTATTACAGCCTCTTTAAAATGTTTTGTTTTTAAACTATTTTTAGGAAACTATTCTTTCCGAGCAAAATCTGCACCTCTTCTTGACTGGGTTCTGGCAAGAGGAACAATGAAGGTTAGTGGGAAACAACTGAATAACGCACAGAGTTTTTTCTTTTTCTCACAAGTCACAATTACATTAAAGCAAATGTTTTCATATGCTACTGGTTATTATTTGAGAATTCTTAAGCAAAGTAGAGATTGTGATATTATCGTTATGATCTTGCTGCTATAAACAGTCATCGTGCAGTCTGGAAAGGCGAAGAAATCTCGCTCTCGATCAAATTTCCAAGCCTTTAGCGAGTAGCAATATCAGGGACCGCGCAGAGGGCGGGGCGGGGGGGTGGCTAGGGGGCCTTTAACATTTCTCTTTAGCCCCCCCCCTCCCCCCCCCACTCGAAAACTTGCTGCGCGGTCTCTGAATATATGTCAGTAGTTTGTGACTATATGTAATTGTTACTGTCTGTAATTCTGTAAATAAAAATAAAACAGAAATAGAATGAAAACTTGAAAGTTGCAGCCCTCACAGTATTTTACTTTTTTCCTATTTACGTGGATAGGTACCAAGTCCCTTAGGAAACGAGTCTGCTTTCGATGAATGGATCAGGAAAATCCCCAATACACTGGGGATGAACTATTTGCCAAGGTAGTTCTTCGAAAATAGCGTTGGAAATTTGTATATGCAACCTCCACCTTTAAATTAAGCTTAAATTGTAATGATCTTTCCTTTTTCGTTTTTCAGTGGCCTTTATCTGCAAGTTGAAAATCTGATCGAACATATATTGTTTTCTTTTGGGTTTTCACAGGCTTCAGCAACCTAGAGCGGGAAGTGATTATGTGAACTTTATCCAACGTCTTGGAATCCCGATTGTTGATATTCGCTACACGTATAACTCTGTAAGTTGTGTTATAAGTCATACATATTTTTGACACATTGCACCAGGACTATTCAACGTAGTTTATTCTTCATGCTAATAGTGTCAATAGTACGGACAACTTAAACTAACACTTTTGTAATCATACGATTAGCCTTTAATGAAATCGTGCCCCCAGCTGCTTCATGTTATTGAAGCTGTGTGAAATCCGGCCCAGCTCAGTTGCCTCTTTACCTTTACCTCTGTTTCTTGCTTAGAAAACCAGCGGAAACCCATTATACCATACAGTTCACGATAACTTTTGGTGGATGTCAACACTAATTGACCCCGAGTTTAAATACCACCAAGTAACAACACGCGTGTGGACCGAAATAACAATGGCATTGGCAGATTCTGTGATTTTGCCATTTAACGTAACTCACTACGGCGTTACCCTGAAGGAGTACACTACACGTATCAAGTCAAAGTTCGCAGATGATTTTGATAAGAACAACGCATCTCAAGAACTGGGTGAGTCCTTTTGCCGGTTCCGTTTTTAGTTAGCCTAGATTACGTAATAACTAGCAGCCTGAGGTATGACCGGAACTGAGCGCTAGACTTTAGTTAACAAATCGAGATAGCATATTGATGTCAGTTACGTATGTAATGTAAGAAGCGATTGACAAGATTAGCAGGTTTTGATTACAAACTTCATTAAGAAAATGTGCCCGTTTTCGATTAGTACAAATCAGTTGTGATCTAAACTCCGTGAGCGGAACTTATTAAACTACAGAAGTAAACCCAAACTATAGAGTGACTTTTTCTGGATACTATCTCCTGCGGCCGGAGAGTTCAGGAAAGGTAAAACAAATTGAAGTAGTAAATGATCTACTGTTTCGTGTCCATTTTTAAGCTGTTGAATTCTGTACACAGGCATGGTATTAAACGTTACATGAACTTTTGTTGAACAAAGCAATTGTCGGTAATATTTTACACCTTAAAATGAAGTGATTTTTCTTGACATGTGTTAACTGCTTGCCAGTGAATCCATAGACTTTGTACCGACAAAACGTAATTTGATATACGGGGCAGGACTGTAATGTTCTCCTTTAATTTACTCCTATTTTTGCCTATGGTTGCAGCCTTCCTTGACCAAGCTGTACAGAAGTTCCAAGAAACTGCTAAAAAATTTGACGACTTCGTGGAAAACGCAGATAAAGAGGAGTAAGACTATTTTAATTCTCTGAAGTATTTATTTTCTGTTGTCAGTTTTACTCACGTAACCAGGTGTCCCCTACTAGGATTCGCCTCACTTGTCCGGATTCATTTGAAAGATGTGATGGCAGTTATGAACAGTTCGATTATGTATACTAAACTATACATGTAATGTTCACCTCATTGCACCAAGTGCCGCATTTTGTGCTGGTTCTTATCATTACTATGAGGCTGTTTACAAGGGAACGTTGACGATCGCCCACTTGCTTTAAAAAAGTAATCTCACAAAGTAATGGTAACTGCACTGAATGGAGCACTATTGAGGTTGTAAAAGATCGAATTCTTATTAGGACTGTTTGTAGTTATGACCACGATCTGCCCCTGAATCAGTTACACTCCCGCTATGCCCAATGATCAATTGTCCATATCAATTTTTCTTTGGCCAAACGTCAGTGATACATAGTATAAGCTTTTATTGTCAAATGAGCCATTTTAGTGAACTTGCTTGTGGTGCCCAACATGCTAACAGTCCCTCTTGAATTACTTTAGGTGTTTAGTAGACGGAGAGCTGTAACGCTCACACCAACCGGATCGCCCCTTCCTAATATTGCTCCTAGAACCAATAAGAGGGGATGATCCCCTCTTATTGGTTCTAGGAGCAATATTAGGAAGGGGCGATCCGGTTGGTGTGGGCGTTACAGCTCTCCGCCTACTAAACACCTAAAGTAATTCAAGAGGGACTGTTAGCATGTGGCATTTTCCTAGATTTGTGAATTCTTTTTCAGCGACACCGTTGTTCAACAGATCAACAACCGATTACTAAACGTCGAACGGGCTTTTATCAACCTGGAACCAATCCTACCGGGTAACCCACTACAGAGGTGAGTAACGTTACTATCAAGTGTTTAATATGGCATTGCCTTTAAAACAATCAAAGGAAGAAGATCAAGGTTCTTAACAACCCGATTTCGTCTTGTATAGGCATGTTGTTTTGACACACAGCCCGAACATTTACTATAGCTGGTACGGTGGAGTGGTGGAAGCCATTCATAGAGCACGGAAAGGCCTTGTCACATCAGAGGAAGTCAAGAAACAAGTATCAATTGTGGCATACGGCATAAACTCCGCAAAGCATGTGCTTGAGCTGGAACCGATTGAGTGATCGAAGTGCACGTCACTACTACCCATCACAACTTCCCTGAATTCGTAGGCGGTTTTCTTCATTAACTCAGTGTGACATTTCATAAGCTGTAAAATGTTTATTCAGTAGCAAGGTTCGAGATCGGTTTGAAATGTAGGGTAACTTTTAGTTATTTGGCTTTGTATATCAGTGTTTACAAGAAACCTAAATGTTAGTTACACCTAGGCCTCGTAACCGAATAATAGTGTTGGTGTAAACATAGTTAGAAAACCTTTTTTTCTCGAAGAAATTTGCTGGTATGTATACGTTTCTCGCCAATTACGTATGTACGCAGGTTAGGATAGTAAATGCTTCTCGTATGCAACGTTTCATAAACTGTACGCATTTTCAAAGTGATGCATGGATCAAGTTGCACTCACGCATATAAGATGTACTCGTTTATACCGAAATAGTTAAACTATGCCACAAGTTAGCACCCCGCTCTAACAATTTCATCATTACTCCCGCACAAGCTTTAGAGAGTACACGGACATAAGGCAAGGATCAATGTTTTTAGGGCTGCTTGGGAAGTTTCGTCATAACATCGTTAGAACTTAAGCTTTAAGCAATCAATAAAAACCGCAATAAAAGAAGCTTTGGCTGCGTGAGTGTTAAATGAATCAACTAATTCTGAGCACAGTTAAAACAATGCTAACAGCTGTTAACCTGAGTTTGATTTTACAATGGTATATACAAAGCAGTACAAGTACAAACAACCTCGTGATCTTCGATTTAAAACTGAGTTCACATATAAAGCAATCATGGTTTTACTGGTGATAAATGAAACAACTTTGGACCTATATAAGGATGTTATATTGCACAAAGTGGTTTTAAATTTGCTCCTAATAGCCAGTCGAAAACTTCCCCTAGTTTACAAATTTTAATGAAACTGTTTTGAAAATTTCAGTTCTTCTGTTCAAAAACTTCACTCATCCTCCATTCCAAATCCAAAAAGTGAATCAGAATCAAACCAAGAAGTACTTTCTTGCTTCTCTTTCTTCTTGCGTGAGAGTGGTTTAATCTTAGTGATTTTGCTTTTGAATGGAGGCTTCATTGCTTGGTGTAAGCCACGTGCCTTGCCCTATAAAAAGACGACATTCAGTGTTCTATTAGTAGCTGCAACAAAAACAACCAACCCTCGTTACTCGATATAAACCTTCAGTGACACACAGTAATTATTCCCGTTTGTCAATCGGAGGCTATATCTCAGTTCAAGTAGCACACCAAAGACATTTGTTTGAAAATCGTATTTCGCCCTTAGGAGAACAGTGTTTAAATTTCTTTTCCTCTGCAAGGTATGGCGCAGCAAAATTTCGCTCAGTTTGACTTTTGGAAGGTGAACAGGACTTTTCAACTTACCGGTGATTTATCGTATAGCGAATCTGGACTTTTCATGTCAGGAAACAGCTCCTTAAACTTGGCCATTTCTTCAGTCTCTTCGCTTTGGATTTTCATCTGAAAGAAAGGGAAAAAAGGGTTAGAAAATAATGTCAGCGTATATCGGTGTATTAGTGTTATCCGGTGAGCATTAGGAGAAGCTACCAGGAGTTTATAACTACAGAGTTGACAGTGATTAGCTTTGTCAGTAGAAGATCTGAAGGATGAAAAATTAGCTTAGCACCTTTTTCTGCGTCTGTTTGGCCATAGGCTTTCCACGTGGAATTTGTTTCAGTTTCTGTACTTCAGTAAATGGAGACTTCAATTCTCGCGAAGAATCGTTTCCCCAAGGGAATGGCTTGGGAGAAAATCGAACATTTGCTCGAAGAGTACTTTTCTGGATTTCACTTTCGTTGCCTTCTTTCTTTTCTAATGAAGCTCCTTTTGCACCAACCTGTTAAGGACAAATAATCATTAGATAAGTTAAACCGATGAAAAATAATGAAAGCAAGCGGAATATGCTGATAAAAACATTTCTTACCAACCTTGGTCAAGTTTAAGACGTTTTCCTCTTCGTCTCCAGAGGAAGACGAGTGTGGTTCACCCGATCCAGCAAACACCACTCGTCTCTTTTTCTGGCTGAAATCATTTTGTTTTAATATGCCTCGAGGCTGTTTCGGAGTTTCGGGAACGACTGCTGCAGCTTCTAGAGTCGTTACCTTCGGTGTTGTTGGTTTCGCGCCAGACAGTAAACTACGAGGGCTTGCGGGCACCTGCAGGATAACAACAACAATAACTTTATTTTACAATTTAAATGCAAAGACCTAAGTAGATTACAATTAGCCCAGCTCTTCTAAGCCCACTACTTATTAATAAAAGGTTCAAAACTTTTACTCACGCAATCGTATACCGGCAGGGGCGTAGCCAGGATTTTTCCATCGGTACGCATAATTTTCCAAATCTCTACGTACAATGTTCCAAATTTCTACATTTGGTGCGGAACTTAAACACCGTCTGTTGTTTCATCAACATCACTGATTTCAAAGAAACAATCAGAGAGAAATGAATACAGAAGAAAATTGTGCTTTTTACTGAAATAGTGATCTTTAATTTCTTTTCTTTTTTATTGATTTTTGTTTTGTTTTGTTTTTTTTATTTTCTTTTTTTTTCCCGATTTTTTCAGGTAAGCACGCTCGTACCGTGCGTACAGGCAGCTACGCCCCTGATATATCACATGATGCAACAGCTTTTTATGTTTTCGGCTTGGTTTGTATGGTAAAGAAGACCATAGTGATTATTCCGTTTATGTAGTTGGGCGCAACTGATACTGCAAAAAAGTACCTTCTGTTTCAACTGTTGTTCGAGGGATGCAATAGCCTCGCCGTTTTGACGCTGGGTTCTTTCGAGATCTTTTTCCTGAAACGAAAGGAACAATCGATACAATCCTTCCTTGATTCCCTAACACACAACGGTACGTTTCAAAGTGTGAATGATGTATATGAACTGAATAAATCATATATTTATTTCATTTCACGTTTCACAGAGTTACCTGCATAGTTCTTAGATGTTTCACTTCTTCCTCTAGTCTTTGTATTTGCTCGTTGGCTTCCTCGAGTTGCTGTCTCTAAACAAAATTTGAACCACTGTGATTAAAAAAAAAAAGCTGTTCATCGCGACCAGTTTTTTGGCAACCATTGTTCTTAATAATATGTATGCTACCAGGTAAGAAGTTATTCAGTTTATGTACTCACATGATGTTCCTGAGATTCCTTCACTGCATTAGTGCGCAAGAGTTCCAGCTCTCGCTCTTTTTGAGCTACTATTTTTTCGTTCTCCAGCTATCAAAAAATGGGAATAAGGGCTTGTACATACATTTCAACAGGAAATCGTATAACCCATGTTGACAATAACTTTTTATTCCGCGTTGAGTTTGCTCCAGTTCATTAAAGCGAAAAGTGTTAGCATTCATAAACAAACCTATTACTGAATTGAGTTGTTTTCAATGTTCAGCTATATTTCGTGATTGAATCACTTTCTTTCCCGTGAAGTTAAGAACACTTTAATGAAACCGACATAAGCACCGATTTACCTGAAAACGGTACATGTTTTCGCTCAGGATAGATCAACCTTTTACATTGAGTTGAATTTAAAAACATGCTTTAGACAATAGAAACTACAGACCCCAGTTTTTCACAGAGCGAATTGCATGGATGAAATGCATTACAACCAATACATTTTTGCTCGCTGGACAAGGCTATCAACTCCGTCTTTGAACACCTCGGGCCAAGCTTACAAATTATAACAATCCTAAATGTTCTTACGTAATATACTCACCTTGTATTTTTCCAGCGTTGCGCATAATTCATTTATCTGCTTTTCACATTTATTCTGGATGTTTTCTTTATCTTGTAACGCGTTTTCTTTTTCCTCTTTAAGTCCTTTAACCTGTTGAATTCGAATACATAAACGTTTCATTCGACAAATGTGGAAAAGAAAAAAAGAGAACGAACGCCAAAAGAGTCTAGCAGTTTTCTGTTTTAATCGTTTTAGTCTAATAGTTTTAGTTAAAAAAAACAAGCGAGAGAAGACAGAGGGGAACATCGGAATGTGGAGAAGTTATAAAGTAACGCGTTATTCTCCTATTCTTCAAGAGGATAAGTCGTCCAGTCTTACTTCTTCTTCAAGTTTCTGCAATGCCTTCGTTTTCTTTGTCATTTCATCTTTTATAGTTTCCAGCTGCAACATAGCAAACAGAGAATTGGTTACAAAACGGCAACGTGGAATACATGACGTCCCTTCTATTTCAATAAGTTGCGGTTGAAAGACTCAGGGAAGACCATTGCAGTGATGCCGGCAGACAACTTAAGCAGTTGTCCTTAACCGGGTACTATTGGATACAAGTGGTGGAACAGAGAATTAACTCTGAAGTGTAAATAAAAGTGCTAAGAGAAACCCATGAAAAACCCACTGAGCGTTAGCCCTAGTAACGGGTATCAGGGAACCACACGAGACTAAGCTACGAGGTCGGACAGATAAAGTCGGGGACGATTAAGGTGGTGAATCGCGGCGAAGAGAAAGTAAGGGTACATATATATGTTGTGCCGCGTAGCACTATAAACACGTTTAAGTGGTGGAACACATCTTTCTCTTTTCACTTCTGCGAAGTAAACCTATGCATAAATAATTATACGAGGGCAGTCTTTCTGTATTAACGCTTAAGAGAAGTAAAAGAGGCAGCTGCAGGAACGAATTACTTTATTTGGAATGAGACAAAAAGTTGGGAGTAAATTTACATCTTGATTAATGAAGACTTGTTAGTGTAGAGGGAAGGTAGGAAACGAATGTTTTGTATAACTGTTTGTCTCGCTGAAAGTTCTTTAAGGAAAGGATCGTCTACCTGTCCATCGACGTCTTCACCATGGCTATTGGCTGTTTTAAAATCTTCGTTACTTTGTTTTAGCTTAAAAATTAAAATAATATCAATATCAGTTACACTTAAGTAATGAGTGCCGCGACACTGATCAACGGATATCGCCTGGGCTGTTAAACAAATTATAAAATCTTCCCTTTCATTTTTCTCCCACCTTTTCAGTTAGCTGTTTAATCTGGTCCTTACAAGAACTCAGTTCAGTTGATAACTTGGACTTCTACAGGAAGGAATTTTGAAAACATACCATTAGATAAATATCTTCTTAGGACATAAAATGATCAAAAGTTCTGAGCAACCGACGGAGAGTCAAAGGCATGCTACCGAGGTGTTCAACACCAAAGCCTAGCCACCGGCGTGGAAATGTATATATATGTATCTGAATTAAGCCTTTACTTGATTTTCAAACTTATCTGCATGTTTCGTTTGAGACGCAACCTTGCTTTTTAACGTCTTGTTCTGGAACAAATAATTAATTGTATGATTCAGTTCGCGCTTTTAACATGTAAGTGGAGGTATGGCGAAGTAAACCTTAATACAACCAAACCGTTTTTAGTCGACTAACCTCTTGTTGCATTTCTTTAGTCTGTTTGGTCTTAGCTGCCAGCTGATCCTGAAGACTTTTTATCTAACAGATGAAGAACGCTTGTGTAAAAACTATGTAGTAGTTCTACGTTAATAGTTATCACGCTGTAAATGGCGTAAAAAAAGCTAAAAATAATACAAAGTAAAATTAGGGGAAGAGACCACTACATGCCAAAGTGGACATGATGACACTGATGCCTCAGTGATGGTGCTTTGAGGAACTGAGGACTGTTTTATTGGAACAGTGCCGCTTATCAGTAGGTCCTAACCAAGATACCGATCACCTGTTTTTTTTCTCTGCAAGTTTCTTTGCACTGAAAAACTTTTCTTACCTTGTCTTCAAGACGCTCTAGCTTCTTGGCCTTCTCTTTGAGATCGTCATTCAATGATCGGGTCTGTTAAGAAGATTTACCAGAACAGACATTTGCCGTTACGGATATCAAATGCAATACATCCCATGAAACAGACATACACGACAAAAATATATCTTACGTTGTGTTTTTCTTTCTCCAAAATCTTTGTGCGCTCTTCGTCTTGTAATGTAACATCTTTCTTCATTTTGTCGTATTGTTCCCTAAAGCAAAACAAAAGTATGGCATGTTCAAGAGTTGACAGAAACAACAACGACGGCCAGCATCAATGGAGGCTCTTTTATGGGCTCATCCTCGGTGTAAAAACCTGTGAAGCTCACAAGTGACGTAAAACAAAGACAACAAAACATTATGTACAATAGCGTACAGGAAAACAATACCTCATAAAACAAAGAAAACCTCATCAAGTTTTTACACTGTTGCTGACCCCTTTTATGTTATGTGTTTCTACTATTTGTGTCACTGATATTTAGAATGACATGTATTGCTGACAAACCCAGTTTGAGCGGGAATGGTATAAATCATTTATATTGAGAGTGGAGTGAAAACTTGAGCTGTCTCAACGTACTGCAGTTTCTGATGTTCCTCTTGGAGTTTCTGTATGATCCTCTTTGACTCCTTTCCACTTTCTGAAGCATTCTGAACAAAAGAAACAAATTTGGTCAAGCTGCGTTCCAGTATTTTTCATACACTTTGTCACTATAACATTTTATGAAACGTCTTTGAAAAGACAGCGAGGGTAGCGTAAATATAGTGTATGTAAAATATAAAGACTTTGTGTTGTTCGATAAGCTGAGATAATTATACCGGCAGCCCATGGCCTGGCCAGTTGCTGCGAAAGAAACCAGAATTAACACAGAATTACCGCTAAACTCTTGCCCAGTGAGGATGCTTTTTCTTCCAAAGTAGTTATGTGATCCTTTAATTTTGTTTCGGAAGCCTTGGTAGAGGAAAGAACCAATAAATAACACATCAAGAATAATTTTGTGGTAATGTCATACTGAATTCCTAAGCCATGACTTCGATTAGACAGCCCATGAATTCCTTCAGAGGTAATTAATCGGCCTCTGATGTAAAAAGAAGGCTTAAAAAAATGTAACAATAATGTATCCTTTTCCGTACAACAAAAACATAACATACTTGAGATTCTGCAAGGGATTGTTGAAGTTCTTCCTTTTCATTTCTAAAACAAGAAGAGAATGAGGTACTTTTCTTACATCTCTGCCGCTCACTTTATCAACTTGAGGAACTTGACTATCAATCCTGTCGCAATTCATCCTTGACTTTGCATTCATGGTCTCCTTACCTTTCCTTTGCAAATTTTTCTTGTAGGTCTTGTATATTCTCCTCCAAGTACTTTTGGTTATAATTTGAATTGTAAATCTTTCCTTCTAAGTCACTGATAGCTCTCTAAAACGAATAAAAAAAAAACACTTCAAAATTCTAATTCGACCTGGATACAGTAGACGAGAAGAGCCACTACGTGGATGTCCACTGTTAAATCCTATTTATTTTATATATGAAAGAAAGAGCAACTTCGTTTCAAAACTGTTTACAAGGTCCAAACAAGTACGCCCATCAGTCTAAGACATTAGATTTCTCTAATTCGCGCACTGTCAGTTTTTCATTGAGCTATCCTTGTAAATAGTTTTTCCCACACCACTGAATAGTATGTATAGTATGGCCAGAGGGAAAGTTGTCCAGTTTAAGTTATACCCTCGGAGTAGTTAAATTCGCTCACTTCTTCAATAACATTCAATACCTGTTTTTCTTCCAAAGAAAGTGTTAAAAGACGGATCTTTTCCTCCAATTCTTCTTTCTCCGCGTTGACTTCACCTAGATCCTTCGTCAAGGAGGAGTTCGTGGTCTTGTGAAAAGAAAATCCATTTAACACGCATGGGAATTTCAATAAATTTTATGAACTATGAACCTGTAAGGAAACTGGCGCATTTGTGTGATTAAAATTACTGGATCACATAAAGTGGTGCAAAGCATCTAATGGTATGAAGATAGAAAAAGACTTTTACTTGAAGTCCAGCCAGGGTTTCCTTGCACTGCCGAATCATTTCTTCCTTCGACGTTGTTCTCTCTATTTCTTTGGAAAGATTTGTCTGTACGTCTGCATACGCCCTCTCCAACTCATGCTAAAAATGATGTTTAAAATTAAAGTTGACTATGATGCCAGAAGAAAGTCTTCATTGTGCTGTTGTAAACGTCAATGCGTTGGATTAAGCTATTTGTATACCTTCTCTTTCAGAATCCGATCATTTAAAGTGTCTACTTTTTCCTTTTCTCTTGTTATTGAATCTAAAATGAGAAAATAAAATTTCAGCTATACAGTATGAGTCCATTTTCAGTACTGAAATCACTTTTAAAAATCATGTATTAGAATTCAAATTTTTGTAAATAGTGCAAACCCATTTCAGAGAACAATCTCATTGCGGACAGCATTTCTGATTTCAAAGAGCGGATAGCTGATTGAATCCAGGGGATAGCTCGCTTTCAGCGGATAAACGGTACGCCGCAATAAAAATGTTATCATTGTTATCCGCTGGATAAAGTTACCCTCTTTCAGTCTGTATCCGGCTTGTTTGTAATGTTGAGTTGAGTTCAATAAATTATCCTCATCCTTATCCTGATCCTTGAACAACTAGGGCCTTCCAACAGTGGGCCTCTCATAGTAAAGTTTATTCAAAAATATACAAAAACGCAGTCTCACATTTGAAAACGTACCTAGCCTGACCTGTAGATCATTAATCTTCTCGTTGGCGGTTTCCTTCAAATTACGAAGAGTCTGTAAACTTGATGAAAAAAAACAAAAAACAACAACAACAAACGATTTACACCAAGTTGATGTTTATGTTTTTCGTTTATTATCAGCTAGACACAGATACAAAACTTGAAATAAGTGTTTTGAATGTATAAACGTTTATGTGGTACCAAGATGATGAATGATAGAAGCTGATACGGTAGATAGAAGATTCGGGTGAACTAATACGTTCCCTTACCTCTCTTCCATTGTTTCTTTGGTACTCAGCAAGGAAGAAATGTGTCCTTCTAACTCATCTAATACTTCTTTTTGCTCTTCCTTGATCCTAAGAATTTCCTCTTTCAAAGAATCGTTTTCTTGCCTTGAACCTTCAAGCTGTGATTGTACGACATTGCGTTCCTCTTCGATCCTATTGCATTCTTCCTAAAACAATTTAAGATAAATGTTTTCCTTTTCTGCTGGTGAGTATGCTCAAGTGGTGCTATTTTATAGTTGGATGTTTTTTTTTTGGGGGGTTAGGACACAAACTCATTCTTTCGGCGTTCTCACCTTATTCAAACGTAGCATTTCCTCTGTTTTTTGAATTTGAGCTTGCTGCGATGTTATAACACCTTCAAGCTTCTTTACTTTATCGTGAAATAACTCTGTGAAATAAAAATGGAATTCAGTCACCTTTCCGACTTTCTTTTACCTAGTAACAAAGGCGTGGAACACCAGAAGTGATTGTGCTTATTACCAAGCTGTTGTCCCAAGGAAGTTGATTCCTCTTCACTTTTCTCTAGTGCTGCTTCCATGGTAGAAATATGGCTCTCCTTCGCCTTTCTTTCGTTTTCAAGCAGATGAATCTACGTGGTCAATAGAGTCACAATTTTCTTATTGCTGAGAGCCATTCACACTAACGATTATCTTAATCATGACTAGGAAAAATTGTTAATACCCGACTTGCTGCTTTGTCAAGCTTCTCGGTTGATTCCATCACAAAGCCCTCGTGTTCCTTCCTATGGTCTTCAACTGAAAGATTCGAAGCAACATAACAATCACTTTAAAGTATGAAAAGCTATGGCCCAGCGGTTCAAAATGGATTCAAACGGTATCCAGACTAAAACGTAACTTAAAAGTTTCTCAACCTGAATTATCTTATTGCAGCTGATTTCCTTCACGTAACTCACTGAAAACTGTCAATGGAGCGAATTATTTTGAACAAGATAACTGAAAAAAATGTCCTTGATCGTTTCAGAAAAAGACGCCGTTGCTTGAATCCGATCAGCCATTAATAAAGAAGCCATTATAATTAATGATTGCAACTTACGTTTATTCTTCACTTCATTATACTTGGCCGTGTGTTCAATTTGAAGTTCCTGAAATTTAACTACTAGTTCCTGTTGAAGAGAATAAATTACAGTAAAAGTAACACTAATTGCCGTGGTCCTGATTTAAGAGTAACCAAGAATACCTACGAACAACGCAAACGGAAAAAAGCGTAATTGCCTGAAACTGTTCTTCACGTTTTTTCCCTTCAAACCGAAGTTCATCACGATCAGCTTCGCCTGAGAAAAATAAACAAATGAATGAATAAACAACCATGACTTTCATTGAGTAATTCTATTCGGTTGGAAGAATTTTTATGCGGGGCCCAGCGGCCCAGCCGATTATACATTAACATCACCGCTGAGTACTTTTCACCTTCCGGGAGTACCTGAGATAATTTATTTAACACGCATTGCTTATGTATTTTTTTTTTATTAAACTAACTACTGGCGTTTATGATACGTTTTGAAAATTGCCGTTTCCCATGAAGATGATACTGGATAACAATGTGGATGGAAAACTTTCACGACCAAAAGGGAGGCAGCACTGAAAACCAAATGTGGTTGAAAAGCTTGAGTCACAAACTGACTTACCTCTTTGTAGGTTATCCCCCACCTTTGCAGCATGATCTTTCAAAGCGTTCAACATGTCTCGGGTGTAAACAATTCTGAAAAAATAGAAATTCTATTAGCATATTCAATGAATAACAGTGCATTTTTACAAAATGCATTATATGAAATGAATGCATTACTAATCGGTTAAGTTAGACTAGTGCTAGACTATTAAGTTAGACTATTAGACTAGACAATAAGTTAGTGCTAGACTATGAAGTTAGACATGCTAGACTATTTTTTATGTTTGGCCGCGGCGAAGTTTAATACTGATTCGAGCCGCAGAATGAACCACGATGTTGAACCTCGCCGCCTTTGTAGTCTCCATCGGTAAAAATGATAACTGTTATTAGTTTGTTTTACGCACACCCGAAGGTTACAGCACTGTCAATTCTGACCACTTTTTCAGTTGAGCAATGACGTTCTTCCCAACGTACCTGTGAAATGAAGAATGATCCTCGCAGTTGTAAACGCAACTGATTTATGCAATTGTGTAAAGAAGCCGAAAAGATCAGGACTTCAGCGGGTTTGAACCCGTGACCTCGCGGTGCCAGTGTGATCACTGTGATGCTCCCCTAATGAGCTATGAAGCCACTGACGTTGGGAGCAGTTTAAACCCCGTTGAAGTCCTGAATTTGTTCAGGCTTCTTTACGCAATTGCATTATGTAATTGCGTTCACAACTGCGATCATTCACAAACGCACTTGTGTTCGACTTCTTCTCGGTTTGCAAGTTCCTCTTGAAGCTTCGAGCTGAGGCTTTCATTCTGAAACTGAAATGAGAAGATTTGAATGGTTATGACTTGAATTTCATTTTTTCAAATTTTCTGTATTTTTGTGAACTGTTAGCAAAAAAGCCTTTTTGGAGAGTAACTTTATTTTCAAAACTTTTGTGTATATACACCATACATGTCAGTGTTTAAAAGCTTACATCAGGAAACCATGATACTCCAAGATACTGCATGTAATATCCATACATTAAATTTTAATTTTTATTCGTTTTCAAGATGATTTGAAATTATGTGATTTTTCCAGTAGTGTTCGTTTTTCTCACTGTCTGTGCCAGTTTGTGAAGATCTTACTTTAGCATATTGGCCATGTAAGCTCATTTTAAGCACGTTTGGTCTCACCTGTAAATCAAGAATAGACTTTCTCTGACAATCTATCGTTTGTACCGCTTCCTGGAGCTTTTTCTCCTTTAATAAGAGGGAGAAAGGAGCTAAATTGGAGCAAAAATCTTTACATATTACGGAGCGAAAAATAAAAAAAAAAATTGAAAAAAATTGTCTTATGTTTGTCATTTGGATCTGTAAGTTATGTTCGCTGGTTTACTGAAGAGGCCTTCAAGGGGTGGTCTGGTGTCGGGTTGTCGCTTGTGTACGACTGTCCGTCGAGAAATGACACAAATGACACAGAAACAGAATAGAGTCACGCTGGTTTAGGGTCATTTCGCTGTTGGAACGATATAGAAAACATAGGTGAACAGATGTCGCTTTCACAGAGTTAAAATGAATTTTTTTCTGTCTCAAACTGTCGCACTATTTCACGCCATGTGTCATTTTCTGCCGGTTGTCGGCGTTTTGGGAAAAGATTGTCTCCAGTTTTCGGAGTCATGTCCCTTGTCGCTCCTACCCCTTCGAAGGCCTCCAAGATCTTATGGCCCTGTCATTACCTTTTCTTTTATTTCCATTTCTGTGGATGTTTTCCATTTTCGTATTTTTTCTGCTTCTTGGTGAAGACGAGTGTGCAGGGATTGAATTCTTTCTGCTGATTGTGCTCTTTCCTTTTCAACTTTCTCACTTTCTGTAAGTGTGACAAATATTTGTTAAATGTAGGTTAACATCTGGTGCGATTTAGATGGAGGCGAAAATCACATCAAGCATGAAAAGTTTGTCGCTTAGAAAGAAACTAAGGATTTTGTTTTAGGAATTTTTAAAGTTACCTGTGAATACTCTCAGTAGAGTAAACTTAAGCTTAGTCAAAGGCGTCTTGCTTGAATTGATCAAGCTTAAGTCTAAGCTTTAATTTTAAGCTCAGCATCTACAAGACTCTTCTTAGGCTCAAGTTAAAAAGAATTTAATAGTGGTCACCTTTTTCTTTCTGCCTCGGGGTATTTGGGCGAAAGTAAGTGCTTGAAGGCGAATTTACGGGTCTGATATTCAACTGATGTCCATGAGAAGCAGATCTGTGGACATTAGGACTTGCGAAGTACGATCCTGAGGTCAGTGGAGAATGAGAAACGGAGCTTGTTGTCAGCTTGAATAAAGGTTGAGGAATGTGATGCTTCAGTTGACTGTGAGCATGGGATTGCATCTCGAGAATGTCACTGCTCTCGCTGAAGTCGAGCTAACATGGTCTTGTAACCATGACTCCAAAAAATAAGCTGTAATGGAGAAAAATCCAGTCTTTGAACTCCTTCTTGATGATTTTGCGATATTAATCGCGATATCAAATTTCATTTTCCCGCCATTTTGACGGGTTACAACTGCCTCGTTTGCACGTGTAAGTAGCGTCCAGTTTCCTGGCCTCGGCGACAACGTAATCACGTGATCAAGTTAAGTGATGACGTTTCCAAACTTCCCTCGGAGGAAAGAAGATGGCGGAAACGGTAGTTAGTCCGAAAGACATCGCCACCATCTTCAAACGCTTGAAAACTCTCCCCGATAACAAGGTAAAAATTGCCTTCATGAAACATATTTTCTTTTTTCCTCACATGGATGACTCGTTGATACTTAATTACTTTCAGACTTGCTTTGATTGCGGACACAACAACCCAACGTGGGCATCAGTAACTTATGGGGTATTTCTTTGCATTGATTGTTCGGCTGTTCACCGATCTCTTGGTGTTCATTTGACCTTCATAAGGTAAGGCAAAAAAAATCTCATATTTGCTGTCTATGAATTTGTGTTTCTCTATGTTAAAATTTTAAGAAGTTAGCACGGGAGAAATCGTGATCGGGTGTTACGTACTTTTTCGTGTTGAATAGCCGGCCTGAAATTAGTAGTGAATTTTGATCATTCATTCGATCTCGCATTACACGAGAATAAGCTTGAATGTCTTAAAACCCTTATTTATTTGTTGAAGATCGACTCAACTGGACACAAACTGGACATGGCTACAGCTGAGGGCAATGCAAGTTGGTGGCAACGCAAAAGCGGTAAGATCTTCGAACACAAAAAAATTTCTCTTATTCGATTTTCAGCTTACGTAAGATCAATCGACTTTACTTACTAAACACGAAACTCGTCACTCTCTAGGCCCTTATATTAACTCTGGAGGGGAAGAGATTGGGTGCTTAAGATTCTCTCTTGTTAACTGATTTTCTTTCTTCAGGGGTCAACAGAATATCGTAATTTACGTGATTCCACTTTGGTTCGCGAAGCGTTGATTTCTTGGTTTAGAAATTAAGCATAATGACCCATAACATTGTATATACTTTCTTAAAATCTCTGCCTATATATTTTTTCACAGAAAATGGATTTATGGTGTTGCTGATAACCACTAACATAAGTTTTATTTGTCTAGTCAGCTGTTCGATTTTAATTTCTTGTCTTAATTTATTCTTCCTTCAAATGACCTGCTGACCACTCTAAATTTTTAAATATTAATTTTTGTTTAGTTACACGTGCAGTTATTTTCCTTGTTTGATAGGCTTGCAAATTATTGTTTCATTGCTAGCCATGCTACCAAATTAGCTTTACTGGCCAGTCTACATGTACTGTGTGTATTAAACCCCTACTTTTTATTAGATGTCCTTGGGAAATCTAAGCATGGGAACAGGGATAGGAAACTGTTCGTTTGGAGACACAGATGGTAGTTGCCATTAATATTTCTAGGGTATCAAATTATACAGTATCAAGTGATTCAAAACTAACTAAAAACTGAACTGTTTAGTTTGTGAATTTGATTGCTGAGCATAAATAAATCAAATATTGTTACACTGTATATTTATTGATATCTTGTTCAATTTACTTTGATTTTTCCTGCTGTAGCCCACCAAATGCCCTATGGTTAGAGCCAGATAATTTTACTTTTCAAAATGAGTGATGCATGTATCAGTTTAAAATAGCACTGTATGCACTAGTCAGTTCCCCTACCCCCAACCCCTCCCCCCAACCCCTCCCCGCAACCTCTCCCCGCCTCTGATAGGATGCAAGGATTAAATGCCTTTTGTTTCATAGTTACTACATGTGGTTCTTGAGCTTGCAGCATCCCGTTCTCTAGATGTGGTCACTTTGGTGGTGTTACAATGTAATTGCTGTATTTATTTCCAGAATGCATTCTTCAGACAACATAACCTTTCAACTGAGGATTCAGGTGCTAAATACAGAAGGTACATAATTGTTATGATCAGGAATAGCTTTCCACTGGTTGAGTGAATCAAAATAAGTGGATAATGTTTTTCTAATGCACTGTCGGGACTTGGGAATTAATGGGTCAACTGACTTAGGCAGGCAGTTGTTTTTGGTTGCATTGGCCATTAGGGACATTTTCCTGACCCACCTAACTAAATATTTCAATTTGATACATGAATTTTGTTATCATTATTACATGTATATCAACCTTCCCATTTTTGTAATTTTCCAAATTTTAGTATGATGTACATGAAGTAGTGTTTGTGATAGTGGAAATAGTGTCCCTGTATACATCTTGTCAAGATTTTTAACCTGCTGGGCTTAGAGGAATGGTAGTACTCCTTCCCAGTGAAACAGTAATATGTACCGTGAGAAACTTAAACATATGTTTAATAACAATAGTAATGATGATGATAGCATTTGGAAATTTGAGCTATGCAAGTTTCATAGCGATTATAATAACAATAATAATACTATTATTGTTATTATTATTGCTTTTTAAATTAATTGTTTTTCTCACTCTTACACAGCCGAGTGGCACAGATGTACAGAGAGAAGCTGGCAACTTTGGCAGCAAGAGCTTTGCAGCAGTATGGAACACAGGTGGGGGTGGCTTTCTTCTTTCGTACCTTTCTCAGATTGTAATTGGGTGAGCAGGGTTGGTGTAGTGATGAGAGCGGTTGCCTTCCACCAATGTGACGGACTAGGTTTCAATTCCTGGACTTGTTGTCATAAGTAGGCTGAGTTTGTTGATTCTCAACTCTGCTCTGGAAGGTTTTTCTCTGGGTACTCCGGTTTTCCCCTTTCCTTAAGAGTTCATTTGGTTTACAGTCTCCCGAATTTTAGATGTAAATCAAGTTATTACTATAACTAGAGCTCTAAGTAAGCACATTGTTGGCAAAAGATATCATGTTTGATTTCAAATTAGGTGATGCTTGTTCTGACCATGCCTTGATTAGATGAAAGTGATATTAAATTGTTTTCTTCAGTTTAAACTTTCCTTGATTTGCCACCCTTCAAAACAGTTTTCTTTTATCATTGATTTCTGTGATGTGGCAGGTTTTTCCCTTGTTGTTACATATATATCATCAGAAGTAACTATGAAATAATGATAAAAGTCAGTTACATGTAATGCTTATACATGTAAGGGTATTCACACACTTAGAATAAGTTGAGCTCATGTGCTAGGCAAAGTGACCTCTATGACTACAGACATGTTTTTAGTAGATAATAATAATAATACACTTTATTTAAAGAGGGTGGCACGGAATAGTTAAAACAACTAATAAACTTGTGGCCCTCTATCTAAAAAAATACAATGTACGTTAAATTCTAACATGACTATCAATAAAAACTAATCAGCTAGTCCAGATTGAGCTGACATAATTTGCAAAACCGATCTAATCATAGTGTTATAAAACAATAACCTTTGTCTCATGAGCAGACAAGTTCGTATCTTTTTCAACATTCCGATTCGCTGGGACAGCTTTTTACATAGTTTCTCAACATGGGAATTAAATAAGAGTTCAGAGTCAATTTCAAGACCCAACAGTTTAGCACTGTGGACGAGTTCAAGTTCAGTTCCATTAATAGTTAAAGCCATCTCGTAATTGATCTTTGAGGGGAGACGCTTGCCAGTAATGAGTATAGCTTTGGTCTTGCTTTCGTTGATCGGTAGTTTGTTGGAAGCTGCCCATTCAGCAATTTCAGCAACTGAAGAATTCAGGTTCTGCTCTAGTCTTTCAATTGAGCTGTAATTCGAACAGGAAGTCAACGTTGTATCGTCAGCATACAAATCAATCGTAGATGAAGTAACATGAAAGGGTAAGTCGTTGATGAAGACAATAAATAACAAGGGGCCGAGTATAGATCCCTGAGGAATACCATGAGAAACGTTATCAACATTTGACTGTTTATCCCCCAATTTGACAAGTTGGCGTCTATTCCTCAGATAAGAGGTAAACCATTGGAGGGTTTCCGTACTAAGCCCATAAACTTCAAGTTTCTTTAACAACAGGGTATGATCTATCATGTCGAACGCTTTACGATAATCAATCAAGACCATCCCACTAACACAGTCATTATCGAGGTTAAATAGGAGATCGTCAATGACCTTGATCAAGGCAGTTTCCGTGCTATGTCTTGGACGAAAGCCTGATTGTCTAGTATAGATTAAGTCGTTTTCGGACAGAAAGCTATAGAGTGCGTTGTGAACATGTCTCTCAGCAATCTTAGACAGTATGGGCAAAACAGATATTGGACGATAGTTTGTAACGTCAGCAGGGTCTCCGCTCTTGAAGATCGGAGTCACCTTGGCAGATGTGCCTTGAAAAGTCAATAAGGTACATCTACAGCGTAGTCCAGTATGGTTGTACATTTTCACTTGTTTGTCGTGATTTGATGGGTGATAGAAGCCTACATGTATCTAAATTAAATTCAAATTTAAATTGACTCTACGCCATTAATGCAACAAAATTTTTATGGTTCATTGGTGGCAGTTGTAAGAAAGATGTTCCACTGTACTGGGGACACTATCTAGATCAAATTGAAATTGATTTTACTTCTTTTCATTTCAGCTACACATAGATGGGCACGGAACTCAGTCCCCGCACTCTCCTGACCAAAAGGAGCATGATTTCTTCAAGGATGTAGTGAATCAGTCTTTTCCACAGACTGTCACTATACCAACAAATGGAAGGAATAGCAATGGCAATGGTGGGTGATCAAGCAACCCAGTCAAAATGTGCCCACAATTTTGCTGCCTATAAATTCATTGATAACAAATACAGATTTTCTACTACACTGTAGTTCAAATTGTAACCAAACAAGTAGATAATGTACCAATGTATCTGGTGGTGAATCAAGCCATATTATGAACATGATTGAATGTTGCATGCTGAGCGGTGGGGTTACTTGGGCCTAAGAACACTTTAAACATTGCATGGGAAAATGGGCTGCTTGAACAGTCAGTGGTCAATGCTCTTTTAGTTGGAAATAAGATGGTGTCTAAATGAGTCTGTGGCAGTGATTCCATTACTCTGAAAATTCTACGTTCTTTTGCAAGGTATCAGGTGTGATGCACTAGAACCTACATATATTCATATATTGCTTAACAGATTTGGAGATACAACCATTTGAAGCTGACGTTTTCAAAATTTTGGGGGGTGGCTTCCCCCTGGACCTCTCTAGAAAGCAAGGCCTGACAGCCCTTGCTGCAAAAGCCTTCCCTTCTGCTGCCTCGTTACTCCAACAATATTGCAACAACTCACAAACATTTTAACTGGGCTGAACAAGGCTGTTTCTTAGGCTCACCCTTCCATTTAAGCTTTTGATGAATTCCCAATTTACTTGGCTGAATGGAAGACTGTCTCCAACAGTTCAATATTTTTCTTTGCAGGCAATGATCTTAGCAAGAACATGGAAGACCTGAGTGTATCTCCACCAAAGCATCAAGGTTGGTGTGGTTATCCTTTATAAATAATTTTTGTGATGTACTCTCACATGTGGGATGTATTAAAGTTTGCTGTCAGATATAGGAAACAGTTAACTCTGCCTTCTACAGTATGTTTATGTCCCACTAAAATAGTTTACATAGCAGAAGAAAAAAATGAAAATCCAGCTCCGTTGATGTTTCAAAATACTGTAAATTATCATCTCTTGTTGTTTCTTGTCATGTTGTGTAAATTAAGATTCTCTTTCACTCTTCAGAGGCTCGTGTTCCCACAATAGGAACGAGGAAACCTGCTGCTAAGAAGAAAGGAGTAAGTTTTTTTTTCTTTGGTCATTCACAAGGCACAATTGTAGAACGTTTTTTTGTTTGAATATGCTTTCAGAATTTCAATTGCCTTACCTGCGTTTGAACCCCACTCTGTTATAAGCACCTTCAATGGTTATAGGTCCATCTACCTGTAATTAAAATAATATATTATTCCAACTGTGAGCAACTCCGCCACTGAATGCTGTACATCCTCAGATAGAAATTTGGGAAATGCTGCTTCAAATGGCTTTTTTTGTGCATGGTACATACACCATCATACGTGGTGTATGTTAGTACCTACTATTTCATATTAGTTATGTTACAGGTTAAATTTGATCTCAGGTCATTTTTGATTTAACCTAGGTCAAAATGAAATTCCTTTGTCTTCTCGTAAATAATTAGGGTTAGGGACAAAGGAATTTCATTTTGACCTAGGTTAAATCAAAAATGACCTGAGATCAAATTTAACCTGGAAGCACATCTCATATTCCACTTATAAGCCCCAGACAGGGCTTTTAGTAGAAGCCAGCTACTGCCAGAGCTCTGGCAGTTGTGAGTCATTGAGTCACCGGCTACTTGGCCATGTTGTATAAATACTTGAAAAATTGAACTCTTAAAATGGCTGCTGATGTTAATGTTATTTTGTGGTTTCAACAACAAAGTTTTAACATTGTGTGTTCTGTTATGATCTTGTAGCTTGGAACAAAGAAGGGAGGACTGGGAGCCACCAAGGTATGTGTTACATAGAATTGTTGATTTTGCGGGAATGCTACATGTACATGTACTTCAAGGCAAAACTCCTCAGATGCTGTCTAATACAGTGATTGTATACATGTACATCTGGGTTTCATCCACAACCTGAGTAATAGTGGATGAAACTGAAAAGAAATTACAGTCAAACCTCTACTAAGTGGCCCACTATTATTCGGCTAGTACTCTAAGTCCTGATGACAGTACTTCTGGTGTTTTTTACCTCTGTTAAGTGGCCACTTGCCATTTCCCGAGGGTGGCCGCTTAGTAGGGGTTTAAAGGGGCCCTGTCACAAAGATTTCAGAAATTTTTGGTCCACACCATCTTGAAGTTAGCTGTAAGGAATTTAACCCATGTATAACATCATATTTAAACATCTTAATGAAGAATTAGCCTTAATTGGCAAAGAAAATACTAACCACGGCTGTTAATGTTGATGTTTGGAAGACGCACAGAGACGATTTGAAAAATTTAGCCTAATTTCCATCCAAGCCATTTGTTGCAAAAAAACCCTTGTTAACAGTTTCAGCACACAAATATACCAATAAATTGTTAATTAAAATGGACCATTATGTAAAGTTTTCCTATTACACAAATACAGATTTTAATTGTCCAAAGAAATGCTTAAATCTGTGATCGTGCTCCTTTAACTGCACAATATCGCCCGCACTTGGGTATTAGGTATTAATCATTTGACTTCACTGCCACTTGACAATTCCTGGTTTGTACAGTTGTAGCAATCGATTTCTTAAGTAAGACAATAGCACAACAGCTAGTAATAGGTGTTCCACACTGTTAGATAGCCTATCTACGGCAAGCCAGGGTTTATAAACATTACAAGTGCTAATTAAAATCGAACTGCTTTTTCCTTGAAGGTGAGCACTAACTTCAGTGAGTTGGAGTCAAGAGCCCAGCAGATGGACAAAGATAAGGAAAAGGCAGCACTCATGAATGCTAAAGAAGCCGAAGCAGAACTCATCTCTCCAAACCTGGCTTATAATCCAGTCAACTACAAGAAAGAGGAGGAGAAGCTGCGGCACAGTGATCCCAAAAAAGCAGCCCAGCTGGAACGTCTGGGGATGGGCCTGGGTGGAGGCAAGAGGGGTGCAAGCACGACCCCATCAGGCAGGGGACACTCAGCCTCTGCTGCCATGGAGACTGTTGAACAAGTGAGGCCAACAAACACACAGCCTTCTTTTGCGGACAAGCTTAGAGTCTCTTCAAACTCTAATATGGATTTCTTTGATAGGTGAGTTCAACTTAATCCCCCCAAAAACCCATAAAACAGCTCTGTTTCTCTGTTACTTAACTGGTTATAATATATCTTCCCAACTAGCAAAAAAGAAATGTAGAGTATAATGTATGAACAGGGTTTCCATCAGGGATTGAAAAGTCATGAAATTCTGTTTCATGCCAGTAAATTGTGAAAATGAACCTAAATGTTTACCTGAATTTAACTTTTACCTACAACATACACTTCTTATTGTTTTTTTTGTTTCTCATGCAATCCTTGGATAACATTGTGTGATAGAACTTACTGCTGGTGTTTTGCCTCTCCTTCTAGCTATGGTATGGATGGGACAAGTTTTACTGAGCCGTCTCCCATGTAAGTTTTTAGTCCATATCTTATTAAGAAATTAAGGCTCAACTCAAATTTTGTACTTAGCTTGTGTTTAACCCAGTTGTAATGATTGTGGCTGACCCAAATTAATACTTAGTTGTAGAGGTTAAGCCAAAATGTTGAATCTTACTCAACAAACTCGGCTATGACAAACTACATGTAATGACATGATGAAGAATAATTAATCTAGATCAAACATAGTGATTGCCTTAGTTGACCACTAAGTTGTAAAATACTTTCCTTACACACATCTTTGGGCTTTTATAAAAATTAGACAGTCGTCTGTATATTCCACCTGTCCTGACAAGGATGTTTATGTTTCTGCATCAGGTATGACAGTCCATTTGGATCAGGTTCATGGGATAGAGATAGTGACAGAGACAGGGATAGGTATTTACAGTGTTGATGCATCAACTATGCATGTTGATGAGATTAATATTGTTTGCTGCTGCTTTATGTCAAATTTCTCATTGTAATATCAATGCTTTATAAAACAGTATGATCATGAGAATTAAGGACTGGATCACAGAAGATTAATTTGTTTGATATTTTAACAACTTCCCCCCTCTACTTTTATAGAGGCAACAAATGAGAATTTGAATTTTGATCTTAGGGCTTAAAGTGCACCTAACCCCAAAATATTTTTTTCGCTTAAATAACTCTTTGCACCTGTTTGAAACGCACTGCGCCTATTCCTGGGTGGACGTCACAGACTGATTTGCATGTAAATCAGTCTGTGACGTCCACCCAGGAATAGACCCATACCCCTTACTAGCTCGGTCGTGCAACAGATGATGGCTAGATTTCGTAACTTTTACAGCCTATAAAAAAGTCAAGATTAGGGCTAAAAAGGGGCAAAAAGGGGCAGTGCGTTTCAAACAGGTGCAAAGAGTTATTTAAGGGAAAAAATATTTTGGGGTTAGGTGCACTTTAAAAGGGTTAAACAGAAATAATGATGTTCAACAAGTGTCTCATTGGTGTCTTGCAATTTTCTAGAGGTGAAAGAAGCTCATCATTTTCCAGTGAGAGGAGGTCCAGCCGTGAAGAAAGGTCAACTATCATTCTATTACTGGCCGGCATTAACTGTTCAAATCCTGTTCATTTTCCTTGCATTCTTTCCATTTTCAAGTTGGAAATTTCTAAATTTTGTTACTGTTCTTGTACACGTACATGTCTAGGTCCAACAGAAAAAGGGACCCAGAACCTGTAGACTCAGGTAATTAAACCTTTTTGGATAGACATGGTTAAATGCAGAGAGATATTAGCTGCATAAGCTACTCTAAAATCCGAGGGTAAATAAAGTAATGTATGTATGTATGTAGTTAAACTGGTGCCTTGTAAATAAATATGTAACATTTGGTAATCTTTACTTTTGTCCACATAACACAATTTAGCCAGCTCTTTAGGTCAAATTTTGCTTTAAAAGGTTTTATGAGGGAGACGTACAGTGTATGTAAAGAGAAAAATTACCATGCAGTCTTGTGAAACATTGTTATTAGTTGGGAGTGTTTACCCCTTGGTCTTGGTCTTACAATGTACTGGTAGTTTTTGCACAAAACTTAGCTAAGTTTTCATTTTTAACTTAGAGGCATTTAAATAGCCTTGATTCAACTAGTTGGGTCATGTTCAATGTCTGGTATTCCTTTCCATACTTTACACATTTGATTGTTTTCACACAGGTGAAGCCCAGAAGAAGTTTGGAAATGCCAAGAGTATATCTTCAGCCCAATTCTATGGCAATCAAGACCAAGTATGTGTAACGAGCCTTATGAATTAATGGAACATTTTGTTATAATGAGAATAATAAAACAGAAATAATAAAGACTTGTAGCACGATACACATGTACATCAGTGGTTGCTGAAATATATTTTGCAATATCTTTGCAAGCTAACGACGGATTTCGTTCAAACCTTCTACATTACTTCAGCAAGGATTGTAGTTAAGTCCTATGTTAAAGAATTATCATTTGGAAGAACTAAGGAATAAAAAAATCTTGAAGACGCAAGAAAATAGTTACGAAATCAGCATGTAACGCGTAACAGCTAATTTGCATGAAATAGTTAAAAACATAAAATTACACCCTCAAAGCAATCCCTTTTAGAAAATTCAACCGAGCAGAAATATTAAATACGAAAAAATGACACTATACACAAAATTACAGTCCTCTACATTTATTTTCCAAATAGCGAGAATTATAATTCTAAGGACGGTTGCAATAAAGTGCTTGTGTAACGCTCAAGGTCCAACAGCGCTCCATGCTTTACAAATATGAGGCTGGCGACTTCCAAACGCATCTACAAAAGAAGAGAATTTGTCTGAGTAAAGTTCATAACATTGTTTACAATCGAGTAAGAAAGGTTTTCAAAGATTGCTGACGGCGATGAAGAAATAAAGAATTTTCATGATCGGAAACTAATCTGTTGAGTACTTTCGATGAGTAAAATGAAACATTACTTACCAACAAGAGAACCTGTATCTCAGCCTTCAGTGAACAACGGTCGCTGATACAAAGTTGCAACACAGTTCAGTTACTGGTCTTCATATCCTGCTAAGTTTTATAGTCTTAAGTAGGTTTAAAACGAAGA
This sequence comes from Galaxea fascicularis, assembly GCA_948470475.1. NCBI lineage: Eukaryota > Metazoa > Cnidaria > Anthozoa > Scleractinia > Euphylliidae > Galaxea > Galaxea fascicularis. Next base: position 33,890,183 of record OX419336.1, read on the forward strand.
AATTCTACAAACAGTGAATCGGAAACATATTTCCAGTTGAACGCCATGTAAGCGTAACGATAAATTACCACCACGCTCGTAGCAGAAAACTTCCCGAATGAAAGTACAATTCAAGCCATTTTCCAGCTGAAATCTACAAGAAACATCGAAGAAGACCTGTGTAACCTCTCCTTAGTATCTGGGGGTGTTTTTATAACAAAGCAGGGGCAAAAAGTAGGAGACCATGAGGTAATCTTGATTTCGTTACAATAGTACGCGAGGTTGGTCAAGCGTTGAACCGAGATGAATACTGAGAGGAATAGCCTTTCAAATGCTGAAAAGATGAAGAAAAAAATTGCCTCTTTGTAGTATACATGAGTTAGAAGTAGTTGGGTCAGTTAATTTTGTTGTATTTTAGCAATAATAGTCATGCTAAGCAAGCCAAATAGTCAGATGCCACACCCAAAAAGGATTCTAGGTAATTTCTAAACTAAGGTGTAGACAAGAATTATACGATGAAATTTTTCCAAATATGTTTGTTTAATGTTAATTACTTAATATCTGGCAAGTAAAGATGTTTTGGGGATATTTTACACATTTTCATGAAAGTGCCCCATGTTACACTGATGTACATGTGTATCGTGCTACAAGTCAAAGAAATACTGACAGTTTGGAAAACCTCATCTAAATCTTTCTTGGAAGCAATAACAAGTAGCCAAAATGTTGTGGGCCCAGGAAACTATCCTACATGACTAAAATTGCATGGCTTATTCTAGACTGTATCCTTGCCCTGTTTTCTGAATCATAGAACTTAGCAAACCTGAAAGCCTTATCTCTCTTTGTGTTAACTCCAACAAAATTATTGACTACCTGACTTTTTTTTATGGATTACTGGCATGGGGGATAAATTTTCTGCTGAAAGCTTTTGTCTTATTTTAAGCTAAAGGATAAAGGAGGAGGCAAGAATAAGAACATGATTTGTGTCAACATTTTACGTAATCAAACTCAAAGGCATGCATTCAAATTTTTCAAGACACCAGAACTGCAGTCAGCCACTCTGCACTGGCCTTACAGCCTGCTCCTTGTCAATATCATTGGTAAATCTTTATGAATTTGTGGAGAGCAGATACATATGCGTATGAATAGCTGGTAAAGGGAAACTTTCATATCATGATAAATCTCCTTTGTTTGTACATTATTAGGAAGAGTTTGCCATTAAGTCTCGCCTTGATCGCTATCAAGGTTCTAACAGTGTGTCTAGTGCAGATCTTTTTGGTGATGATGACAGACCCTCTAGATCAAGTAAGAATTGGGTGGTAATTTAATATGGTTCATGTACAAGTATGTACAAGTTTGTGGATAGCAAATTAATTTTGATTTTGCATCCATACAGTGTAGTGTCAGCGATCCTTATAAGAGTGGGTTGTTAGGTTAAAAAATCCTGAGAAAGTTGATTCCCTAAACTAACATACTAAATTGTTAAGAAAATTTGGGAGGACCCATGTCTACTGACCCCTTTAAAATCTTCCACAATCCCTGGACTCTGAATGTTACCTGGAAACTAACATTGTGTAACTGCACCGAAATAGTGAAGTTAGTACAAATCAAATTGTTCGACTGTAAAGGGGATACATTTCTGTGAAGTTGTTCTGTGAGTTTGTCTCTATCTTAGCTGATAGTAGTGCAGTTGTAAAAATTAAAATATGTCAAAGTTATGGAATTTCACTGCCTATTTAGCATTAAACGTAAGTTAACAGTCTTGAATCCATTCTTGAAACTCGATTCTCACATCTCAAAGGTTGAGACAATCGAGGATAGAGTATCAATGATTGAGAATCATGAAAATAATAAGGGGCTCTGGCTCTGGAATATGCAAAAACTTGAACTTGAACTTGAACATACTGGAAAAGAAGTTTGAGCAAATGATTTGTTCCTCAAAGAAGGAATGATAATTATTGCCATCGGTAACTGCACTATATACTTGAAATTTGAGACTTGCAGATTTTGAGAAGAGTATCAAAAGCCAAAGTGTTCAAATAAATATTAATTTTGAGGCTAAACTGAATTTCCAGAGGGAAGGGCATTTTATTAAAAGCCCCTCTCTGACAAAAATCTTTGAAAAGTATTGGAAATTTTTTCTTTAAAGCCAAATGAAATGAAAGTGAGCCCCCTTGATGAGTTCTTTTTCTCTTAGGCCAAACTTCACCAATAAAATATTTTTGAATGTAAAAAGTTAGATAAAAGAAAAATTTTCTTCAACAGTTGTCTGAAATGTAACATCTTTTGCCTTTCAGATGCTTCTGGAACCTTTACATCTGCAGACCTTTCACAGTTAAAAGATGGAATGGCAAGAGTTACAGGAAAGGTAACTAAGATGTTTGCTGAGCTGTTGTTGACATGGAGTCAAAACTAATTTTGCCAATCTGTATTTATCTTACTGCACAATCATTAAAAGGGTTAAAAAAATTTGTATAGTATACATGTATGTAGTATGTAAAGTGCTGTAGTTCTCATTTTGAACACGGAAAAAGTCCAGCTCAAGGGTGACCACTTTTTTGCCTTACATAATTATGTGGTCATGCACATGCAAAATTGGTTTTTCTTTGCAAAATTATTGCATCACTATCTAGACCAAGGTAAAAATCACAATGTGTAGTCGTCCTTTGCACAGAGAAAAGTCACAAAAACTCACATAAACGGATAGAACTTTACATAAAACTAACATAATGCTGTCACTTGTCGTAAGAGTGACTATACATGCTAGTTTTGCCACATTCTGACAAGGCGACTTTCCACCAAACGTGTACGAGCAAGAAATTATTGCTCTTGTGGCTTCTTGAAACAGGGAATGTGTAAACAGTATCCTGCAGTACAGAATGAAAACTGCTGTTTTCTTCCATTGCATGTGATGTTGACTTCCCTTATGTTGTATGTCATTCATTTCAGTTGTCAAGCATGGCCTCAGGCGTAATAGGAACATTACAGGTAACATTGAAACTATTTTGGTCTCATGCCATCCACATTATGCTTTGTTGTTTATATGGATGTGGTTGATGTACTTCAAATACCACAATGGACATTTTCTAAACTTATGTGTACAATGTAGTGCAACTTTTTCTATACTCAAAGAAGTAGAAAAACAATGGTTGTAATCCCATGTTTACCTTTTCTTCATTTTCAGAATCGCTACAGTGGATCCAGTTGAAGATTTTTGCAGCCCTAGCAGCTGCAATTAGGAGAGTTCAGTTTTATTGATGTGACATTCATGAGCGGTTTCTTCAAGACAAGTCCTCACTTTACGTAAAGCTATTTATTCCACGTAAATCAATAATGGTTTTGTTTTGGGGAATTATGAGATTTAAAAATGTATGAAAGTTATTTCAGTTTGCGTCAAGTTTGTTCTGTATGATTATGTTATAACAGTTAATCTGTTGAGTAATCACCATGAATGTTCTTCTCGACATCTTCAGATGTTACTTGATGGCTCCTCTTTCAATACACTCTTTCTACCATCTGGGTAAATTATTTGCTAAAAGTGGGCTTTTAAAATTGTCAGACAAGAGATTATTATGTAGCTAGTGTAGGAACTAAAATTTTTAAACAGTATTTCACAGGAAAGGAAACAATGAACTGTCGAGTGTGTTTTGTGTGAAAATAATAAAAGCAAAAAGGGAAAGAGCGGAATCTGCACATAAGGGCAGTAGGGAACAAAGGACTTGCTGTATTATAGAAAAGAGCAAAGACAGTTGGGATGCTTTCTGTAAACTTTGACCACTCCTATATTAGAAAAAATGAGTTGGACATTTTTTCACGAATGTTCAAAGTGGAAATTTCACGAAATCAGATACTAGTCATGATTACAACTGTTTTCTTTGTTTTTGTCTTAACCCTTTAACTCCCAGTAAGTGATTAACATATAACTTCTCCTCACAATTTCAATACATTATAAACCAAACAGGTGATGAGAATTGACAAATTTATCAGTTGGAGGGTGTTATCTTAATATAACACCAATTATTTCTCTTAAGCAATTTATAAGGAAATGAATGGCAGCTTGAAGGGAGAATTGCTAATCAGATATTGGAAGTTAAAGGGGTATGCATGTATTAAGTATTTATGGTGTTTGCAGTTTAGATTTGCCTGTTCAGTTATGTGCTCTTGTGTTCTGAATCATTGAAGAGAAGGTTATATTCACCTCTGGTGCAATTATCACGCGGCCAACATCTCTTTCTACTCAGTGATTCAGAAGGCAGATACTTTATGTTAAGGAGAAAGTATGAATGATAGTTGATTCCTCTCAACACGTGCCAGTCAGAAAATTGGAAGGACTTTGTTTTTGCAAGTTGCATGAGAAGTACATAGAGCTGGAGAGTTCTCGTGTAAAAAAAGTGGAAAAGTAGGGGTGTTTCATCACATGTCTAACAGTGACAAGTGGGTTGAGAGAACAAATGCACAGTCAAGATTATGTAACCGACCTTTGTGTTCTCATAAATAAATTAATGAAATCGCGCAGGTTATCTCTGGAATAGAATTATTATTTTACTTGTAAAAATAAGATGAGCAGGACAAGGAATCGTAATGAAGTACATTTTTGTACTTGTTTCTGTGGCAACACCGTAGCACAAGTCCGCAGTCATCAGCTGAACCAAAATGCAAAAACACGTGCCAACGTCTTTATTATTCAAAATGGCTGTGTCATGACGCCACATTTAAAGTGGCGAACGTTTGTAATTCCCGGCGGTATCTGTATAACTGATTGTCATTCCTGATACAACTTACACTGATGTGAAAGTGTATACTGGGATGCCTTTGTTTATTGTAGCTTTTAATTACTCAATAATTTGTCGTGAACGTCAAATATTAATTAAGCAAAAATAAATAAGTTGTGGAGATGAATATTTTTGAAATCCACAAATGTTCCATGGGTACAATACAAAATATTTGAAGGAATCAAAATATGTTGTGTTTTTCTGTGATTGCTGCCTGTGTGCAATTTGTAAGAGATTATGCCAGGTCCTGTGGTTGTTATGGAAACAACGATCGTTTAAAAGTTGTTTTCTGTCTGATATCCAACTTTTGGGCCTTTTTCCTTAATGAGTCGATAACCTCCCCATGCAATAAGTGCCAGTTTAGTATCACTGCTGAAACTGTGTATTCTCTTGGAATTCGGAGCATTGGGTTCGAAAACGTACAGGCTAAAAGCTGACCACTTAGTCAGAACTGGTACCCCTTGGGAACCGTGACACCACCCAAGACGACATCAAGTGAAAAATTTGACTGTGTTGGACATATTAAAAAGCAAATGGGAAAATATTTGCTAACGTTATAAAGGCAACAATTAAAGGAAAATCAGCAGATTGCAAACTCACCAGGGGCAACCATCAGAAAGCAGAATCAAACGGCTCCAAAGATACAAATGTTTGCCTGATGTGTTTTTAGAACTGTTTCGGCTCATTTTTCTGACCTTGAGTGCAACAAAGGTGCTCAAAAGATGTGTCTGGGGCATCACTCGAGGCTGCAATGGGTGTGTCAATGCAATGGTGTGGATGCGTTGCCCTAAGCACAAGCATCGTGGAGCCAAGGTGTTTACAGCCGTTAGTTGCCCTCAGTGAGTCTTTAATGCACAAAAAGATTAAGTCAAAATTGCGCCTGAAAGTTTTGCAAAAAATGGGCTCACTTTGAGATAGCACAAAAACCAGCCTCGGCTGTAAACACCTTGGCTCCACGATGCTTGTGCTTAGGGCAACGCATCCATACCATTCCCCTCTCCTCAAAAACCAACATTTGATTTGATTTAGAGTTTATTTGATTTTGAGGGCCACAGAGTCATCAGTGTCTTAGGACTACTGTTTAGTGTTTCACTCTCTTTAAATAAAGCCTATTATTTATTTATTTATTATTAGAGTTTTCATTTATTTAAAAAGTTCTATGCATATCCTCAATAATAGTATCTTTGTATTATATTGACATATAAAACTGAACATTTCCTGTAGTCTGTGACACAATATCCAGGCCCGTAGCCCGTAGCGCAATGGGTGCGTCCGCTGCAGGCGTCCGACTCCTGGGTCCACCTACTATGGGCGGATGGCTCTAACAAGAATTTAAAAAACAAACTAGTTGGCGTATATTGAAAATGAAGTTTTAATCAAGTGGTCCATTCGATGAACAGTCACTAACAAAGCAAAACTTATATTGTAATTTGGACTGAAACGCTGCGTAAAAACCAAACTAGAATCATGAAGGACAATACTTTTCCCTGTGTTGCGGCTGAAGGAAGACGCCCCTACCAACTCGCGCCGGAGGCGCTCGAGCGGTCTGCCAATGACGTCCGACACCCCAACCCCCCCACCCCCCTATTCAAAATCCGGCTAGAGGAGTAAAGGTCGGGACACACTAGGCGACAAGTCGCTCCGTGTGTACTGTCTGCAAAATAAGTCGCGACAACGCCGCTTTCGCTGGTTTTGTCTCTGCGATCAGTCGCGCGAATTCAAACTGGTTTGAATTCATGCAGCTGATCGCAGCGACAAAATTCTGCCGCAGCGACAATGATTTTCACAAAAATTCACCATGTCACACGAGGCGTTTTGTTGCAGCGACTTGTAGCCGCTACGTGTCGCAGCGACTTGTCGCCTAGTGTGTCCCAACCTTAAAGGGTTAACATTTTTTTTACCGATATCACGTTACAGTTAACCTAACAAACAAGTAGCATTGATTTCTTCAGTTTTCAAGCTTTCCAGTGATAAATAGTGTTACATGGTGTTAATGAAGGCCATGTTGAAAAAAGTATATTTCTTTAGGAAGTAACCAGTACGATAACGGAGTTTAACGCGGACTGCCAGTGTTTATCATCTAAAAGAGTTGGGGGTAGTGGGGGGGGGGGAGGGGGGACAGAGCTCTAGCCCCACCCCCCTGCAAGGTCCCTGCCATTGTCGCCATTTTACAATCTGTCAACGGTATCCAGATTGGCACGAAGTACATTCAATTTCGCATTAGAAAACAGACGCACGGAAAGATGTAAAGTTGACAAAAACATCGTTGGACCCTATTTTCTCCTGACACCTCCCGGTGACACCTCCTTCTTTAAGAAGTAGAAGACAGATGAAATCAACTTATATGAAGGCAAAATAGAGCTGTACATCTGCAAGTAACGCCTTTCACTTAAGTGGATCGAGTGATGTAAAACTCTTTTTCACCTATTGAAGAAATCGAAGTGATCCTTTCTGGTATGTCATAGGATTCTTAATTCCAAGTCATGGGAAACTGCTTGGATTGCTTAAGTCCACAACCTGAGGTTGAAAATCCTGATCCGGTGAGTATAAAGTATGTAAGCTTAAATTTTGAGTGAAAGACTGCACTAAAATGAACGTGCCTTTGAAAGCTCAGCAGAGATTCGTGGTTAATCAACTTTGCTATATAGTAGCCTCTCATTATCTGGAACAGTCAGGGAATAAGAGCAGTCAAACGAGAACTTTTTTGGTCTAAAAGAAACAATGTTTAGATTATTGCCGTTGTTTTATTGGGTCATGGACGGTCCCACCACTGTATTGTAATTGCTAATCCACTGACTTCAAGTGATCTTGAGCTCAAGTGATCTTGAAGGACTCTTCGAAATTTTGCGCTCATATTTGATTCTATGGTAAGCCACTTTGTTGTGAAAATGCTTGGCGTATATTCTGCATTTCAAAGCAAAAAACAACTTGCACACAGGCTAACTTCACCACCAAAATTACGATCATGAAAACTGGCAAATGGAAAAGCAAATTTCATCAAGATACCACAAACTAAACGGAAGATATTCAGAAGTTCTAGGGGAACTTCCTTATGATAATTTTCTCTGGGATGAGCAGAACAGAAATTTGTTCAATGTCTTTATGAGGGAATAGAGAGGGGGGGGGGGGGGGTGGGCAAAGATGCGGCATTTGAACACTTCTGTTGTCCACTCTCTGGGGAATTTGACCACTTGTACTAATTAAAGTTCAAATATCATAAAGGATTGTTAAACTATTTCCAATCCCTAGGGTCAGGAATTTGACCAAAAAATTGCAACAAAATTCAAATGCGGCACTTTTGCCTGCCCCCCTCTCCATCCAAACATTGATATGCATAATCATCCATAAAATATAATGTAAATTTCATACCCCTCTTCTGAAGCTTTCAGTAATGAAGGAATAAAAACCATATACCCCTGAGTGGTTTATAATTCATTTTCTGAGTTCAGTGACTAGTGAACATAGCCACTTTTATTAATTAACCCTTTATAGGAGACTAGAAGACGACAACAAGAAGAGGCTGCATTAAGAAGACAGCAGCAGGTAAGAAAACCTCATCAGCAAATAGAGTACTTTTTCACGTGAGTGTTGTGAAACCAAAAGTAATGACTCTGACCAATCACGGCAGATGCAAACAAAACAGTGAGCTATATATTAACCAGAATACAAAGCAATAATCACATGTAGCTGATGCCAAGCACAGGAAAATAGGCGCATGCAGACACATGCAGGTTCAAATCCCGCTCTGGCGACTAGCTGGAGTTGTTCTGGGTTATGCCTGGTTCAACTCCTGGGTCACCTTGTAAATAGCCAACTAGTGTGCCTCCTGCCAGTTGGGATTCTTAACTCTGTTGTTTTCATTTTTATTATTTGTTTCATTGGCCCTGAAAAGCCCCTCTAGGGGAGTGGTCAATTAAGTATTTATTTATTTATTTATTTATTTATTTAATTTTTCATTTATTTGCTTCTGATTGATTGAGAAAGTGGTGAATGTTTTGTTACTTAATGAAAAGCAAAAAAAAAAAAAGAGCAAAGGCTGAAAACTGCTCCATGCCTAAATATCATCTTGGAATTTAAATAAAAGCTATGAAGTTATTGATTATGATACATACAACTGTAGTACTGTTGAGCATTGAGCCTAAATAATGTTAACTCATGACTGTAAAATATCACCTGATTGGAACTGTTGCTCAAAATAATAATTTGTAGTTAATGCACTAGCTTCTGTAGATGCTTGGTTCTATCCACTGCATTTACTTGCAGTTGTGTGTCACTGTAGGATTACAAATGTTCACAAGTGATTCCTGAACCTTTTAGCAGTAAATTTCAGAATGTTTTGCAGGCATATGTAAACCACTGTATACCTGTGGTTCGATCCACCTTGCTTAAGGAATTGAAATCATTTTGTCCCCAAAGCAGTACCATTCTCTTCCTCTTTTGCCACTCTAACTTGTTTAAACCTTCAAGAGCAGTATTTGATGGGGCAAATGTAAAACAATGGGCATGTGTTTGTTTCTTTACCAGGCTGACAGTCGTGGTGTCAAAGATGCTGAACGACTCAAAAGACAACAGAAAAGAAGAGAGGATGTAGAGAAAGAAGCTTTGAAGCATGGTCCTTCAGAAGGTGGACTGAAGGTTAACATATTTTGATAAATGGCCTACTTACATATGACTTTTGACTTGTTAATGTCACATTTTCAAACTTTTTTGACTGATTGATTTTTATTATTTTGCAGTGGACTGTTGGATGAAAGAGCTGGAATCTCAAGGGCCTTTATGACGTAATAATGTTTAGCTCAATTAACAAGTAAATTTTTTTTCAAATTATACATTGTGAAGATTGAAATAATTACTTTACAGTGTGACAAAAGACCCGTGGTTACATGACATGTAAAAAGTATTCACTTAGCTAGAAAGGCTGGAAATTTTTATTTCAGTATCAGATTTGGAATTTATCTAAAAAGTAAAAAGTTCACCCATGAAATTACAGATCTGGAGAACTTTGCTTTTTAAAATATATTTATTTTAAACTAAGTTGATTAGCAAGTGTGGTTTACCCACAAGGTGTGTGACACAAAATCTAATGACCAATTTATTTATTGAATCTGTGTCCTTGTTTTATTTCGGAGTGAAAAGAATGCCTGATTGCTGGTGACCAAATTACACACTGGGACATCCAAAACAAAGCAAATTAACGTAATATTCTTTTGTTTTTGCTGTCCCAGTGGGTAACTTGCTCACCAGCAAGGTGTTTTTGTACCATGTGATCATAAACTGCAAAGGGCCTATTATAGGCTGTAGGTTTGTAAGGGCCAATTTACACGGTATGATATTGCCGCGTGCGTCTTGGTGTATGCAACACAACATAAAACAAAGTTGTACTGTGTGAATGCTCCTACAACTTCTCTACGACAGATGCTCATGACCTAAAATTTGTTGTAGGAATAATTTTGAATCATGTTCTAAAACCATACGGCAGTCATAGGTATAGGTAAATTGAATGACAAGTGTCATGTACGATTTTTTGCATGGCGCGAGCAGTGCACGCTACAGAAGTTGCATGCAACAGTTGTAAGCAAAAATCATACCTTGTAAATCGGCCTTAAGGGAATTTCAGATGAAACTACCCTAAGCATGAAAAGATGAATGATGGCGATGAAACAAGCCAGCACATCATTATCTGAGCAGTGCTCATATCACCTGAGCTAGCGTGTGTTTCTTAAAACCCTTGAAACTTTTCTAGCTCATTTTCGGTGCCATAATTTCCTACGTATCTTCAAAAGTTAATGAAGACACTTGCAGGCACGAAATTTTGGGACAAATTTGCCCTTCATATCTTAAAATCATGGTAAAAGACCAGCTTTTTAGAATAAGCAGATCACAATTTTTGAAATGGCTTTTCAAGCCTGAAAAGTTTCTGGGACTGTTGAGAAATAGGCCATAGACAGCTGCATCCTATGCATAGTGAAAATTGCCCATGTAGCCCCAGGATCACTAAAAAATTGCAAACATAAGATGACAAGTAACTCCAAACTCTTGTTTATTTTCCTTAAACAGACCAACAATATAAAACAGCTCTCAAAAGGATGAGTACAATTTTTTTTTAAATGACAATTTTTTAAGTCATTAAAATTTATTTGCAACAATGCACTCAGGGCTGCCACTAAAAATTATTCGAAATTGGTGAGGATTTGCAAAAAGTAGCATAGGATTCCAATTGTTGCTCAAAATATACCTTAGCAGGCAAAATCCCCAGTCCCAAGACATTAATGACAGCCCTTCGCACTTCTGGGTTTGTGCATTCAATTCTTTAAAACAAAGCAATCAATTTTCATATGTTTAGTTCTCAAAGGCAAGAGTTACTTTCTTGTAGTTTTGGTGTTAGGAAAACTTAAATTTGTTCTGTAGATAGAAAATTACTAAAGGAACCCACAGGACAAGATGGTGAACAAATCCCCAAACATTGAGCTCTTTATAAATGTATTAATAAGTAAACATTTGAGACTAAGACTAGAACAGTCTCCAAAAAGTTACAGTCAGTGACAATTAAGTTGTTGAAAATTAACAAAGTTACCCCTTGGTTCCAGATATTAAATAATAAAAGCTTATTACAGTTTGTATGACCAAAACAAAGTACATGTATTCCCTGCTTGTACGACTGTATTCCTTTTTACGCCAACATGAAAACCTTCAGATAATTAGCGTATTTCATTTTGTATAGAAGTTTTGCAAAGTTTGGAGAGTTAAGTACCAACTTGTTCAAAACAAGGCCCAACATATTTAAAAAGACAACTGCCAGATACTGTACATTTCATGAAGAAGTACAGGTAATTATTATTTTTTTAATTTTCAAGTAGTTTACAGTAGTACTCTCAAAAAGGTATAAAACGTGAGGTGTACTAAACTTTCAAAATACATTATTTCTATGTATGGAACTCTCATGACCCTGTTTAATTCTTTCCCAATTTCTTGCATTGTGTGCAGCACTAAAAAAGGACTTCAACTATATTTCGTTGTCAAACATTTTCAATTCAATTATCAGACCCCACATTATGAAGCCAATCACAATTTATTTCACTAAGCCCTGCACATTAAGAGAACAATAAGCAGTGGTGATTATTTCAAATATCAAAAGCCTTTTCCAGAAACATATTTAAAAATTGAAATACTCTTCCAAGTCCATTTGTGAAATGTCTTGCATGTACACATCAAGTGTATGTGTTGATGACTCACCTTTAATACAGTCTTTAAGCTGTGAGGGGTGAGAAACAGATCAAATGGCAAAGGTACTGGAATTTGTAACATTCTCTTACCTTAAAGATAGGTTAAAAATTGCAATGTAGTAACAGTATCAAAATTCATTTTAAACATTTTTAAACATAATTATTTAGTTGGCAAAACTTTCATGACCAACTGTTTCACACCACTGAGTGTAATTTTTTCTTACTTTCCCCCTTTGGTACAAAAATTGAAGTTCCCAAGTTGATTTTGTACATCCAGCCTTTATGTTGAAGCAGAACATGCAACTCCAGCCAGGTGATGATGATGATGGGCACGTGACTGCGGAGTTGCTAAGGAAATAAAAGAAAATACCATTATTTCGGCTGATTCTATGAGCTGGGTGTGTACTGAATGAAACAATTTCGCAGGACTCACACTGCCATGTCTGTACAATGCAATAAGAGACGGGGTTCGCACGTGCCTTGAAAGTCCTTGAATTTAAAAATAACAGTCGAATTGCAGTCGGTCCTGGAAAGTCCTTGAAATTTGTAGTCAATTTTACTCAACAAAGCTTCACAAGTCTCTGAGATGAAAAGTGGTGAGTTCTCTACTTTGAGCATCTGATGTGGCATTATATTGGCTTGATTTAGCCCCTCTTGGAGTCCTTGAAAAATGGAAAAATGTGTCCTTGAAAGGCCTTGAAAAGTCCTTGAATTTTTGGTCGAAAAAAGTGTACGAACCCTGAAGAGAATAGCAGAACAAGAACCATAGACAGCGGACAATTAACCTGAGCAGCTTAGATTGCTGAGACTTTTTTGCTGTTTTTTGTTTTCACAAGAGCCAACCTGATAATTTTACTCTCATATTTACTACTGTTGGCCGAACCAGTGGCCTAAAAGCTCAACACTTGATATACTTGAGTTTGTAATGTAATGTAACATAACAGTATTTATTTTGTTTTTTGAAGACCTGCAAAACCAGTAGAGTTTTACTTACAAGTCAATATTTTTCCAATCTTGTTTGGATCATGCCGACTGATAAAGTGTTCCAGTGTATCCCAGCCACCACCGACTCTAACCATCACATGGTTTCTTAATATCTTTGGGAAAAATGCATATCAATATATTATTTATAAATTAAAACATTGTGTCTTCCTAAATTATTGACACAAGATTCTACCAACTACATAACAAAGAGTATGCATGGGATGTGCCATTTACTGGCATTTGGTGTCAGAACTTCACAGGTAGTCTGTTTTCACCATTTAATTTCAGAGTGAATGCACAGGTTTACTTGACTTTCAAGTTATAATGATTGGCAGTGTTCATCTCGTAACACTGAGGAGAGAGGTTGCACGTAACATTGTACCCTTCACTGGCATTTGGTGTCAGATGTCAGAGTTTCACAAGACTTTAAGTCTGTTCTTGTCAGAATTTAAGCTTAGTAAGCTTAGTAACTTGGGTAATTACACCAGCAATGCATAAGAAGTTCCCCACAAATCATTTTCAGTAAATGGTACTAAGCAAAAAAACTTAAAATTTTTTTTTTTTTAAATAGTACTTCCAAGTACCATTAATTTCATCTTAACATTGTTACTTACCCTAACAAAAATGTTGATTTTTCCATCTACAATGTATCTCCCTTCTTTTATTCTCTCAATCCTCACATTGTACTGGGCAGCAAGTCTTGCAACCTGAAAATAAATCATTGTTTTTAAAGTATTATTTGAGAACAGCTAAAACTATACTTGTTAAGAATCTAAGCTTTCTCCATGTTAGTCCTAAAAAAGCCCAAAGATCTGGGAAACAGTAAGTTGGCTGGACCAGGGAGTTTCATTAGAGGCCAGCAACCAATGAAAACCAATGCATACCTTGTCAGAATTTACTTCTCTCTGCCACCTACTTTGTCTAGATTTTCACTCAACTGTTTTAAAAAGGTTAGCTGAGACAACTATTTCAAAACTCATTGAAACCTTGATGGACATGGAATGGTTCCAAAACAATAGCAGGTCACAGTGCTCCATAGGGAGCAAAGAGAATTTAGTTATATTTTCAAAGGCAAACGTTTTGCCCACGTCATATTTCTCAAAATGGCAGGACATAGGTTGCACCATGCAGTTAATTGTTGTCACCTTGTTGAAAACCTCAAATTTATGGAAAAAAGAGGCTCCTTTAATCGTTGCCTGGAGATAATTACTGCATTGTTTTCCTCAAAATACAAATAACATTAAATTTTACTGTTAATTCTGTACTTAATTCCCACCACACCTTCTAACACATTAACGCCACAATGTTTATAAAATTCCAACCCATGATCTATATCAATTTGAAAAAATCACGACTGTAGTACCTTATGTACAGCTAATTGTAACAGCTTCATCACCAAGGAAATTAATGATAAACACTACGCATTTCTGTCTTCTTTTAAGTTTTAAAAAACACTCAAAATTCAAATTCCCTTTAATATTCGTTAATTTGACGACTGATATTTGTCGCTTTCAAGCCATTAAACTTTAAGTAGTTTACATTCCTGCAATAATTTGAACATTTGTAACACCCTAATCACAGTAGTGCTTGGCTTGCTTTACATTAGATCTGTCGTTGAAAACAGAAAGGACAGCGGCAAAATAGCTGTAACCCGTTTAACCACAGGACACAGGACAGCTTTCAATTCATAATTAATCCCTTCTGAAAGGTACATTTCAAAACTGACTGTACAGTTGCTTTGAACAAGGCACTTCGTAAATCGTGACCCTACATGTCATTACAATATTAAAAACACAGAGCAGAATATTGGCTTCACTTAAGTTTTAATACCTCCACGTCAATGCTCGTTTCCTTCAAAACTTTCTTTTCCTTCTTCGCTGGTTTCAACTCCGGCTTCTTCTCTTCAGCAGCAATTTCGTCGTCAATTTCTTTTTCAAGCTTAATGAGTTTCGGAGGTTCAATACCATAATCTGCCGCTACTCTAGCCACGTCGAGCAAACACAGAATCACCTCTCTGGGCTGCTTTTGCAGAACCAAACCGTCCGATTCAAATAGGACGGAGTCCTGAACTTGTATCTGCCGACACCACTGCAAGAAATGTGCAGCGTTGTCGCGAGCGAAAAATGTCCCAGCTTTAGCATTTTGGTGATACTTGTCCGTGAAAGGAGCCAGGGGTTTCACCGATTTTCCCGACTTGATACAATCTTGCGCAGCTGTTTGCAGAATTTGAGCAAGTTTACAAACCAGGACACCGTTTTCCAAACAGTCCATAAAGTTGTCTGCCGTGATTTTTTCTTGTAGAACTCTGGAAAGCCACTCTGCTAAATCTTCCTTTAAGGGAAGCAAATCCTGCTCCGAACGCTCCGCAATTCTCGTAGTAAAATCCAGGTTTTCTTGTCCTTCCTGACCCATGTTTACTCCAGGTTCAATAAACTGAGTAAATATCTTTGTTATGAAAATGACGAGCAAGTTAAATTTTTTTTAAAACCTTTGTAACAGTCACGATGTAAACATCCGCTTGATCCAACCCTTAATGGCAGGTACAGACACGCTAAATATGCATCACGATTCCTTAATGGGATCTAAAAACTGAAAATACAAACGACTGGCCGGTAAAAAAAAATTCATTTGCATCCGTTGAAGGAGGAAAATGTAAATTTTCTTTCGAGTAAAATTTTTGTTTCGCTCTTTTGGCGGGAAATCGCGGGCTCCTGCAGGAATTGACCAATCACAATCAGGAAGATCTGTCAAGGCCAACTACACTTGAGCCAGGTATTCGTAACCAGAATCTTCGGTTTCGCCTGGAGGAAAGCTACATATATTTTGATTGGAAAAGGCGTTCCTAAGCAGACGTCTTTGGAAACAAAAAAACAATAACAGCAATAAACAAAATGAAAATAAAATACATAGAAGAGAAAACGAGAAAAAAAAAAAGACACTGAATCGAATCCACCTGACCCCAGCATGACCCCCAGCGTGATCAACTGTACATTGTCATACATTCAACCAAAATCGATGGATTACTTTCGTCGGTGGTACTTGCTACGCCGGTTGGTCCTCACCACCCCCTCTCCCTCAAAATCTGTATCACATCTGAAGTGAATCCTCAGGCCTCAGCTCACCGCTGAGTAACAGTGGCAACTCTTAAATCTCCAGATTTCGGTCACCTAGAGGAAATTTCTTACAATGTGTAATTCAACTAGTAAGTGAGGCAAATATATAGAGAGGCGACCTGTGTCGACACGAGTAGCCTGAGTGAAAAACTGAGGAAGAGCTGTCGTAAATGAGCGGCTCGATCGGAGGCCGGTTGCAGCAGCATGTATGATATCCCTCTCATTTGCGAGCAACGAGGACATGAAATGTAAACTGGATTCTAATGAGACAGTAATAATTTCGTGATCCAGACTTCCCAGCTTCCAGTCTATTCCAGAACCAAGTGGACTCAATAATTGTCAGGAATCAAATAAAAAATGAAAATTTGAAGAGAAATGGGGACCTTGACGGTGAGTTAATTTGATAGAAATGAAACCAGGCTGATCTGACAAATCTTCTGCCATGTCTATGGACTCAAAAATGTCAACCGATACAACGAACGAAAGGCAAAACAACTGGCATGCTCATCTACACCTTCATAGATGGTGACATTGCTGACATTGCTCCCGAAAAATTAGTGGTTCGGCCATCCGTCGTAAAGGTCATGCGTTTACTGATTCCGGTTGGACCTTTTGCTAGAGCTTGTTCAGTACCACCACAGGTTGCCCAGACGTTGTTTGTGATTTACATACGTCACAGTATTGCGTCAGGTTTTGAGCCATTTAAGAGAATGTATGAAAATGGTTCAAAAATCGCTCTAAATTCAACTTGCAGTCAAGGATTGAAATAAAAGAAGCTTACCTTAGTCTGCATTTGTGTTATTTTGAAGGCTTTGTGGCAGCTGAGTCGTTCTAAAGTCGTTCTAAAGCCATTTTGACGATTTAAACTTTTCCAAGTTTGCTTTACAATAAAGAGAAACGAAAGGCTGGCGACCTGTTCGGCCGACGGTTCGCACTCGAAGCTCCATAAATTCCATTAAAATGCTCGGAGCTCGCCACAATTGCCTTACGGCAGCCGTCGATAATTCTTCTTTCTAGTTGCTTCGCCTTGGATTCCAAGGTTTATCTTATCCGCCCGAAAAACGCTCCTTTTCGAGCGCTGGCTGCCCATTTTTGCTTCGTCTCGATCCGTAACGAGTTATCTTGGCCACGGATTTCAAAATCGTTGGCTTAGCGACCCCTCCGTCACGACAAAGTCGCTCTCAACCGTAGGGAGGCACAGGTCAAATTACACCAGAAACGGCGGGAAATTTACCGCTTGCAGAGGAAATTGACCTGTGCCTCCCTACGGTTGAGGGCAACTTTGTCGTGACGGAGGGGTCGCTAAGCCAACGATTTTGAAATCTGTGGTCAAGATAACTCGTTACGGATCTAGACGAAGCAAAAATGGGCAGCCAGCGCTCGAAAAGGAGCGTTTTTCGGGCGGATAAGATAAACCTTGGAATCCGAGGCGAAGCAACTAGAAAGAAGAATTATCGACGGCTGCCGTGAGGTAATTTTGGCGAACTCCGAGCATTTTAGCGGAATTTATGGAGCTTTAAGTGCGAACCGTCGGCCGACCATGTCGCCAGCCTTTCGTTTCTCTTTACTGGAAAGGAAACCGGGAAAAGTTTAAATCGTCAAAATGGCTTTAGAACGACTTTAGAACGACTCAGCTGCCACAAAGACTTCAAAATATCACAAGCACAGACTAAGGTAAGCTTCTTTTATTTAAATCCTTGACTACAAGTTGAATTTCGAGCGATTTTTGAACCATTTTCATACATTCTCTTAAATGGCGCAATACTGTCACGTATGTAAATCACAAACAACGTCTGGGCCGCCTGTGATCAAAACAACTATTGAATTTTCGCAACACTTTATATATGTAACAGAATGGTTTCAACAACAGACCGAATTTACCACTGAGTTTGAGGGGGTAAACGAGATGAATAAATGTTTGTCGAAGTTTTACGTCTCAGTCAGGAGGAAAGACGGGACGTTTTACTAGAGAAATAGTCTGTTGTCCGTGCTAGCGGATCAGTGGGCGTAGTTGTTCACTGACGCGTGACAAATGACAAATAAAATTTAACATTTTTCGGTCGATCTTTGTTTAGGTATTTCTATAATCACCTGAGAAATTATACTAAAACAATTATTCGCCTCAGGCTCGTGAATATTGGTGAATATTCCCCTCGACTTCGTCTCGGGGAATATTCACCAGAATCGCATTGCTTAAGGTAAACTCGCGGTCTGATTGGCTATCGAAGAGAGGGTATTTAGCGCGGAATTGCACTTGTGCATGAAGGGATATTGCTGACGTGAGTCGCGAGTAGAATTTGTTGCTGTCGTGAAAACAAATATGCAACTCGTGCTACAAAAATATCACCTCACTGGAAATGGATGAATTTACAGAAAATGCTGTCTGCCAAATTTCGAATTGAAATCTAAATTTTTAGAAAATTTGAGGAAACCACTCACACTCAAAAGTACGAGAAAACGCATTGAAGAAAAAAACAAAATGGCCCGCGGAAAACCAAACAAGCTTCGCGAAAGAAAACCAAACAGGTATCCATGCAGGAAAGAGTCAAGCATTAATACCGGAAAACCAAACCATTGTTACCTATACAGATGACGAAGTGGTCTCTTTTAAGAACAACATGGTTTCAAAAAACACCAAGAGCACAAGTACATCCGTACGTCGTTTGCAGTCTTGGTTCTAAGCTTTTTAAAGCTATTTTCGTAGTAGTTTACTGAGAAATTCCAGTCTTAATCATTATATTTTGCATGCAATTTTTAAAACTGTAAAGCACGTACCGGTTTTTTGTAGATCTTGTCAGATTTTAATACCGGACGCTTGAAGTTTTCCTCTTGCTTGAGCGCCGGTTTCAGTTGTTGATTGTCGACGCCACATTTTGTCTAGTTGTATGGTAGCAGGCAAATCCAAGATATTCATTGAATGAAAGATTTTTTCTATAAAATCTTCGTCTTTCTCTTATTTTGTACTTTTATCGTTTTTGCTGAAGATTGTAAAATGTGAGGCACTGCTTTCTCCACGAGTTTGAAATAAAAGTGTTTTTCGTTCTAAAAATATCTTGTTTCCTATTCGCTAGATCTTGACACCTGACTTTGAAAAGATTTCCATAGTTTGCGCACTGGCGCGGCTCACAAAAATACAAAACGTTTGGTTTCCCTCAGGGACTGGCTTTGGCTATGCGATTCAAGAAAAATTCACTGCCTGACGGGTGAATTCCACGTTAAATTTCACTTGAAAAACCGACATCACACGAATCGCGAAGCGATGAGTGCGATATCGGTTTTTCAAGTGAAATTTAACGTGGAATTCACCCGTCAGACAGTGAATTTTTCTATAATATTCACTTCGCCTTCGGCAGGAGCCCATGATGGGCTCCTGCCTTCGGCGAATAATTGTTAATTATAATCCATCAAAGAGTTTAGCACGCACGCGATTGGTCTAAACGCATCACGTGACTAAATATTCCCCAGCTAAACTGGGGAATATTCAGTGATATTCCCCAAATACGTATTGCGAAAAATATTTGAAGGATAATAAAGACAATATCCTCCATTTGGCTTTATAAATACATGTATGCTGGGACACGCCTCCGTAGAAAGTTTCTACACACAACAACCAAATGGAGGCGTGTCTGTCAATCAAATTCGCGCACCCTGATTGGCTAACTTGTAAGAATGTTTGTTGGGTGGCCACGGTAAGGCGCGTCGCACTCTGTAATATCTTGTAGGGTGAGTGAGTGAGTGTGAGTGAAAACGTTATTTAACTTCGACTTACATATAGCATAAAAGTATTCTATTATCTCCAAAGAAAAATAAAACAGTAAAAAGGAAAAATAATCAGTACAGTAAGAAAAAAAGAACTGACCTTGAAACGATTAAGACTAATCCAAGAGAGACTTAATTACGAAGGGAACAACCGTCCCTATTAAGACTAGTGTCCTTAACATCCCAGTGCTTATAGTATGGTTAAGGAGTCAAGTAGTTTGTTAATCTTAGAATTCATCCACTTCAGAGTCTTGGTAAGAACAAAGCTTAGTTCCGTTCAATTGTAGGAATGTGAAGGAACTTGAAAACTGCTCAATAGAATGTGACACGCTATGTTGAACCTTAATTCCGGAAAAATTTGAAAACAGTTTATTGTCTGTGTGCTGCTGAAATCCTGTTTTCCTATTGATTCTTTCCAGTCGTTGTGGCTGTCCAAACAGATAAGACGTGACACGTTCCGTGACATGTTACATGACATTAATGAAAAGGAAGCTGCTCTATTAGAAGAACGCTGGCTTTCAGAGGAATGCATGTAGGCTATCATGAACTTTATGGCGAGGAAATCAAAGTCTTGATTTTCAGTACCGTCTTTTAAATAACGTTTCTAACACATTATGTATTGGAACCTTCTCGATGTAACGATCGTAAAACAAGGTAGCGAATTTCATTTCATCTTAAATGGTGATAAGTCGGCAAAGTGTGATGTGGCGGCAAGCTGTTAATAAGTTGTTTAACAAAATAACATTTTAAAAAAGCCGTAGACAAGAGGAAAACTTCAATTCATGCGAAACTTTCCGGAACGTTTGGCTGGCAACACAAGTCCGTGTTATCAGTTTTTTGTGCTCCATCTGTCCGATCGCAAAAATTCAGTATGCTCAGGGTGCCAATCATGATGCTTCTTTTCA
>OX419336.1:33913414-33935914 GCA_948470475.1 Galaxea fascicularis
AATCGTTTCTTTGTTCTTATCTTATTTGGTTAAAAGTCTTGTGATCTGCGGTTAATTTTGCAGTCGGTGACTTTGTTGCTAGCGCTCGAAATGATAAAGCGATCTTTTTACTTTGAATTACGTTTAATTCAAGTCTTCATTAACGTGTCACGCTTAATTCAAAAACCGCACGTAGAAATGGTCATGATATGGGCAATAACGAATCACGAATAAATAAAAAACCTAAATCACGTTTCGCGAGAAAAAAAAGTAGTCCCAGTCGCGTTTCACGAAAAAAGTATAGGGGACCCTCTTTCTCTTGACTTTGCGTTCAAATGATTCGTGGGAATCTTCAGCGAGCAGTCTGGCGAAGTTTCCTCGCTTAAACAGATTATTTATACACTGCTCTTGATGTAGAGCCTGATTGAGAGCAATCAACAAGCCGATCTGGAATTGGAGCTTGTGGAGGAGAAGAAATTTGAACAGTGAGTACTGTTAACAGTGACTAAATCACCAAGATTACTGTATAACATCTTGCTGTTTTTTTTTTTGCGTCTAGACACTGAAAAGTCCTTTGATTTGAGTGTTAGAAGATTAGAATAAGTAATATTTTCTGTTTTTATAAGCTAGGACAACTTTTTCTACAGTTTGCGCATTCCGGTAGACTAAAAGTAATCCCTTCTTTTTCCAGGGTACATAAAGCGTGCAAAGCACGCGATTCACTTTATCAGTTTTGTTACCGTCTCAAAGAAAAGAAAGAGACTAAGAGACTACTCTTAAAGCCAACGATAGGACCTGGAATATAACTGAGTTGCTAAAAATTGAGATTTTACTTCATAATTCATTTGAAATGAAGGCACTCACGGGAATACAAATGGACTGATTGCCAAAGTAATTTTTTTTAGTTATATTAATTTGACTGCCTTGATTTCTTTCATTACAGAGAACTTGATGCCGAAGTAATTGAACTGCCATCCAATACTGAGAGAGAGAAGGTGGAGGTATGGAAATCAGTCAGTTTGAGGGCCTGTTTTCATGGAGGCGGGTAACCCGCCTTGGTAGGGTCGAAAAATAGTTTGCATTTACATACAATCTTACCACCCCGGGGTAACCTTTTCTTGAGGCTCAGTGCGTTGTCGCTAAGTACGTAAACAGGTGAAATGGCGGGAGAAAGGCGCATTTTGGCCGTCCTAAACTGGAGGGATGAATTCGGCGAAAAAATTCGCCACGCTCTTATCTACGAGCAGCCATATTGTTTAGATTCGCATTTGGCGCGCTTTTACGCCTAACACGAGCCGACCCCGGGTATTCGAGTTACCCCTCCTTCAACCGTTTACACGGCAAAAGCGACCCCGGCTAGGCAGGTTACCCGGTATGGCAGACCGGACAACCTGCATTCGCGTGTCACCCCACCTATCATGTAACGCACTGCCGCAAAAATAAGAGTTTATATGAGCAGGCGGGTTGCCCCACCTCCATGTGAACAGGCCCTAAATTAGGTTCTCTCAACAAGCAAGCTTAGATATTAGAGATGCTTTCAAGGCCTAGTTTTCTCCAGATGGTCAGTGAAAGTCAGTACTAGTTGAAACAGTCTATGCATTATGAATTTAATTTTTTTTTTTCACGAAAAAAGTATAGGGGACCCTCTTTCTCTTGGCTTTGAGTTCAAGTAAATGGTTCGTGGGAATCTTCAGCGAGCAGTCTGGCGAATTTTCCTCGCTTAAACAGAACAGGCGGGTTGCCCCACCTCCATGTGAACAGGCCCTAAATTAGGTTCTCTCAACAAACAAGCTTAGATATTAGAGATGCTTTCAAGGCTTAATTTTCTCCAGATGGTCAGTGAAAGTCAGTACTAGTTGAAACAGTCT
This sequence comes from Galaxea fascicularis, assembly GCA_948470475.1. Taxonomy (NCBI): domain Eukaryota; kingdom Metazoa; phylum Cnidaria; class Anthozoa; order Scleractinia; family Euphylliidae; genus Galaxea; species Galaxea fascicularis. The sequence goes on from OX419336.1 coordinate 33,915,262, forward strand.
ATGCATTATGAATTTAATTTTTTCTTTTATTAAAATGCACCTTGACACGTTCAACAGGCAGACCTTCTCCTTAACTTGCATTATGGGAATATCATGTACCTCAGGTATGTAATAAGCTCAATTCATCACTTGAATTCCGTTCTAGGTTTGATATCTTTTTTTATCTGCGCAAACGACTGATTGAAAGTTTTTATGTAAGTGAAAACGTGGCATTCGTTAAATTTGCAGTTAGGACTTAAATACGCGTAAATACAGTAGATTGCTATCTAGTTAGAAGGTACATTGTGTTTCTTTATAACCAGAAAACGTCAACCTTAACTGATACACTGAAATCATAGATTCAATGACTAAATTCAGCTCATTCTCGCTTTGTTGCGAGGTCTCGGACAGTTATGCCAAGCTTGCTGGCTAAATTTGGCCGTACATAGCGACCTCGAAGTAAAACCCAAGAGAATATGATGAACACAGAGGAAAATTGAGTTACAGCGTTTGCTGACTTGAAGCGTTCTGTTAGTTTCCGTCTTTGTTGCTCATTGTGCATGTTTACTTCAACTGAAATCAGTGTCCCTTGAAACTGTTCAGTTACAAAAGAAAGTTAGCTATCTCCAAGAGAACGTAAATACATTCTTTTAATTTGTACCTGATCTTTTCAGTCCTTTTTCTTTTCCACTTTTAACGCATTACATTTGTACGTATTTACCTCTGCCAAAGCCAGTAACAAGTTTTTGTCGGCGTCTCGTATGCAGTGTCTTTTTTTTCTATGTTTAGAGCTCTGAACGAGTCACCTGTTGACGAAGTGACGGGAGGTCGCCAGGCGGTGAGTTCAGTTTTAACTCTTAAACCCTATGATCAAAATTTAAATTCTCATTTGTAGCCCCTACACATTTCCTAAAGAAGTAGTTGGGAGAAATTGTTAAAATATCAAGCAAATTCATCTTGTGTGATCCTGTTCTTAATTCTCGTGACCACTCTGTTTTATAAAGCATTGATATTACAAGGAGAAATTTGATGCTGATCGCTCTTAGGGTTTTAAGGGTTAATAATGGGCACTCAGACTAAATTTGCACTTTGCCATGATCAGAACAGTCTCATTCATTTGTATGATAAAATTTGTGTGTGAGACTCTATGAAGAAATTCACGTTTTGTACCAGTCAGGACCTGAACAACTCAGTGACGCCTGTTCAGGGACCGCGCAATGGGTGGGGCTGAAAGCCCCGCACCCCACTCTTTTTTGCGGATTAAATCACTATTTCTTTTGGAAAACGCTGCCTTTTTCTGTTTTGTCCATTTCGATTCAATTTAGTTTTTTGAGGGTTTTCTCGTACAAACACGGCCGGATAAGGCAGTTTGTCGTTAGGTGTGTTCCTGAACAGACGAACCCTTGTTGGCTCACGTTTACGCGTAATCATCAGTCCCCCCTCCACTCACAAATCCGCTCCGCGGTCCCTACTGTTAAACTGGGAAGACTTGCCGAGTGTTGTCAAAATTTTAAGTTCTCGCTTGTTACCAAGTAATCCAGTAAACATCCGGAAAGTTCAACTTGGTAAGCACTTGCTCAAGGAAAAAATAGATGAAAGAGCATTATAATTATGCTTGAGAAGTGAAAGGCGCTCACGAAGATCGCCAGAAAAAGGCTATGGGCAATGAGAAACCCTTCTTTAAAAGTCACTTTGAATTCATAACTACAGTGGTCTTGAATATATGGAATAAAATAGATAGCTGATGTGTAATATACAGTTGTTCTTTTTAATACAGCTTCAAAATGTGGAAGAGTTCCTTCTCAAGAGGTAAGACTCGTCACAATTTCATCTTTAAAGCGAAGAATCCTTCACAACATCAGTCAAAGTTCTAAAATGCGCGTTAGAAACCATGAAAGCCGAACCGCCAACAGCCAAAAGGATCAACAAGCAAAAAATAAACAAAACAAACAAAACAATCGTCTCAGTAGAAAGTATTTGCATGAGAAGTAGGAATATTTTTATTTTTTCATATTATCTGAAAATATTTGTTTAACGATCAAGCCTGATACCTGACGAACCTGGCCAACTATTGATGAACTTGAGTAGGATGTAGAAGGCAGAAAAAATTTCCGTGAACCGTTGAGAACATTCAACAAAACTAAGCGAATCAGCTTCTTAATGTCTAATCAGATTCAATTCCTATTTAACAGACAGAGGGAATTGGAGAGTGGAAGTGGCAATGAGGACACCGTGAGTTTTTTTTTTTTTCAGTTTATTTTCGTACTGGTGCGTTTGGCTTTCAACAGAAAAAGAGACCATCATAGAAATGACTGTTTTAAGCTTGGAAACTGAGTGACCGACATTTCAACACAGTTGCTGGAGGGACTAACAGATAAGCTTGGTTAAACCGTTCGAGGTGTTTGGGGCAACTCTTCGTGCCAGGAAGTTAGAAGTTTTAGGCGATTAGTTCACATACTTATAACAAATGAAGTCGAATATGAAAGTTTCACGATTTTTCTTGCGCATGCAGCAATAAAATAAACCACATGTACTTTGAATAGATGATTGCTGATATTTCCTTAGAATTTTTGTAAGGCGAGTTTGATTTGTCAAAGAGGGATTTACCCAAAATACATAGAATCTGTGATCTGTAATTCAGTTGTATTCATTTGGTGATTTGGTTAGTGTTGCCTTGTTTTTATGGCCATAAGGTTTTAATTTCCTCTTCTAAGGTGATGATGGTCGAATCTGATGCAACCGAAAGGTGAGATCATTTACCATTTGTTTCAGCGCCAAATGATAATAGTTGAATGCAGACACTAGGCAACATGCATACATGCATACAAGTTACCTCTTGAGCCGGCAAAAGCCCTCAGAAATTCCACATCCACTTTAATAAAATATTAATAGAAAGTTCAACGTAAAGTAAACCAAAGAAGGACAACTTCTGGATTACAATTTAATTTAAAGAAAAATTATATAGGGAATTTAAGTGTCACTCAAAAGTTGCACGAACATTTGGATGGACGTGCTATCACACGACAACTAAATTTACTAGAAAGATGTCACTTACTAATTTTTCTTACCCCTGGGGATTACGCGCCCCCCATCCGCTTTATTTAAGCAATAGACTTTATTTTCTTTGGATGGGTTTACTGGTGCCCGTTCCTCGAAACTCCCGAAACTTTTTGGGCCTATTTCAGGAGCTATAATTCCTACTAATCTCTAAAACGAAGACATTTTCAAGAATGAAATTTTTCAACAAATTTGCCCTTTTGTATATTGAAATCATAGTAAAAGGCCAGGTTGTTAGAATAAGGGGGTTGCAGTTTTTGAAATGGCTATTCGGGCCCGAAACGTTTACAGGACATTCGAGAAACGGGCCCCTGGTGTAATAAATCCGCGCGGGATGTTGGGTGAGTATGCACGAGAAAAGCCTGCTTTGTAAATCACAAGCCGTGGATTAGTTATTTATAAGCTTTTCGAGTAATCCAACATCCCAAGAGGCTTTATTACGCCGGGAAACCCATAGAAAATGAGGTCTATGAATTTAGCAAAATAACTGTAAGTAGTAACAAGGACTTCCACGATAAAGTTTGAGTTTAATAAACCACAGGTTTTTAACCAATCAGAGCACGCGTAGCATATCTCGCGTAGTTATTTTATATTAACGAGTTAACGAGTGGTAAGAACGAATTAAAAGTATAAATGGCCGAGCGAATAGGTTGGGAATAATCGACATCTCACTATGGTTAATTTAGAACATTGCAGCTGGAGATCACAATATACATATATATTATCTGCAGCAAGGTAAACAATCTGCAGGCAGATCAGGTAACAAAGAAATCAAAAAGAAAGGCGATGAAAAAGAAGATGAAGAAGCCGAAAGCCTGTAGCGTGGAGGTCAGTACGTAGCATGACTATACGCCATTGCAGCCGGCTCACTAAATCACCTTTTCAAGTGAATTCGAATACAGCAGCACTATTACATTTTCAGTGGAGTATCAAGAAAGAATAAAATATATTCTCTCCAAAACGGATCCACTAAAACCACTATAACCAGAAGGAAAAAAAAAACACCTTCGGAAGAAATAGTCTTTGCAAGTTAAAGTTTCAACGAGTTTACCGTGTTCGTGATAACATGTAACCTGAGATTGACCGAATCACTTTAATAAGACCACAGGAAAGACATGATCAGTAGTTTGATGCCATGTTGATATGAGCCTGTTATGAATGCAGCCATGATGACCTCAGCCTTCTTTAAAATTCCTTTTTTATTTTTTTGTTTTTCTTTCCAAACTAGCTCTCTGAGGAGCTCACCGAGAGTCGCAATATTTTCAAGAACGACGTCTTTGAGCCTCAGGAGGCGGATCCAGCTGTGATAGAGACGATAACAGAACAGGAGAACGAGGAAACAAACACCACAGAGGACACGCAAGTTCAGCCAGAAGACCTACACAATGAGATAAAGAGGCTTCAAGAGCAGTTATCGCAGGTCGGCAAATCTTCATTGTGCTAGCTCCTCAATTTGGCTTCCAAGATTTCATCCAAGCAAAACTTAGAGTCACCTTACATTGCATACAATACCAGTAGAAAGTATTGCTCTAAAGCTTTCGTTTAAATGGTTGCAGTTTTGTATTTTATTAATAGAGTAATTTTCATCTCAATCGACGTATTTTCTACGATATCGTTCAAATGTAGAGCGGCTCGCACTTTATAACCGTTTTGTAGAGCGAAGCACCTGACTAAATAGAAGAAAAAAACTGTGACAGCTCAGTAGAAGGTACCAATATAACTACACCTTAATAGGTTTCAGATTTTAGAACCGCTTTAGTAGAGTGTAGCAGCTGGCTAAACACAAGAAAAATAGTGCGACAGCTCAATAGATGGTACCAATCACTACACCTGAATAGGTGTCAGATTTTGAAGTAGTCAAAGCATAGGATATGTTAGGAAATTCGATTAGACTTGGGTTTTGTCTCTCGAAACGAGAGTAAACAATATCCTTTTTTGTTTGATTGTTTAGAAGGATGCTGTCATAAAAGAACAACAGTATCAACTGGACAAAGCCTTTAGGGAGCTCTCTGATACCAAACCACTAATCTGCGATCTTCAGAACCAGTTGTTGGAAAAAGACAACGTTATCATCGAAGTGAGGGACGAGAAAAACAAGGACGAGGGACACTACAAGGCCTGGATTGATGAATTAAACCAAGAGATGCATGAAAAGATTTTAGCATTTAATCAGGTAAATCAAAAGCTGGAAGAAAAGAAGGTAACAATTGATCAGTTAAACGGTGAGCTTGATGGTTTGAAGAGTGAGCTACAAGGATACAAGCTTCGTGAGCAAGATATGAAGAAAAATCTCGAGGTAGCTGAACGCTTGGTTCAAAGCCTGCACACAGATCACCAGGAAGAGCTGGAAGAAAAGAACGTAACAATTGATCAGATGAATGGACAACTTGATGATCTGACGAGTGAGCTGCAAGAATACAAGCTACATTCAGGACACCAGGAAGAGCTGGAAGCCTTGAATGCAAAACACGTTGCTGAATTGGAAAGCTTAAACTTGTTGATGAGTAAGGAGCAGGAGCAGAGACACCATGAGTTAGACACCCTGAAACAGTACAGGAGTGAGGTGAATAATTTGAAGGAGTCACTTGATAAACAGATCACACGCAACAAAGATTTAAAACAACAGGTTACACGATTAACACAAGATTGGGATAATAGCGTGGCTCGACTGAGGCGGAAAGATGCATCCTTAGAGGAGCTTAAAGTAAAGATAAACGACTTAGAAGCCTCAAGCGAGAGCGAAATCAGTTCGCTTAACGAGGAGATAACTGTGAGGAACGAAGAGATCGCCGCTTTAAAGGACAAACTGTTTGAACTGGATGTAGAACTGGAGTTGAGTGGCCAATCAGCGAAATACGAAGAGAAATTCGCTGAAGAGATAGCGCAGATGGAATCACAGTACAAACAGTTGATTCAAGGGCTCCACGATACAGTTGATCAACTCAAGGTAGGAGTGGAGTCCCTGCAAAACACACATGCACAAGACATGGAGGTGCTAGAACGAAATCTTGCTCAAAACACCAGTGTGTTTGAAAACCAGATGCGGGAACTGCGATTAAAGGTTGAAAAGGTGAACCAAGATGAACTTTTGAATGTTGTTGCTCATCTGAAACTGGAAAAAGAGCAAGAGCTATCTCAGTTGAAGGAACAAATGACCCAAGAAAGCGAGGCGAAAATCGCTTCAATGCAAGAGAATTTGTTTAACAAGATAGCAAAAGCAGAAGAAGAAAACCAACAACTGATAACCAAACTGACCAGCCTTGAAAAGAACCTTTCCGAGGTAACTGTGGAAAGAAAGAAATTGCTTGATGAGGTTGAAGTGTTTGGAAACACTCACAGGATGCTACAGGAAACTGTGGCCCTTTTGGAGGAGACCAGTAGTCCTGTTTCCAGAGATGAACTTGAGCATGAAGAGCCGCAGTCTATGGAGGGAATGGAAGATCTGCCGGGTGCTAGTTTACCTCAAGGTACAGTACTGTCTCATCTTTACTAGAACCAGTACAGTTTCGATTTATTTGTTTAAAATCGTTTCATAGAAAAGTCAAACCGTTAGAAAAAATGAGTGGTCACCCTTTTCTTTCAGTTTCAATTTGTTCTGAATTTGTCCTTTTGAACATTTGCTTTTACTGCATCAAATAAAATAGAAACTTACTTTCTCACTCATGCACTTACTTATACTTCCTCAGTATCTCTCCATGCATATTATGCGGCACATAAGACTTTGACTTTGCCTTTCCCTTTCAATCCACTTTTATTTGCCGCTAGAGTTCTAACATTTGTCCGTGATAGCCATCTGGCTGTCAACCATTCTCCTCCATGGTGTTTTTGGTCACCCTTTTCTCGTCTCCCCCTTTGGCCTCCATTCCAAAGTTGTGACGCAGTGTTCCTCTCTATCCTCCCTCATGGGGTCCCCACCTTATGGCGGTGGGCCTGTTTGCGAGTCTCATTGCCCCCTAGAGCTATCATCGACTGGCGTCCTGTATTTCCTAGAAAGGCTGGCATACCGAACAAGTCAAACGACAGAAATCAGAGGAAGTGTGATGCCCTGCTGTCTCCCTGGGGAGGCAGCAGAAATACAACTGCATACAATTTGTGAAAGAAAACCCGAGAACATGAAAGCGACGTTGAAGTTCAAACTGGTTTGATCTTTTTTTGTTGAAGGTACTAAACTTAACAAGCTGCGAGAATTAGTCCTGCAGAAAAACAATTTGGACCTGAAATTAAGCCAAGAACTTCAGGAGATAAAAGTTGAGCTTGAGAAAGAGAAAGAAAGTTTCAGGGATGAATTGAACGAGAGAGAAACGCGAGAGCGAGCTCTGGAGGTCAGCAAACAACAACTGGAGACACAGCTGACGGAAATGGAAAAAGAAAACGGCGAGTTGCTAAGAGAGCTCTCTCTTCTACAGGTGGGTAGTTTTGTATACAACGTGCCGGGTTTTATCAAGGAATAGCCAAAATACACCAACACGTGTCACTCTAGTATTCACGGCTACAAATTGGGATTCCCTTAATTTGAGTGGTGCTCTATACTTAAAGCCTCCGCGAAGGTACCCAAAAGGAGTTAGTTAACGTCCCAGACTCTGAGCTCTAAGCTGAGACTCAGAGCTCACGAAATTGCTGCCTGAGACATAAAATAAGGAGGGGGAGGGACCATGTTTTTTTCAGAGTATAGCAGTCGTTGGAATGAAGTTGACAACCCCCAAGAGGGCTAGAGTTGGCGATCGCGGAGGATCGATCGTCCTTTTACATGGCTGATAGCGAATCCTAAACAGTGGCGCGCTCTTCAAAACGCTGGATGTCGGCCCGAGAAGTATTTTTCAAGTCGGTTTTGTCGATTGGTAGAAGCTTTTCGGGCAAACTGATCCAAAGTCTCAGTTTTATAGAGTATTTTCTTAAAATGTTCCGAAACTATTACAAATCGAATTTCTATCAATGAACCCAGTGCACGTAAAACAGTTTTACGGGCCCGAAACGTTTCGGGAATATTGAGAATCGCACGCCTGCACTGAATATAGTAATCGTGTTGTTGGTGAAAAGTCTAGTGCCTTCTACATTTACATGAAGGGGGGGGGGGGAGGGGGGGAGGGGAGGAAAAAAGAAAAGAGATAGAAAAGGGGAGATACAGACCTAATAAATGTAAATGCATATACATGTAAAAATTAAATATATACATCAGATATATAAACATGCGTGCCTGAAAAATCTGTTTTTCACTTGCTTTAATTTGCGAATTGGTCCGTCAGCCTGACAGCAGGCCATAGACGAAATCCCTACCTACTAATTTCATCTATGTATCTTTTTTTGCGCCACGTTTGACTTATACTTTGCTTTGTTTTCTTTTTTCTTCAGTCAAAGAAGAAGAAGAAGCCCTTTTTCAGACGCGCTTTTAAGTGTCTTCGCAGGGAAGACAACTAACAATCTGTCCTAAATTTTAAATTTAAAATGTTGTATTTATTGATTTATTTTTATTTTTTATTTTTTATTTAGTTTTTTATTTTATTTATTCTTTGTAATTTGCTTCCATAGCTAGTACTTTGTTCTTTCTGCTATTACGAATTTCCTTAAAAAGAGACCTGCAAACGGCATTTCTAATTTACAGTTGCTATTGCAGCCTTCTTTAGTAAGCCTCTGACAAAACAAAATATTTGGTATTAACTGAGGTTAAGAGATTCAGAAGCTGGCGTTTCGAGTGCATGTCTTTTGTCTTAGAAAATTCAGAGGAGTTAGCTTCCTAATTGTCAGCTTTCGACTTCTTTTCGGCGTTCGGGGGACAACTTTCCTTATTATTTCATCTGATAATAGTAAATTCGTTTCCAGAGTATCTATCTATGTTGCCTCTTGCCTGTAAAAGCAGTCTTGTAATGTGGATGTAGATTGGTCAGGATTGTGGTGCAAATTCTCGTGATTGTGTGAAATATGGCTCGAATATGGCTTCTAAGGTCTTGTATTGGCTACGAAAACATACGGTAACTTTCGATTTACTGAAGGCAAGACGATGTTGCCACTAAGTAAGTATACACAAGCCAAAGAATGAGGATTATATTTGAATATCCTGGGCCCGGTTGTTCAAAAGCCGATTAACTTAATCCAGGATTAGTGTAAACTTTCAGTTTTCTAAGTTTGGGAGAATGTTTGTTCTCCTGCTCTTTGTTTTTCAGGATTAGTTTCCCCTAATGTGAAATTGTGCCGACTATCGGCTTTGAACAATGTTTGGAAATAGAGAAATAAACTCCTTGATTGGTTTTTAATCTTGGATTAGCATTAACCGGCTTTTGAACAACTGTCTTTTATCGAAACCGCTAATGTAAAGTTTGGTGGTCAGCTTCTAAGAACGTTTCAACCATCAACTACTTTAGGAGGCCGTTTTGGTCCTCACGATTGTTTTCCATGAATAACTGAGGAAGAAGATAAGAGGAGAAAGGAAAATGAAATGAATGGATTCAATTTGCTATTACGTTAACGTGACGTTAACGTGTCGTTAACGTGATAGCAAATTGAATCCATACAGTTTTAAACTGAAGAAAGAGACAATGAACCTGTTGTTTTTGTTACTGAAATTGTTTTCTTGTTTTGCTTTTGATTAAGTGTTACTCGATTTATTTTGGTATGGGTTATAAATAAAGTTTAGTGTTACTCGTTTGACTGTGTCTTTCTCTATTGTTGGTTGTTTAATAAATGAACAATATGTGATCCTCGCAGTTGTAAACGCAATTTATGCAAATGCGTTGAAGTAACCTGAAAAAAACTCAAGACTTCAACGGGGTTTGAACCCGTGCAATCGCGATACCGGTGCGATGCTCTAACCAACTGAGCTATAAAGCCAGTGACGTTGGGAGTAGGTCAACTTTGGGTCTAATACATATATGTTTCCACGAAAGAGATGAATGTGAATGATGTATATGAAATAAATTATATATGAACTGCGGAAATGAAATCAAATGAAGAACGCATCTCGCAGTTTTGATCTCTCAAAATTGACCTGCCTTCAACGTCGGGAGCATCGCACCAGTATCGCGTGGTCACGGATTCAAACCCTGTTGAAGTCCTATGTCATGCTGATGAGGCCTACCAAGGCCAAAACAGCTGCTCATGGCTGATGATTTGGGGGAAAAGTAGTTCTGGTTGTACCCTGGGTGCCAGGGGTTATTTAATGTTTTTTTGTTTGTAGGAGGGGGGGGGGGGGGGAGGAAGGCAATTATGCGACGTACTTTCAAGAAGTCACTTCTTGTTTAACTGCCATTCGACACTTCTCAGTCACGGTTTGTAAGTTTTCCTTTCGTAATGACGATTGTATGTTACACAGTTATTTCGTATCAGGATTCTAAACAACGACCATTTTTGTCTCACTCGCGAGCTGCCAATAATAGAGATGACAAAGAAAGGGAAACCAAACCTTGGTAGTTAAGATTTTGTCAGCTTTATTGTTAGGAAAGGTTGTACCTCGGGCCTTTTCTGCTCTTTATAACTAGCACATTCTCTCGATCAAACGCCGGACTCCGAGGAATAAACGCTGGCCTCGAGGAATAAACGCCGGTCAAAACCACTAACTTTCAACAGGAGCCATAGGCTCCTGCTTTCAATAAAACCTGGGAATATTTAATCGACGTCCCAGACGGTTGGTTTGAGGTCACTGTACTGCGGTATGATGCTGGTACGGTCCGGATGGGGGGGGGGGGGGGGAATTTCCGATAGGGGTATGCCGCCCCGTTCTCCAAATCCAGACCCTAATTCAGACCAAAATATGCCATTTTCCACACCCGTTTTCAGACCTGGGCTGGTCGGCTCCAAATTTTCCCACTGGCTTTGTTGTATGCGTAATTAAAGCTTAGCATCAGTGGCGGAGTCAAGTTGGTCAAATTCAGCTCAAATGATATATTTTGTCTAATTTCTCTTTTACACCTTTGTAGTTGAAATGACAAAAACGTTTCTACGCTCTCCTGCTGGTTCCCTTGAAAACCATAACCGTTTTCAGACCAAAACGGCTCAAAAACTATACCCTTTGGGACGGGGAGTATCCTTCTTCTGGGTATACGGTATGCTGTTTTTTAATAAATGTCCAAAAGAAAATAAATTTAACATAACTAGGGTGGATGCTATTTGACATTGCAACATTAGGGCTTTAGGCGTTACTCCCGGGATTACTGGCGCGCTGTCTTTGTTGAATGCGTTAGCGAAATAGCTGTTTATGAACTTAACTTGCTCCTATATTGTTCATTTATAATTGTTAACGCTTCTCAGTTTGTTACGAATCTTGATCGCAACGCACTGTACACGTGGCGGATGTTATAGTGCAACTTTAGGTAATAATCATCCTTAGAGATCCAGGGCCGACACTTAGGTGCACCCAGGGTAGATTACCAGCCGCTGTAGCGGGAAATGAGCCTGCAAAAACGCCAGAAAAATTGTACTTCAGCAATAAAGACCGGCCTCGATTCAACGTGGGCTTCTAATAGACACCAAGATTAGTCTCTTGGCCGAGACGAAACGCTGCGTCATACCAGCCACGAAATTTAAATTCTTCAGGATGAGTATTTCGTTCGTTCCAAAAAATTTCGTTTGCGAGGTATTGCAAGCAACATCGAGTGAACTCGTTAGGAATTGATTTTAGTTTCGTTTTTGAACGTGACACTTATTTCTACGGCTGAATCGTCACTAAATCTTGTTAGCATGCAGGTGACCCCACCTGGTTTCATTCAGTTCAGAGATCTAAATTAAATAATGTCAACGACGTAAGGTTTTCTTTCGCTAAACTGACGAACATTTAGCATCCGGATCACAGTATATGTTAGTAAATTTCTATATTATGCACTTTCTCGTTAGATGACCGTGAAAGAACTTACACGATGAGTGGAACCTGAAGACACATTTGTCACAAACCTTCGATTCCAGAATTAAGGTAATACTTGACCAGAATTGTTTTATTTGTCTGTTCCTCTGTCTCTCCCTGGCATGAAACATGCACCGTATTCCCGCAACGTTGTGCTGTTATCCTGCTACAAACACACGGCGTCAAATTTACTATTATCATTCGAAATTCCATTGAATCAGGAGTGGTTAAGATGTCCTAGGGCCCGTTTATATGGTCTGGTCTGAGTTTATGTTGGGCACTGCGGTCTAATCAATTGGTTTCTATCTTTTAGGTCAAAATATGAACGGTTATGAGAAACCTACGATTGGGGAACGCAAGCCTAGAATGTTTCATTGCTCTGCCACTCAAGCGCAGCTTATTCAGATAAGTCAAACCCGTGTTATTCAATTCAGTTAGGAGTAACGTATTTAGAGTTTCCACAAAATGGAGGTATATAATTTTGAGTCACAGTTGCGCATTCACGAAAATCTTACGTGGTTACATCAAGAACATAAGTTTTGGTTTCAAATTTAATTGAAAAACAAGGGTGAGCCTTTGGTAACCAATTCAATGAGTGATATTCAGCAGATAGTTGTTTAATATCCGTTCATTTGAATTAGGACGTTTTTCTAAAATCTATATCGGTTGGAGGGTGGAGACTAAGCATCTCCGTACAGTGTTTCAAGTTGTTTGTTTTTTTCTTTTTTCCGCCAAATTTGCAAATACACGGGTGTCCAGCTCATCGCCCGGCCTTTATCCAGCCCTGATGTACGTCAGGACAGAACACAACATGGGACCACGTGCCCTACTCCAGTTTCGACCGGTTTGTAGGTTCTTTCACGTCTCCTTCCAGTTTCATGTGTGAGGGTAAAGGAGACAACGCTAACGGCTTACCTATTCGGTGACATGTTCATCCGAACTGAAGCCGCAGATGTCAAGTGATCCAGTGATCCAGGCCAGGGTTTGGCAACACCCTCTCTCGCCCAGCAGTCTGCTGCTCTACCAACTAAGCCAACCGGGCGGCGGTTAAATTACGCTTACAAATAATAACAATAATAGTAACAGCAATAATAATAATAATAATAATAATAATAATAATAATAATTACAATAGCATCAACAAATTAGCTCTTTTGTAACTGTCTCGCTTTCTTCTTTAGTCTGGTATAACTTTAAGTAGATTTTCCAGTTAGGGGGAAGGCTGTTAGGTTAGGTGTTAATTTGTCCCCAACGTTTCGAATGTCACTGAATTGGTTTAACACCTCCTATCAGTGTAGTTGATCCGTAGAATCGATATAAAACTGAATATACCAGAAAAAAGGATCGAGGGCGATTTGCCACTCAGGGTAAGGAGGGAAGGTGCCTCGAACATCTCTCATACGTTTGAATTTTTTCCTGAATTTGTAAAGGCTCTGGGGTGGTCCCTACATAGACATCGTAACCGACAACAAACCTGGGGGAAGGAAGGAGGGCGCTTAAATAGAATTATTCTAAACGTTAGAATTGTTTTGAGTTTATTACGCTCCGGCGTGGTCTCTATACAAATAGAAAATCGATTGGATGATCAAAAACAAATCAATGAAGTTGAACTGAATCATTATTGTTACCAAAAGTAGAAAACAGATAACAAAACTTGAACAAAAATATTTGGATTGTTATCTGAGAGGAAAGTAGATAACAATGAGAATATTGCTGATCCATATATGGCTTATAAGCAATGGTGTAACCTCCGTATGTTTTGCAGTAGATAATAATAATTGCAAAACGCTGCTTTTACGGAGAAGCGGGATCACTGTCTACGGACATATCTTGCCAGTGTACGAATGACTGAACTTTTCCGATGGAATTCGGCGATGGCAGTCGATAACAATCGTAAACTCTTAACCAAAAGGTATATCGTTCTATTTCCCGGGCACTTCACCACTCGGTCGATCACTAGTATTTTCCGTTATTCTTCTTAGCATGAAAATCAAGATCCAATCTTCCATTCCAATGAATCACTTGTAGTCTAACTACTATAATTTTTTTTCGGCCAGAATTGTCTCATTTTTTTTCTGGAAGTCGACAAAGCTCATATCCTCTTAGTTCACATTTCTTTGTTTAATGAGCTGCTGCAGATCAGAGTTTCACTTTCGCAACATGTACAAGTCCTCTCAATACACAAAGAAAAAAAATGTTTTCGGAAAAGGTTACTAGCTAAAGGGCAAAACTAAGGTCCAACTTTCAAGAAAGATTAAAATAATACCTTGCTTTCTTTTGAGCTTATTTATTATCGGGACGAGATGAACGAAAACCTTTGCAAAAACATCATTTATTTTTAATTTCTAAAACGTTTATCGCCAGAGGACAGTAAATTACTATAATGACAAGCTTTCGGATTTGGTATTTGTATGAATTGGTTTGCCGGGCGCGGGAAAGGTAATTTCATTTTCAGAACTGAGAATTTCTGAATAAATTGTTCATGCATTGGTAATTGTGGAATTAAGGTTGATGTTTATCTGGAATATTCCTCTACTCCTCTCCTAACGTTAGAACATTTTCATAACAGTATAATGGAAATTTCGGTAAAAGGACCAATTCATCGTCAAGAAAATGCAACGCCTAATTTTATTGCGACGGATTGAAACTGAATGGAAGCTGCCCGCAACACTTTACAGCTAAGTTGCAGGCCAAAATGGAAAAATACACCAGGAAATCACGATTTACCGTAGTTACTGACTTCAATCAACAACGTTTTGAAATAACGATTCTCAAACCAAAGGAACTAAGACGGCTGAAGATTCTTTGAATGTTGTAGAATTGTTTCTACTGATTGTTCCTTGCATCATTTTCAAAAGTTATTTAAGATGGCACCATATAATTACCACGTGTCAGTGTGATAATCAATTTACATTCAATTCACGCTTTTTTCTTGACACCAATTTATAAAAAGTTTTATTTTAGAAACTTTTCCGGTAAATTAGTGCCCTCTAGTTAAACTATCAAAAGAAATGATTCAAGAACAATAATTGTTCCCCGGGTGTCTGAAGCGATGATTTGAATTTCAGTTTCGATAAGATTTCCTAATATACTTCATTTTTCCGTATTACAATCGATTTTCTTTTACACCTTCGCCAGGTACTGACAGAAATACTCACTCCTCGAGTTTCTGAGATTTTCCAGGATGGAAAACTAACTTGTAAATCGTGTCATTTTGCAAATCGGTTTATTTTTTGTTGGCGGTCTTCGATTAAAGCGTGTGTTTCAATATTTGTGACGACGATTTCCCAGAACGGTCCAAAACCGAAAAAAAAACCCGTCTGTTTCTAGTCAAATTTAAGCGTTGCGCTGATGGCGCTGAAAAATTACGCTTTTACTCAAATAAAGTAATACTTGTAGATTATTTTATTTTATATTTTGATCTTAGATTAACGTTAAGACTGATTTGAAATCGGACTTAAGAAAAGAAAATTGTTGTTTTGAAAATACCCCAGAAAATGTTTGGCGAGCATGCTGCTAGTTGAAGGAGTTTTTCTCAAAAGTGTAACCAATATACCTGTACAGTACTTGGGCTAGTGTCCTGGGAACAGGAAAAAAAAACCTTTGGGCACCACTATCCATCTCAGACGTCTATGGACAAGGGCTTTTTTTAGCCCACTTCACGGACCGTTGGTTCCAGTCTGGGGTTAAAAAAAATCTGATCACGTGATAACATTTTTGCAGCTCTGCGGTTTGCGAAAATTTGCAAATGAAATTAAGTACAAGGAAATTTAATGTACGCAGATAGTTTGGCATCACGTGATTAGTATTTTAGAAACCGCAGGCTACAAGAGTTCGATCAACATAGCTAATATTCAGCGGCCATTACGAGCGTGACACAATTTTTTTGCGTTACACCACTTTGCTCTGTTGTGATTCCAAACTTTCCTGCATAAAATATTATTCCCCTAAAGCAAATATTTTCAAAACTTACATTGTGCTCGAGATAAGGCATAACTAGCCTTAATTCACAAAACATTGCTCAAAAATTGAAGATAATAAAGGTAAAATGAGTGGTAACGTTCAGTCGTTCCCCCTTAAAGCTGTCTGTGATGAGGATTGGACTATGAAAACCAACAAAAAAAATTCAGAACTAACATATTTAACAACTAAAAATGTTTGTCATAGAAAAGCGTTCGACGAAGAAGAACGCATCCTAATCTTACGAAATCAGTCCCATGATGTCCCGAGGGTATCGATCGTGATGTCATGCAATTTTTCAGGGTCTTGGGCTGACTTGCCGACGGGCGCACATCCCCTCTATCTGATGTTATTAGAGAGATTAAGCTTGACGTTTACGCCAAACGGCAAACGTCGGAGTGAAATTAGGGTTTTGCCAAAAATGTAAGAACCCTGCTTGATATTAGCTCATTTCTGTCCTGTTAGCTCCAGATATCAAGCAACTTCTTAAAGGAACGAGACAAGTTAAAGTGAGAGAATTTTGACGCTTTTATGATGAACAGGAGCCTGCCGTTTCCCGTTTGCCGTTGGCCGTAAACGTCATACTTAATCTCTCTATTGTCAATCTGTCATGCCTCGACTCAACATCTGGTTCGTATCACAATGCATGCATGCCTAAATCAAAGCGGTAAAAATTCCCCGTATTTCGACTACAGGTAGCCGAGCCTCTGTATTTGCTGCAATCGAGTTTTTATATGGGAAAATACAGGGCACATTATGGGGCGATGTTCAAGTCTGGAAATTTGTAAGAAAATAGGAAATAATAATCGATGTCGCTTCTCGCAAGGAGTTTAGGAAAATAAAGTCCACTTCACTCTCCACACTGAGAAAAATAGAAAGGTCGGAAGCTAGACGCCATCTTAGCTTCAATCGATCGCACTCCAGCCGACTTTTTTCACGAAAATCGAATCCAGTCGGTACGTAGATATGCCAGGCTCATGGAATGGGAATTGCGCGAAACGCTGAAACCACTAAAGCATTTCCAGCTAGCTAAGCGAAGCCAGGAGGCTCAACATCTACTTTCCAAAACGTCTTTCTGAAGCCGAGGTTGCCACAAGAAAGATTCGAAAAGTAACGCCGGGTTGAAATTGAAAATGGAACCCTTTTTTACTGATAGAAAAACAAGTCCCCGACTAGGGGAGGGGATTTGAAAGCAAACTCGCCGATTGAATATTATTGTCTTTGTTTGCTCTCGGATCCCCTCCCCGAGTCGGGGACTTATTTTTCTATCAGTGAAAAAGGGTTCCATTTTCAAGAACCTATGGTCATTTCCTTGCAGTTTTTGAATTGAGCTTGTTTCTCCTTAGAGGGGGAACAATTTCTGTAACTATAGCGTCCACAACATATTTGACTCTATCCCTACAGTTAGCAGCCATTTTGTTTACAGGAACACAGCAAAGTGGAAGGTTTGATGCCCATTGAGCCTAATTGGAGGGTGTAGCAATTCCCTAACCTCTATTCCTTAAAAAGGAATCTTGCCACGCAATATTAAAAGCAAGGGTAAATATCCAGGTTATATAGCTCATCTGGAAGAACAGTATGATTGACCAGAGCAATGCCCTTCCTAAAGGTCTCTCCTCACTGTGTTGCTGGACAGAAAGGGCAAGCATTTTCAGTTGCCCTATTAGCATATTCATTACTCATCACATGAACAAAGTATTCAGGTCAAAAGGTAGGCTTTAATGGTTTCTATGCACGACAAGTAATCGCCCCATTTACAAATACATGGCACTATTTCCTGGTCAATGCTAACAGATAGTAAAATGAAACCTTACAAAGCCTTATACGGCAAATAAGAAGGAAGGATGACTAAAAACTGTTTCTTGGCTGTTTCATGACTTGACAGAGGAATAACCTCCTTAAACAGCAACCGTTGCCATACCGTTAGAGCATGGTTGCGTTATGGTATTGCTCTCCTCGCTGCATTATATTTATCTTGCATTTCTTTGTATTAGCCGATTCTCCATCACAAGTACCAATGTGAGAGCATTTTGATCACTGTTTTTGATTTGAGGTATTTCAGTTCCTCGTCCTGTTCCGAGGAACTTGTTTTTTTTTTCCACTTGCTGAAAAACCAATAGTTATAACAAGCGAAGAATCAGCTCAACCAATGATATTTGCCGAAAAAAGTCACTTAACCTAAAATTCTATTTAACTAGCTTGAGGCTACAAAAGACACTACTGGCTTTCTACCAAAAAGTGACGATTAAAGACCTGAGGTTTTGCATTATTTTGTTTCTTTTTTTTGTTATTTTTCATGGGGATAAATGCAATAATCATGAAATATGTAAACGCAAATCTAACGACCCTCGAAGTAAGCAGAGAAAGCAGGTGAGTTGAGTTCAATGAATAGTTTTGTTTTATCTTCACGTGAGCTTCAACGCTGATAACACGGACGCTGTTTAAACACAAAACGTTTACTCTGTGACTCAGCCTACAATTCTACGAAACTATCTTGAGACTACAAAACGTATTGCTGACTTCCTTAACGATAGTAAGTGAGGTTCAAAAACCTCCGACAGATTCGTTTTTTTCAATAGGAAATGCAATGAAGTATATAACTGGGCCGCAGATTTCAAACCCCCTAAAGGACGCCTGAGAACGCAAGAGAATTAAGCTCAATGAAAAAATTTTTTTGTTTCACCTCAACTGCAGCGCCGGCCCTCGAGAGTCCTTAAAATGCCAAAAGTTAAATTTACTTAACTTACAATTTTATTGAACTATCTTGAGACTATAAAAACGCTATTGGCTTCCTAGTATTAGTAAGTGAAGCCTTAGATTCTCTTTTTCAACAGTAAATTAAGTGCAGTGAAACATATAACTGGTCCGTACGGTTCAAATCCCTTAAAGGAAGCCTGAGATTGCAAGAGAATTAAGCGCAATGATTTTTTCCAAATAGATCTTTGGTATAGGAATAATCCTTCTCCTCATTCAGAATTTTAAATTATTACATAGTGAATGTTTGAAATGGATTGCAAAGGAGGTTTTATTAACGCTTAAACAAAAAAGGCGATTAGATTAAGTTTGGGACAGAAATACTCTTTTCATAGACGACTGGCATAGTTGTTATAGAGTTTGTTTCCGACAAGTGACCAATCCCTTAGGTCAAGTTTACCGATGTGTAAGTCATGAGTTTAAAAGTAGCGATTTTTTAAACCAATTTTAGTAGTAAGTATTAGCCTTTGACAAAATCTGGTTATGTGGCACACTCAGTTTTAAAACAAATCAGTAATACATGCTGAGAAAGCGTTTTACACAAATGTAAAAGATTATTTAGGAGAAAGCCACTCGCTATTGCTGAAATACCACCGACTGTATCTTCCTAGCTAACCGTTTGGTCTTTGAACGCCATACACCGATTCACTGTGAGCTCATCTTTACTTTAGTTTGTATTAAGTGGAAGCCATTAAACAAAAAAAGAAAAACCGGTGTCTTGGGGCATTTATAGTGGGCAGCCTTAACTGATAATTCTGTAGTAGCTCATCGTTAATATTTCATTGAAAACCTGCAAGCCACTGAACTTACACATCTATTCAAGCCTTACTCAGTGGCATAGCTTTGAAGTGTGTTTGCTTTATATCTACTTTCGAATCAAATTATTCCGAATATTAAGTTTTATATTTCAGTTATAGCCCAAGGCCCCAAAGTTTTACCTACGTGGTTTTAGTCAAATTCTTTTGATCCATCAAGCCATGCATTCAAACACAATCTAAAGACGGGTGTCGTGCGTTTGTTTTGGTAAGTCATGAATGCTAATGTTGGCAAAAGTGAGGACGCCTTCTTCAACGCGCTTACTCTTGTTCCGCTTTGACATGTTACCGGCGCTGCTTTCTCCGGTTCCATTGGTTTCCTCTTCAAGACCAAAGGTAACCACTCCGCTGTCTTTTAAGGCTCCCGACATCGATGGCATGTCAATCTTCCCGGTTTGAAGCTGTTGTTTCAGGATATTTGTTCCTGTCAATCCACGAATTTCACCCTGTAGGTCATTGAGGGGCAGAAGCAAGGCCAAACAACAGGACAACGACCACTGCGGATTTTTGCGCCACTCTTTCATGTAACAGTAGATGTATATAAGATACTGAACTGCAAATTTAAAAACATACCCTTAATTTCCTCCACAATAATTATTGAATACTGTAAGGTGTTATACTGTCGTTAAATAAATTGATTGATTGATTGACTGACTGATCGGTGATTATTGTAAACTGGCTTTTGCCAAGGCAGTTTCAAATAGTCGTCTTTCCATTACAATACTGGAAGACCACCGTACATTTAGTCTTACCTGGCAGTTTATCCAAACGAAGAGAAGACTCGGTCATCGTAAGTGATAATTTAAAGCTTAAATTTTTTAAGCTTTCACCCATTCTCATGGCAAAGCAAA
Organism: Galaxea fascicularis; assembly: GCA_948470475.1. Classification (NCBI taxonomy): domain Eukaryota; kingdom Metazoa; phylum Cnidaria; class Anthozoa; order Scleractinia; family Euphylliidae; genus Galaxea; species Galaxea fascicularis. The sequence goes on from OX419336.1 coordinate 33,935,504, forward strand.
TTTCATAAAAGGACTGATCTTTTTATTGGTTAAACCGTGATAACATAATCTTAGCGCCTGATGAAACGCAAGAAACTTTTGATAGAAAAAACTGAACTGCCCATAAATAGTCGTTAAGAACGAGTGCTGGTTTACTACCGTAAATTTGAAATGATCAACGATATTTTTCCGATGATAAATGCATGACATTTGCATGAATGCACAAAAATTTAAAGACGGCTACTTTATTTCATATCTGTTTTAATGGTATAGTTACTCTCTTAATACTGTAGTCGTCATCGTTGCTATGACCGTTACCTTTCCTTACGGACAACACATTTTTATTTGCAATTTACTCACCCACGAGAAGCCCAATCACGAGTGAATTTGCTCCAAACACTAGTGCATTAAACATGATGTTGTCTTGGTATG
>OX419336.1:33940914-33943414 GCA_948470475.1 Galaxea fascicularis
ATGAAGAGAGGGACCAGGCTTTTGTACATTATGCTCTTGTTTTCGCACTAAAATGTTCCACCTTAATCAATAATGCTCCATTTTTTACAGTGCTCGCTTCTCCCCAAAAAAGTCACTAAAATGCTTGATCATGCTCATTATGCAGAGTCTTTTTTTTTTTAGTAATTTTTACGCTAACAAAAACGAATTAAGTGGTATAACAACAACGTATATGTTGCAGTTAATTTTTGTTTTTCCATTGTTCTTGGGTATGGTAATGTGTGCTAATGAATTTGAAACAAAGGAAAACCAAAAATTAACTGAAATAAAAAATATACTGCAACATATACAAGTTAATGGTTTTAAAACAACAACCGATAATATCTTATTATAAACGGTTGTAGTGGCATATGAATTTTTTTTATTAACTTTAAGAGTTCATTTTCTCTTTAAAAGTTTCCATTTTCTAGGGGAGTCTAGGATGGGTTTAGCTCGGTTTAATTAGATTCGGGACTGCGAAATTCGCGATTGTGGAAACGGGACCTAGAGTCCCCTAAAAACGTCTGTGTATCGTTCGTTGAAGGCGCCAACGGTTGACATCTGTCAATCAGTAGAATTTTAATTGAAGCTTCATTTATTTTTAAAGGTACCTTTCTCACGCTTTTGATGATATTGCTTGTAACCGCAAAAGGTACCTTTTGCGGTTAAAAAGGTGCCTTTTTGCTCTTTCGATAGGAACATTTCTAAACCGCAAACAAGGTACCTTTTTCGCACTTTTGAAGAGATCGCTTCTAGTCGAAAAAAGGTACTTTTTTCGCGCGTTAAAGTTTTGTTTGGTAAAGTGAGAAATGGATGAAAAGCGGGCAATATTGACGTTAAAATATTTTCACCCGAAAGCTTAAAATACCCGCCTTTTTTTTCTAAAAAGGTACCTTTTCTTAACTTTTCACCTAATCGACTAGTATTAACAAATAAGGTAACAATTTTGCATGTTGTTCTATGATAAACAAATGCAAAGGTAAATTTTCCTGCTGTTTTCAAGTAGAAGAGTTGATCTTTTTGTAAAAAAGCAGAATTGCCGGAACCTTTCACTGATTCCGAAGGGCCGCAAAGCGGAGCCCCATACCTATAGAAACCCGTCAACTGCTTTTCTCATGGTAATCTTGGCTAGCGGTATTGCTCGTGGGCGCGACCGACGACGACGACGAAGACGACGACGACGACCTCGTACAATAATTAATAATACCCTAATAATAATAATAATAATAATAATAATAATAATCCAACATGGCGGCTATACTCCAGCTGACCATCTAGTTTACAGCAGACATCTTTGATATTAGACATCCATGTTGACCCATGTTATGGTCAATTGACACCTGTCAAAACAACGTATCCGCTGACTAGTATCACGTGACCATATTGCGGGCTCAAGTTATGAGCTGTCGAGGTCAGCTGTTTTTTTTTAAGTTGACCGCTGACCATGTACTGGTTTTCAATTCGATCGCAGGCTCAAGCCAGACCAAAACGAAGCGTAATTTTTCGCCAGGATCAACAGATCTCCGTCCTGTGAACAATTCGCCGCCCACCTTGACTACTTCTCAGTTTGTTTTTTGTTTAAACCGATGAGAATCAGCCTTTGGATGTTAAGAGCAGCAAATTGGATTGCCTGGCTTTGCTATTTTATAGTTTACGGATCTGCGAGAGAAAAGATCGTGTTTGGCAGGGTTTTAATCATGCAGGCGCTGTCTTCGATTGCTGACTTTTGCTGTGGATTAAACTGGACGGTTTTGCCGCTAAAAATCCTTAATTCAAGAAGCTTCCTTGGTAGACATGGGAAGTAACACAAAGTGACGGTGAAAACCTTCAAGGCCCGATAAGGATTTGTATCTGCTTAGCAAATGAATACGTATACTTTTGTGTGAACTTACGGCTTCTGCTTTAGCTCTGCGTTCGGAGTGATTGTTGACTGACTTAAATTTCCGCAGGTTAGTACTCCTGTTGTGTCTTTTATATGACATATAGTGATTTGTCTCTGTGACTACGAGTTATGTTTGTTACTTGTCTTAGTTTTCCAATTTCTACAAGGAACGCCGAAGAAACATTCGGTGGCATCGTTCTTTGTTTTCGGCTATCTTTAAAACGAGGAAGGGAGAATAGGGGAAAAGGAATGGGGAACGGGGAACGGGGAATCTTTAAAACAGGGAATCTTTAAATGCGGGAATCTTTAAAATGGGGAATCTTTAAAAGCGGGAATCTTTAAAACGGGGAATCTTTAAAAGCCGGAATCTTTAAAATGGGGAATCTTTAAAAGTGGGAATCTTTAAAACGGGGAATCTTTAAAAGCCGGAATCTTTAAAATGGGGAATATTTAAAAGCCGGAATCTTTAAAATGGGGAATCTTTAAAAGCAGGAATCTTTTAAAGCGGGAATCTTTAAAACGGGGAATCTTTAAAAGCGGGAAGCTTTGGGAATTATTGAATCAACTAAAATCAATTTATTCATTCTATTTGAACCGCAC
>OX419336.1:33948414-33953414 GCA_948470475.1 Galaxea fascicularis
CGCAAACGTCTCCTCAGTTTAAAAAAATGTGCAGAGGCAACTGATCCAATTTACGTTTAAAGGGTACTGTACAGCCCCCGAAATGATCCCGACCCCGAAATGATCCCCAACCCTGAAATGATCCCCAAATTGACCCCGAAATGATCCCGACCCCGAAATGATCCCCACTTTTCTTCTTGTCGACCCCGAAATGATCCCCAAGGAATTAGAGAATGGTGAGTAAACATGGGACTGTGGATTGCTTATTTGTTCTTTGTTGAAATGCTGCAATCCTGTCATTTCTTTTTATTCTTATGAAGTTTCAAACAAAAGGAAACTACTGTAGTTGTCGGGTCACTGTCTCGCTCCAGTCTCGCTCCAGTCTCGTTCCAGTCGACTTTGACCTATTTAGTTTGATGCAATGTCTCAAACCGCGTGGTTTTTAGTTCCTCTTCTGTGCTATGTTTTACAAAGCGTTATTTCGGGAAATGATGATAAGCCTACAAATTCAGAATTATCGAAGAATGCAGAGGTGAGTTTCAGTCTACACTGAAACACAACGTAGGAGCCTCCACAGTGCAAGCTCGCGCATAGCGCACATGCTGTATGTTACCAAGACAAAGTTTTGTTAACTAGCCATTTAATACGCTAATATTTTCGTATCTGTTTCTATTGTTTGCTGTCATGTGATCAATTTTATTTGTAAGTTATGCATACCTATTAAGAATTAAAGTCGTTCCTGTTATGTGGTTGCATTATGTCAGTTGCAGTCCACCTTCCATAAAAACATTAATTAGCTTCAGTTAATGTTTCTACAAATTGCATTTATTGCAAAATTTTCCCTATTCTTAGTTCACTTTATTCTCTTTTAGTTGTTAATATCAGCACCGTAAATTAATTTACTACATACGCCAAAATGTCTTTCCTTCCCCTAATTATTGAGCAATCCACAGTCCTATGTTTAATCACCATTCCATAATTCCTTGGGGATCATTTCGGGGTCGGGATCATTTCGGGGTCAATTTGGGGATCATTTCAGGGTTGGGGATCATTTCGGGGTCGGGGTCATTTCGGGGGCTGTACAGTACTTTACTTAGCTCACGAAGTTCAGGGAGGATACTATGCCTGATACTATGCGCTAACCCTGCTCCCCAAAGGAATGCCTTTTTACACTACTGAGAAATGAGTGGAGTAGAAATGGTTCTGTTCGGAGCGGGTAAAAAGTTCAGAAACATTGTTTGGGGCACGATGATTTACAATGAGGAACAATACTTAGCAGGGGAAGTACAGGGGGAAAATAAATAAATAAACAGTGGAGTGACTGTGTAAGTTGAGTGAGTGAGTGTGTGCCATCAGACTGCCTCCTACTGCTCTTGGCAGGACTACGTCAAGTCCTTCCCAAAAGATGAAATTAACAACTGTCAGCTGCGATAATCGATATTGTAGCGAAGCCGGAAATCCTTTTCCCACCCCTCTCCCCTTGGGAGATGATCTCAACTCGTTAACAGTCCCTAGGAGCAGTTGTTGTAGTCGGTCAGTAGAGAAATAAACCACTACGTTAATCGTCGGTTTTGGCCAAGATTATTGACCCTAAATGGAGTCGTCACATTGATGGCAGCGGTGGTTGACTTCACCTAAGTCAGGGAATCCGTTTAAAGAAGATTCTGAGTCAATCAGTCCGTTTTTGGTGCGCTCTGAAGTCGGGGATTCAACTTGGCCAAAAACCGCAAAACCACGTGCAAAATCTGCAAATCCATTCTGCAATGATATCGACGGTGACACTCGCCCCCGAACACCAGTGCAGACCATCGCCGCTACACCACACAAGAAGCCGGTTAATTCCATCGACTCACGATCAGAGATGGGAAATTGTTCTCCTTTGGGAAGCTCAACACCCGTTGCGAACTCTCGAAATCCGTTCCGTCGTGAAATTGATCTTTGCACTTTTGACAAGAGTACAGGACAGACTGCTGAACGAAAAGTCAACAAGCCGATCAAGCTGCCGGACGATTTCGATGGCAAACAGCCTTTAAAAGAGTACTTGATGCATTTCGAGCGTTGTTCGATCATTAATGGTTGGGATAATGAAGCAAAAGCGATGTTTTTGACAGCCAGCCTTCGGGGCGAGAGCAGAAAATTATTGAATGGACTGACGGACTCGGAATGTCGGAGCCACGAGAAAATTGTGGAAACATTGCAACTACGATTTGGCGTTGAGAAGCAAGCTGAGTTACATCAAGCGAGGCTGCTGAATCGTCGACAACTTGAAGATGAGAGCTTACAAGTGTTGGCTACAGATATTCGTTCAATGGTAGATCTTGCTTACCAAGATCTGGGTACGGCCGCACAGGAACGCTTTGCTGTGCAACATTTCACTGATGCGTTGAGTGATAAGGATGATAGATTTTACATAAGGAGGGAAAAGCCTAAGACCTTAGATCAAGCCCTTTCACTTGCAAGAGAATTAGAATCCTTTCGCCTCATAGACAGCAACAGTTCTTTCAGACGGGCGGGCAGCAGAGTTCGAGCCTTGGAAACAGAACGAACAGCATTAGAAACGCAAGTAGATGGGCTTAGACATCAGATCGAGCAACAACAAAAGCAGTTAGAGGCTCAAGAGAACATTATTAAAGAACTAAATGAGTTTCTAGTTAGAGTCAAACAACCACAGGGTACCTACGGCCGTAGAGCTCCAGGGCCACAGGGGAGCGTCCGAAGGGGATTGGAATGTTGGACCTGTGGACAAACGGGGCACTTCTGGAGGGAATGCCGACGACCGAGAGCACCCCAGGTATTGCGCCAGTCTCCGGGAAACGAGAACAGGGTGTCCTCGAGGGCCCAGTAGGAGGGCCTGAAAATTTTGACCACGTTGATTGCACGGATAAAAACAAGCAGCATGTGACTTTGCGGAGTACGAAATGTCGCCCCTGTGGACTGTACGTTTCGGGTTTTATTGGGCAGTCCAAGATAATTTGGCTAATTGATACCGGAGCTGTGAGAAATATCCTTTCTTACGATTGTTACAAAAGATTGCCAGAACCTTTGAAGTTTCCTTTGCATGAAGATGGTTCTCAAGTGTTTGTTGCAGATGGACGGAGAGCCAATACTTATGGTACGGGGGATTTGACTGTACGAATCGGAAGTCAGGATATCCGTTTAAGTGTGTTGGTTGCGGATATTGAGGACTCGGCCATATTTGGAATGGAATTCTTGTCAGAAGTGGATGCAAAAATTGATTTAGTTCAGCAGGAACTTGTCATCAACGGAGAGAAGATTGACTGTTGTAGTGAGAGTTCCCAACTCCTGACTCTCAGGTGTGTGACACGTCGTGTTGTGGCAATTGAACCACATTGTGAGACAATCATACCAGTTCACCTTATCCATCGTCAAACAGCTGCTAAGTCCCAAAGCGCCAATCAAGGATTACGCCTCTTGGAACCTTGTGAGGCTCGTTTAAACGAGAAAGGTTTGTTCGTCGGACGAACTCTGGTCTCTGTAGGGGAGACTGGCCTTGTGCCTGTGAGGATCTTGAACACCACGGACAAGACACAAACGATTGGTGCTCAAACTGTTATAGCTGTGGCTAAGCCTGTGGCAAGTGTGGCAGAGTTGGAGCTTGACTCACAGCGCGTCCCTTGTGAGATGGTGCATTCCCAGAGGAGTGAGGAGTTCAATGGAGACACATTACCAGATCCACTCAGAGACCTCTGGCACCGTAGCACTAGTGAGCTGGCTGAACCCCAACGCAGGGAAGTGGCAGATCTGCTCCACCGACATGAAGGTGTCTTTTCATTGTCGGAGAAAGATCTTGGCAGAACTAACTTAGTGACACACCACATAGATACAGGGACTGCAAAACCCATAAAACAGCAACCCTGACGAACATCACCATCAAAGCATGCTGAAATCGAGAGACAGGTGGAGGACCTATTGGAGAGAGGCCTTGTAAGGAATTCTAATAGTCTGTGGTCTTCTCCCGTAGTTCTCGTGACTAAGAAGGATGGCACCCAGAGATTCTGCGTGGACTACAGACAGGTCAATGCAGTCACGGTTAAAGATGCCTATCCCCTTCCTCGCATTGACGACTCGCTTTTTGCTCTTTCTGGAGCAAAGTGGTTCTCAACGTTAGACCTAGCTTCTGGGTATTGGCAGGTTCCCATGGACCCTGCAAGTCGTGGCAAAGCTGCCTTTGTAACAACCTCTGGCCTTTATGAGTGGACTGTCATGCCATTTGGTCTGACTTCCTCACCCAGTACGTTTGAGAGATTAATGGAACTGATCTTAGTTGGACTAAGATTTGAAACTTGCTTAATGTACTTGGATGATGCGATTGTATATGGGAGGTCATTTGAGGAAGAACTGGAGCGCTTAGAGGAGGTTTTTAGTCGCTTTGCCTCGGCCGGCCTTAAATTGAAGCCTAGCAAGTGTGTGTTGTTTCAGACGAGTGTTGCCTACCTGGGTCATATCGTATCGGAGAAGGGCATTGAGACTGATCCAGCGAAAGTTGAACGAGTTTGCAAGTGGCCAGTGCCTGAGAATACAACGGAAGTAAAAAGTTTTTTGGGGCTTGCAAGTTATTACAGGCGATTTGTGCCCAACTTTGCGAGTGTGGCCAGACCTCTCAACAAACTGACCGAAGCAAATGCTGAGTTTGCTTGGACATCAGACTGCCAGTCCTCATTTAACACGTTAAAGAAGCTGTTATCCACCGCCCCTGTCTTGTCTTACCCGGACTTTACTGTCGAGTTCATACTGGACACAGACGCTTGCAATCACGGTATTGGAGCTGTTCTCAGTCAAGTGAAGGATGGAGTGGAACACCCGGTTGCTTTTGCGAGCCGAACCTTGACGAAAGCAGAGAGAAACTATTGCGTCACACGGAAAGAATTGCTTGCAGTTGTGGAATTTGTGAGACAGTTTCGTCATTATTTGCTGGGACCTAAGTTTCGCATCAGAACCGACCATGCACCTCTTCGTTCAGTACTGAAAACCAAAGAACCAGAGGCACAGTTAGCAAGATG
>OX419336.1:33958414-33968414 GCA_948470475.1 Galaxea fascicularis
CTAACAATGCATTGAGATATTTCTCCTTTTTAGCTCATGGATGACGTAGTCATTCCATGAGGTTTTGTTGTGGGTCTGAATTTCGCTCACTCACTCAGGGGATCACTCATTCGTTCACTCACTCGATTCTGATTAATTTATTCATTAAACTTTCCTCCGGTCCCTCCCCTGGTAAGTATTGCTTTTGTCTCCATAGTGTTCTTGGTCCAACGTTTGCAAATTTCAGGGTGTAGTACAAAGGCGGAGAATTTTGCTCTGCAGATATTGTTTACGTGTTTAATGTTCATGGCGTCGGTTTTTCGTTTCGATTTTCCAACTCAACAAAGGTCTATTTTGTTTAAGGATCAGTGATCAGATAAAGTTAATCGGGATGAAGAACACGAGTTGCGAGAATTGAACTTGTAAATCTTCAGAGTAGCGAAAATGAACTTCGAGATATCGCAAAATGTAATTTGTGATTGCACCGTATTATCATAAATTACTATTTTGCCGTCACGTATCAGAGGTCTGGGGAGGGTGTTAGTGCGCAGTGGGTTATGGGATTTGAGTTTGAAATTCGTGGTCGTTAGGAAGGTGATGCATTCTACGGTCGGCTTTCACCGTGTTAGGTTGCTTTTCTCTCTTAATTTTATTAGTGTGTTTATTGATGTTTATAGTTTAGGCACTAGCATGCCCTAAAACCCCAAGGGTTGCACCACTGCCTTGGTCGGGGGTACACGTTCCCCATGTTTTTTCCACCTGCTGGTTTTTTTTTTGGGGTTTTCGTGTCCGGCTTTGGTGCTTCTGTTCTTTCGTTTATAGATAATACTCGATATTCGTACATATCTGCATATATGTTAAATAAACGGCACGGTGGCTTGGCTGGCCCACGCGCCCATATATGAACATTGTTGTCTTGTGTGTACCGGTTGAGTAGTGGAGGCAAAATAGCAACTATAAAGCTTATCACTGCTTTACCTGGGGCAGTAGTAATCGAGAATTGTTTGCCACAATATGATGGAAGAAGGAAGAATGAAGAAAATCGGCAAAAAAATGAAACAGAAGAAAGACTTTCTAGCCAAAAAACCGAATTCTGGCAAGCAACGCATTTGATTTATGAGGAACATATGATCGATTTAAGCAGGTACGTCATGAAGTGTTTTTGAAGACGCCCTTTTCATGGTGAACGCTCGATTGCAAATATGATCTTGTTTAGAAAGGTTATATCCCTTGGCTTAAACGATCAGTGTAACACTTTGTCAACATTTGACAAAAACACAAGGACCACAAGCATGCAAATATTTTTCTCTGTGAGGATATAATTTGGTCTGACAAGCAGCTATAACAGCTAATCTGTTCGAACAACAAAATATTTGGAAAATCAAGTTAATTGTAGCACAAAGCATAAATAGATGGATTGAATATCTCCCCTTACAAAGCAAAAGTTTTGTGCCGGACCCCGAATCGCTCAAAAACATTGTGGCTGTAAAGCGTGACTAATTTCCATCAGGACTTTCACACAATATTGGGATGTTATCTCGCATTGAGAATAGTCGGAAATTTTATTACGACCAAAAACGTTTATAAAACTAACTTGAAATGAGCCGTCGACCAGTAAGAAACTTTAACTTGCCTGTTACACTTCTTAACAAAGCGATCACCTTTGAATATTATTTTTATAGTCCGTGTACAAATTTGCATATTTGTGCTCCATCGCCGGTTCAAATTACTTACGTCTGTCAATTTCGTCTAATGTAATGCTTCTGGCGCCAGTCAATCAACTGTGTAATTTTACGGAAAATATAAGCGCGTAAACGGTTCTTACACCAGGAGGTGTGTCTGAAAAGGATGTGCTCCCACAAAACACAAACGAATGTACAGGTTACTTGCACATATCTTTTTAGAAAATAAAGTTGTTGTAAATTCAAAGTATTGTTATGTTCCTCATCCATGAGCTGGCTCATAGGAGCCTTTGATTTTTTTTACAAGGACCGATCGAATTTCTTTCATTCACTTGACAGTCATCAGCTCTTGTTCCTTGTGCTCTTTTAAGACAAAACTAAAAATTATACCTATAAATAGTTATGCCTAAGACTCAAGTTCAAACTGCTTACTTTAGATTTAGTCCAACTTAGCCCCTTAGCCATTTGCATTCGACCTGTAGCACCTATTTCGAGGAGGCCTAATCGCCCATAACCTTTCTAGTTTCTCTTAGGTCTCTTCGCCACCTTTGCATGTCCGTAATCTTTCGCTACTTATTTCTTTCTATTCCCTGATTTGTATTTATTCTGTACTTCCTTTTGTGTGGCAAAATAAATGAATGATAAACTGCTCGCTTGTAATTGTTAGACCACATAATTTGAATGATTTTCATCTTCATTTTGGTAATTTTGAGTCTTGAGATTAACCCGAGTGGATCCAGCGTCTTCAAGAGTCAATGCTGTCTTTAGAAGGTCTAACTAATTGTATCGCAGACGTTGTGACGAAAATCTTTCCCTATTCTCACAACAAGCGAGTTGCTCTGAGTAAATTTACCCGGTTTATTGTTGTTACGAGTCACAAAAACTCGGGAAAAATCTATTGTCACATTTTGCTGAGGCAACCAAAATCTGCTGATCTCGGCCACGCTAGTTATACCTATCGGGACAGTTTTCCGAGCCAAGAAAATCTTCACACAATTTTTATTTCCACGTGATTTGAGAGTGCAAAAGGGGAGAATAGCCGTTTGACTGCCTGATTACCACAGTGACTGTTAAAGATAATATTACCACAACAACAGCCCTCTTAGGTATATATAACGTCATCTTAGATGACGGCATCTTTCAAAATGCTGCTGTTAGGAGAGCAGTTGGGAGCCACTCCTTCTCACCACACCTTATAATTTTAACAAATATAATGGGCCTTGTATGTCAATGATTTTGAGAGAATAGATCTCATTTAGGGAAATACTGAAAAACAGCTTTTATTAAAACCACTGGAATTGCTGAAAAGGGATTAGGAGTCAAACATCTCGTCACTTCTGCACTCCGCCTATTGAATTGGCACTATAGCGGGTGTAAACAAACAGAATCAAGACGGCATACGCAATACACTGATAGCGTTAATCTGTAGTGATTGGCATGAAACATGCGATAAATGTACGTACCTGCTGGACATTCCAAACACGTTAGGTCACTAGACTCACTGACAGAAGAATTGACAAAGGTACCCCGGGGACATGGAAGTAACTTGAATTCGTCGCCAATTGTCTTGGCAAACCCACTGCGAGCAAATACCTCCAACAGAAGCCCTCTGTTAAGATCTTTTGAGATGTCAATGTAATCATCATCACTTCCACCTGAGCCGCTAAACAAAGAAAGTTAAAGATGTCAAAGCGCCAATTCAAAAACAGAAAGAAAAAGCAAAATAGAGTGTAAGAAAGGCAACATTTAACGACTGTCAATGGAATTAGAAGGAAAACCGCGAAATTTCAAAGAATTCGAACAAGTTATGTTGATTTCCTGATAAAGTATGGCAGTACTACTCGATATTCGTTTAATACTTTTCTATTTTTTATGCCTCACAGTTACATTACGGGTGAGTTACAAGTTTTAACTTAGGGGATTTTCTCAGAGCTTACTTATATAGCAGCATGTGTAATTGAGTGCCGATGAGTTCGGATTTTAAATAATCGATGTAGCACAGATTATGGTTATTTATTTAAAGAAAACCTCTATCACTACTTTTGCGTGTCTGGGCCTACAAGCGCCTTAGAAAAACAACAACAGCAGCAACAACAAAAAAGAAATAAAACATGTTATGTTTGGGAATATATCTTAAATTAAGGGCTATGTCTCAAAACTCGCACATGCGCATCGAGTACTATAACTTTGAAAAACCTCGGGCCGACGTGTTTTTGGCCAATGCTGTGGTGGTGGTGTGAGTGAGGGAGGGAGAAGATACCCCTCAGGGTGACACATATTATCGCCGAAGAAGCGTTTCCCCATACAGAAATTTAAATCATTCTTCGAGAACGAATTGTAGTTTTGTGAAAGCAAAAAGACATGTGCCTTCGTAGATCACTTCAAATCATAGCAAGGGCTGCAGACTGCGTTTGAACGCTTCTGCGAATCCTCCTTGCAAAAAAAATTACAGGTTTGAAGGTGAATCTTTACCAATCTTTATCTTTAACTGACCGATTCGTCGTATTCTTAACAATTTTAGCGAAATTTGCAAAAAAAAAAAAAAAAAAAAGTGCTCAGTTCAAGTCAATAAAGAAGTTACCCGAGTCGAAAATTAAACACGTTTGCCTTTTAGGGGTGAAACCCATAATTATCTGAATACTTTTGTTTGGGAAAGGTACGGTTACTACTCGGGTACGTAAGGGTACCGAGTTTTAAATCATGTTAGATTTCAGTCTTTTTTTCCTGTGCAGCACATTGCACAATACAAAGCACATGCGATGTTGTGATTGGGCAATGCATAATAGAAAACACGTGGCACTGTTTACAGTGGTTAAAGCAAACCACGTAGTCCAAAGTGCAAAGCCATACACTATTTTCACCTCATTAGCTGTTCTGAGCTTGAGTAGTGATATACATGGGGGTTCTGGGCCACTTTGCTCAATTCTGGCTTCTATTCAGAAAAACATGCATGTAAAGGGCTTCTCTGCAACTGTGCTCGGCTACTTAAATTTAGCTACTGAGATTTAGGTAGTCAGATTCAGTAAAAATCCATGATAGGATTTTAACTCTATATGGCAGCCAATACAAAAAAGAAAGAATCATTTGGAATAGACAGTCACTTGCAAAGAATCACTATCGCGTGACATTCTGGGAAAACAGGAAGTGGAAGGGACTTTCCCTATTGAATGAAGTCATCAGACAATGCACATGGTAAGACGATTTTTTTCCTTTACCACATTGATGAGAAATGGAAAAGTTTTTCATATAAAAGGGTAAATCGAACTATATAATAGACGCGCTGAGAGAAAGGTTATTATGTTGGAAAAACGCGGGGCCTTTAAAATAGGTGTAAGCACACTCTGTAAAAACGCAGGGCCTTCATAATAGCTGTAAGCACCCTCTTACATAACCTTAAAACCCCGCGGCATATTAGGATATTAAGCCTGAAGATGGTGTTGGGACCTTGGATGAAACGAATGGATGATTAAAAAAACATGAACGGTGGACGCATCGATTGGTCCTAGCAACCGGAGGGCAAAAAAAGAAAAAAAAATAGAAAAATCTTTAAGATGGTGTCGTAACCTTGAGTAGAGCTATGGTCGTTTTAATGAGCGACGGAAATGCTGGTTGGTCCTCCAAGCGGGAGGGATAAAAAAATTGATGTATAAAAAAAATGAAAAAGCAAAAATAAAAACCTCTCAAGAGGGTCGACATAAATAAATAATAGCAAACACCCTCTTGAGAGTTTCTGGTTGCTGCCGCCAGTTTTGCTTTTAATTATTTTGATACTTGACCCTGTGAAACAACTGGTAAGCGGTAGTCCGCCAAAATGAGTTGGTACTGCATGTAAGACATCATAAATTGTCTCCTATTTATTCAGAGTTTCCCATTAGATTTTGTAGCGACCGTAAGCGAAACTGGTTATACCATTCTCATGAATGTAATGCTTGTCATCAAAACAACTAAGTGATACTTTATTCAGTTCATAGTTTTCTATCTCATGGTTTTCACTTCTGGTAGTCTTCATTTTGTGATACATTTGTTCATTCTTGAATACTGTGTTCTTGTAATTTTGGTGTTTGATGTCTTTCTTGATTACTATCTTTTTAATACCCTCAGCTGTTTTTTTTTCATTCTTTTGATTATCCTTCATATATGAATAATTTTGGATCTTAACCCTATGAATTCTGTAATTGGAATACCATAAGCTTTATCTTTCATTTTACCAATCACTTTCATTTTACCAATAACTTTCTTATTCTCAGAGAAATGGTAAGGACTGTCTTAAGAAAAATCACTGTTATCAAACTTGTTTTTATCTTTGAAGAAGCCCTTATAACAACCTTAGTTGTGATTTCATAACATAAACTATCAGTATCTGTAAATAACAACTTAGCTCTGTTTTTGCATTTCTGTTTAATGAAGTTGAAATGAAAACCGTACATCAATGTTTTAGTCAGATCTAGAATACACATACCCACGTATGCCTGCCTGTTGAGGGTTAATGTTTCTTCGATCTGGTGCACAGCTATAAATTTTCATTAAATATTTAACTGGATACAAAAGTTGGTTTACTTGTTAGTTTCAATAGTTTGTCTTTATCAGCTACTAGTCTTACATCCACTCTATTATGAATGTTTTCCATCGTTTTACCAAATACACCATTATTCATCAGTTTGAAGAAGTCTTTCTCAAAACTGTTTTTAGCATTTGTTCTTTTCTGGTTGTAATCAATATATTGTTTTAACCATGCATATGGACTCTGATTAAGTTCTAATACTCTATGTACTTTAGTTTGAGTCCAAGATCTAGATATAATTGTAAATTCCTGTAGTGAAGTACATAATTATTTTTATCAGATAATGTTGGTATAAATTTTAGTACTAATCCTGTGCTTATATATATTTCTTCTGTATTTTTTTACAATAATCAGATAACATATCTTGTTACTTTTATGTTTTCTGCAGCACAGGGATAATCGTTACGGAAAATTATGTAATTCTTTAGGATATTCGAGATCAACCTTTAATATCAATCCTTTTTTTACTTTTTTCTGTATAAGCTCCTAAATTCATTTATCTATCTTCTTTTGACTCAACCATTTAAAATTTCCTGTTGGTAGGTATTGACTCATTGCCCAACCATACAGATTATTACAATCCAAACAAATAATATACTTTAGTAGTAAAGGGGGCCAGTTCGAGACAACAATAGATTTTGCATCCCCCTGGGACCATTGGAACCAATCAGAAGTCAGTTCATAAATCAAATAAACGAGAAGATTAAGGAAAAAAGGCTTGATACGATGACGTAAGGTATCTAGGAGTGTTTTTTTGCTGACAAGTCAGTAAAAGGGATGACGTATGGTATCAAGGGAAGTGTATTTTGTTGACTAAGAGACATGACGTCATCGATTGTTTTTGCTGAAAAAGGGACTTGATGGTTGTTTCTCACAAAAGAAAAGACTGAATAGGTATCAACTCACTTTTAGTTTTGCTGACAAAGGAAATAAATTTAAGAAGCTTTAAAAAGGCAGCGTGTTCTATGTGACTCAATCAGTTTGTCTTTGCTTTGGTTGAGTGTAAAATGGGTCTCAAACCTCTAACAGAAGATACGGTGAATTCATTAGTGAAAGAGAAAAAACGAACACTTGTGGATGTGAGTCATAAAGTTACCATGCCTAGTGAGGTCAAGAGAAAAAAAGCGTTGGCAAAAGACGTGGAAGTGGAACAACCCCTCTCTCCCCTGTCGTCAGAGGAAGTCCAAGCCTTTGAAAATTTAGTCGCGTATTTACCAGACCTAGATGTTCAGGGGGTGAAAACAGACGAACGTCCCAGTTATGAAGCTGAAGTAGAAGATTCAGAATCTCTGCCACCCCTTTTAGAGGAGAAAGAGTGTATGCAAAAACTGTTGTATTGCCCTTTGCACGAGTTACCCGCGCATCACAATGTATCCAAGAATGGATGGGCTTATGTGACATGTGCCATTGAGAACTGTCCAGTGTGGTTACCTGAAGAAAAAGCCGATCCGATCTTACAAGGCATGCGATTAACCATGCATCCTGATCTTAGAGAGGAAGTGTTGCTGTGTTTCTGTGAGGAGCCAGTGCGAGTCGGTATGAGTCAGAAAAAGTGGAGTAGAGGTCGTTGTTTCTTAACATGTCGAGAAAAGCCAGCTTGTGAATATTTTCGTTGGGTTGATCAACCTATGCAAATTCAGGAAGAAATCAGTCAAGTGTACCAACCCGTGGCAGTCACGCGTGTCACACCCTCGCCTCGCTACGCACCATACAAGAATCCACGCGAAACAAACATTGAAAAGCAGTCAGGCTATCCACAGGCAGGCTTTCGCTGATTCTGAAACAAGGTTTTCCAGACCTCTCTTGCATTGTGCACCGTTACATCGGCAGGTTTCATCTTGATACTTCGGTGGAAATTCTGATTGTAATTGTCGTTGACTAATCTGTCCAGTTTGTCCAAATAGTGGTATGAGCTAGTGGTGGTAAACATCCACCACATCAATTGCTTCAAGGTGCGATTGAATCTCTCGACCACTTGGGCCTTGGTTTCGTTGTATGTCACGAAATGATGCACGTTCTCATTTTTGAGGAAGGTTTGAAAAACTTTATTCTTAAATTCGGTCCCAGCATCGGTTTGCAACTTTAATGGTTTTCGACCTTGCTCGAAGATATTTCTGAATGCTGCCACCAACGAAGAGCCGGTCTTTGATTTCATGGGAATCACCCACGCGTACTTGGATAGGATGTCGATACAAGTCAGCAAATACTTGTACCCCTTATTCCATCGACTCAGACTTTGCATGTCCACTAAATCCGCCTGCCACTGAACATCGATATCAAACAATAATACTGTTACGACGAAATGTTTTCGTGCCGGTTTGTGTAGGGTGTAACCGGGTTGGCCTTGGAGCCAACTGAGCACTTGAGAGCGTTTCAATCCATACCGACGTGCTGCACGATACAATTTGTCGACTCCCCCTAAAGCAGAAGGACGGTCCACTTCATAATATAGTTTCTCTAATAGTCGGTTCATCTGATTGTGGGTCATCTTCTTATTTTGTGTTTTTATCTTCGTGATTGTCGATGTCATCTTTCAATTCGATGTGTACTTCACCACCACAACATGGAACTAAACATCGCATTCTCTGACACATGTCACTTTAAGACACAGTAGGCGTTGAACTTTCACACAGACGACTTGCAGCACTGCCCATAGTTGAAAACCAAATGATTACAAAATGTTCGTCCACAGGCTTTTTATAATCTGCCACGACATCCACCAGACAGAAGGATAATGTGTAGGATAGGCACCCTTTAACTTTCGATGGAATTCATATTGTTCAGTGAACTTGGCGTTACACTTATCCATGTAAAAGTAAAAACACTCAATAAGCGACCCGAGTTCATGGGATCTAGTTCATTCAAAGGAACTGACCAACTTTCACAAGGTAAGGGATGCCATGTGTATCGTGAAAAACAACGTCGGCACAAGTGCAAACCAAGAGGAAGTAAACCCTATCCATGTTGACGCGTAACTGGAAATGACTAGTTCCCTCGTTTTATTTTATAGTCAGTCAGCCCTAGGACAGGTCCCTTGCTTTTCTTCTTTTAACAGAAAAGTGAAAATTTGATTATAAGATCTTTCGACCTTGTTAAAACACGAGGGTGACTTTATTCGACCATGTTAAAATGTGAGGGTGACATTTTCTCGACCATGCTAAAACATGAGGGCGACTTTTCTTGACCTTGTTAAAACATCAGGGCGACTTTTCTCGACCATGTTAAAATGTGAGGGTAACTTTTCTTGACCTTGTTAAAACATCAGGGCGACTTTTCTCGACCATGCTAAAATGTGAGGGTGACTTTTCTCGACCATGTTAAAACATGAGGGCGACTTTTCTTGACCTTGTTAAAACGCGAGGGCGACTTTTCGCGACCATGCTAAAACATGAGGGCGACTTTTTTCGACCTTGTTAAAACGCGAGGGCGACCTTTCTCGACCATGTTAAAATGTGAGGGTGACTTTTCTTGACCTTGTTAAAACACCAGGGCGACTTTTCTCGTCTTTGTGTGCGTACATTGCTGGCAAAGGTTTGCTTCTCACTATTAAAGTGCGCCCTGGCGTCTATTAAAGTAACGGGCTTTACGAAGCACAAGCGCACTTTTTGTTAGAGCTCTTGTTAATGCAATAAATTGTTTGAAATTGCTTGAAAGAAATGCGGTTGACTTTTATCCATTTCAAATTCGCTGCTTTTTAAGTCTCTGTATTGTGTGTTTAATTGTCAAGTCTGTGTAATACATCATCATTAGTTGTGCGCTTCAAATGATTGTTTCAAAC
>OX419336.1:33973414-33998414 GCA_948470475.1 Galaxea fascicularis
GAATGCAAAATCTATTGTTGTCCCGAACTGGCCCCCTTTACTACTTACTTTGAAGGCACCTTTTCATCGTATTCTTTCAAAACCTGGGAAGCGATTCCTACTAAGATAAAAAAGAATAGAAGCAAATTCTGTGAATGATAACTTTTAAAATGACTGCTTTGCATAGAATGACTATTTGATATAATTGTCCACAGTCACCATGGCACCAAGCGTACTCTTTATGTACTCCCACTCATAATATAGCGGTGGTTAGCTCGAAAGCTAAGCTCGTCTGACCATCGTACACTTCCATCAAAGCCATTAATTTCTTTTTCTTAATCTTCATCCTCTTCTTTATTATTGTACTCCTACCTTACTATATATAATGTAAATATTTTTATAAAAGTGTGAATAAAATTGAATTGAATTGAAGTTGCTTTACCATATCTGTTGGCTATACATGAAATACCCCCTCTTAATCCTTTTTCAATGAACTGAAACATATCTATGTCAGTCATTAGTTCTAATTTTATATCAGTCATTTTCAACATTGCATCCCAACTTAATCCAGGACTAATACATCTGTCTTCAGATATATATCATGGTATTCACCCATGTAGTCCATACTTTTTCAGCATGCTTATAATCTTCATGTGATATATGTTCATTATTCAATTACTATAGAATTCTTCTTTTGTTGGTAATTGTGTATAATTAAATTTTTCCCATTTATTATATAAACACCAGTGAAATACCAAGTGAGCTTTCCCGCGAAAACTTCATATCTTCACACGTGAAGATAACATGTTATCTTCTCATGTGAAGAGATCACCGTCGTTATGGTTACATAATAAATCGCGCCTTTGTTGTTTACAACTGGCTTTTCTCTGAATCTAGAATTCTAAAAAGATTTGCAGACATTTTTTTTCTCGTGTTATTTTTACAGAGAAAGTACGGAGATTTTACAGAGATTTGTTGTCTATTGCATAAAATCTCTGTAAATTTTATACAAAATTTACAAGAAGAATAGAAACATTTCATACACATTTTATGCGATCTTAGTGCGGAAAATGTGATGAAATTTACAGTCTTTTTACAGAGTTACAAAATCTCTGTGAATGCGCGCATTTACAGAGTTCGTAATTTACAAAGAAAACATAGACATTTTACAGATATTTAACTAACTTTGGTGAAGTCTGTAAACGGGTCAAGTTTTCCAGTGGGTTCTCCTGATTGAATCAGGTCATCGTGTATAATTTTATTGCACAACATGTTCTATATAATAGTATAAGATAACAAACGTTTAAGCAGTTTCATATCAGTGACTGTTTATTCCAAATGATTCTTTCTTTTTTATATTGGCTGCCATATAGAATTAAAATCCTATATGGCAGATCATAGATTTTTACTGAACCTGACTACCTAAATCTCAGTAGCTAAATTTAAGTAGCCGAATACAGTTGCAGAAATTCAAGCCTTCAAATTTGATCTTGGAATTTCTGTCTTGGGATTTCTGACCTTGGGAAATTTTGGCCTAGAAGCCCGATGCATGTTTTTCTGAATAGAAGCCAGAATTGAGCAAAGTGGCCCAGAACCCCCATGTATATCACTACTGGCTTGCATGGTCCAGTGGTCATTGTCACCGCCTCTAATAAAGATAAACTGCGTTCGGATATTCACTACATACAGACTCGAACATCATGATAAGCGATGTAAGAAGGACAGACTTTTCTCTCTTCTTTCCTTCAGCGCTAAATTAACCGTACACCACTGTACTTTTGCAGGTCCGTGTTTAGGCTAATGGTAGCCTCTTGCTGTCTTAGTTTTCTGTGTGTCTTAATTTACGGACTTTTGCAACCTAGGGATCTCACATACACAAACCAAAATCCTGGAGCCCATATCAATTGTAGGAGATAGGGTGCGGTGACCCGGGTTCAAATCCCGCTCTGGCCACTAGCTGGTTTTCTTCTGGGTGAGTGCCTGGTTCTACTCCTCGGTCATCCTTATAAATAGCCAACTGGTCTGCCTCCCGCCATTTGGGATTCTTAATTCTGTTGTTTTCACTTGTATAATTTGTTTGATTGGCCCTGAAAAACCCCATTGTTTATTTAATTGATAAAAAGACCAAATTTCTCTACGAATTTTTAAAATTTTACAGTTGAGTGAACATTATTCGTAAATTAGGAATTCTACTATTCTACCAGCATCATTAAGAGAGCTCCCCAAGAAACACTCCCAAACAAAACTCCACTCTTTCCTTCTCGATATTCTTAAGAAGCATGATGACTATATTGATATTTCCCAAATTACCTCAGCCCTAAAAACGTACAATTGAACTTGAGTTCTTCATTCAAACATACCATGCAAGAGTCATTGAACTTGTAATTTATGTTAACGATTTAATGATTTGGTACAATCTGTTAAAAATTATGTAAGTCTCCTCTTGTAAATTTATTATTCATTGTAATTGTTTTGTATGACTGTTCCGCCCAGACTAGCAATGCTATTTGCGGAACAGTCCTTTCTACGCTGGATATTTATTCTATAAATAAAAGTTGTTGTTGTTGTTGCAGTCTGCACGTCGCTACACTATTTGTCAGATAACAGAGAGCAATTGAAATCTGACAGATGTGATGACTGATGACAGAAACTCAATGCTCAGTCTCAGTTTGCGACATAGCCCCTTTAAGCTACTTACAGGTAGACGGTGCAACTGCGAGATCTATCTGCGAATTTTAGAGTAACAATTTCGCCTCCTTCCAAGCTTCTGTATAGTAGAAAATGACACTTTAAAATTAGAAGAAACTAAGTTCACGTCGTTCATAATGCTGGAACTTTTCCTACCTTCATTAAGAGTTCACGCTTCAGAACTGAGATAAATTTCAAACACGGGAATTTGCAAGACACACAAAATTGTGCAGTCTTCCTTGGCAGAATTGAGAATGTAACTTGATTTAGTTTTATCCTTATAGTTTGTTTCCTGTTCGAAAATTTCGAAACTCCAGGATAGCTGGTGTTTTTTTAAAGATGGATAGCAAAGCATTATTGGTATATTGAAGACTAGCTATACAAATCTCACAGAGTGAATTAGGGGTGAGCAAACAAAGAGAGTAAAATATAATTTCAAAGTTTCATAAAATACTAAGTCAACCAAAGCACATTATTTAGCTAAGTGGTACAGGGTGGTGCAATGATGAGTTTTGTGCTATACTTACATTTCTGCTGCAAGATTATGAATACCGTTAAATGACCTGTAGTTGACTGTTTTCAGCTCTGTCCGGATCATATATCTAACAACAATATTAATGATAACACGTTTGAACATCAGTAACATATTTCTTAAGTTTTCCTGCCAACGCAAAATTAACAAGGAGAAAGCCTTAACGTTCTTTGTTCTGTTATAAGGCACCAAGGAAGTGACGAGAGCACGAACACGCTAGGAAGGAACACGAGCTACAGGCGAGTGTTTCTTACTACTTCTTGAGTGCTCTCATCACTTGCTTGATGCCTTATAACAGAGCACGGTTAAGGATTTTTTGTTTGTTGTGTAACATAGTTGTACACACATTTTTCATTGCATACATTTCTGAATTGTGCACAAGCATAGTTACTCTGTGTCGCAGCTGGACTGATCGCGCGTTAGTCCAGTCACTTAAGTTCCTCAGGTGACTGGACTAACAGGAAAATGTTTCGTTGGATAGATACATAGGATCAATACTAAAAGTTCTTACATCAACAGGTTTTTACGCGGACATAAGAAGGCACGTGATCCAGTAGCGTTGATAGGGTTATCTGATAGGGTCCTGCAATGCAAACAAAAAATATCGGTCAAGTAATGTTAAACTCAAGTCCAAGGCTGAAGTATCACATCCAATGTTAACTTAGTCAACGTGTACATGTCATTGACGTTCTTTTGGGCCCGCTATAATGCTTGAAAAGCATACAGATGGTGTTGCGGCGTACATACATTCCACTGCCATACCACATTTTTCTTGTTTCACGGTCAGAATAAAAAATAAACTATTTTAAAACTATTTTCTTATACACGAATGCACGGCAAAAAAGTGAGTAGACCGCTTTCTCATCGCTTCTCTGCCGCAGGCACTATTTCTATCTTCCGCTGGAAACGAAGATAGTTAGGCAGATGTACGACCACAAGTATAAGCACAAGGACAAAGGTTGAGGTTGGATACCCTCATGGAAAATAGACGTTGAAATGGGCATAATAGTAAGTATGCGCATGAGCAAGCGAAACATGAACATGAGCACAAGCAGATAAAATCAGTATGTTGGTGCACCCATTTTTGAGCAACCAGTAATCAAGCCAAGTTGAGTGTCGCTCAGATTAGGACCTTTTACCTATGTTGAAGCCCACTAAAGATTGGGCTTGCATTTGCTCTGGAAAGGCTTTATTTTGTAACTTCTTTTGTAACTCCTTTGTATCAATAAACTACTACAACTACTACTACTACTAAACGAATTCTGGTCGTGGTTAATTTTGGAGGAAAATGAAAATTTGAGGGTCATGAGTCGTAGCTACAGGGTTATCGCGCCGATTAAGAGGCAAACTTAAAGAATTGGCAATTTACCATGTCAGAATAATGACTTTGTAAACGAAGTTTTTCTATGGTACCTCTGGTCTTCATTTATGCCCATCTCTGACAGAGGATTCGTGTACGAAACTAACACGAGTGCAAACAATTTAAAAGTTAGAAACACGTTTAAAATGCATGCTTGAGTTAGGTACTTACATTAATGTAATGCTCGTCAGTGTTGTGAAGGCCTCGTCAGGGATTGTCTGAAGGCTGTTATTATGAAGCAGTCTACAATGGAAATGAAATATGGAATTTCTAGAATTTTATCTTAACACATGGTTTCTGCAAACATTTTTATTGACCCAATGATATTAGTTTTTTGTTTACCTAATTAGCCTAGAAATATCCCATAAAATTGTCAACTGGACAAATAGGCAGTCACAGGTCAGTCACAGGAACTAAAGGTAGTCTAATTAAAACATGGAATGGGCTGTCTCTTAAGATGTTCTAACTCTTTTGCTACTAACTTTCCACCAAATTTGAATTTGGTGACGAAAAGCTATTTTCAAAGCTTTGTTTTGCCAAAACAGGTTCTTACTTCATTGTTTTTGGTTAGACAATGACAGCCAAAAGGAAAGCATTTTCATGTCCATAAACTTTTGAGCCCTGAAAAACTCTTCCCTGATATTCATAAATTTTGTATTTAGCTGCAGTTATTACGCACACTTTAACTTTTCGTTGAGGGTCGAGGGTTCCATGTAGAGGGTCTATGTCAAGGTTCAAGAGTAAAATAAAAATGTAACGAAAAAAGAATTATAGAAAAATTCAACCGCTGCGAGTTGCTCGTGGACTGTCCACATTGCCCCATATATTCTGGGGGTGGGGTGATGAAATAATGAATAGCAACTGCCGTGTTCCTTGACATCCCAGCGATTTGTTTCCAGACATCAAGAATTCATAGCGGCCCACCTTTTATTGTAAATCAGTCTGGTTAGACTCACAGCATGGTACGGCTTGTTACCACGAGTGTTACCACAAATCAAAGAAATGTAACAAAAAAGCGAGATTTCATATGTGCCTCGTGTAACTGGTTTCACTCAACACAGGGTGACTGTTAAGCAAAGTCTTTTGTCCCCCTAGCTTTGTAATGCCATGTCTAGTCCAGTCAATAAAATTTCTTGACCAGAATCGGCCACGAAAAATGTGGACGTGTAAGGATGCCCAGTAAACACCACATTCCATTTTGTATGTCTGATAATTTCCCAAAGTGCTGATAGGCAGTTTTAACAATATCTGCTTTGATACACATATGCCATTATGCAACAATTGCTTGGCTGTGCAAAAATAGGGTACCAGGTCCTGATTCCCGGTGCACTGATCAACGTCTTTAAAACAGTGTAACGTCGTTATTTGTCGGCGCTTTCTGCTTTTACAATATGCAATTTAATTAGTTCGATTCGACAATATGGATTCCTTATGGAAATCACGTTACGAAAACTTTTTCTACGTGTCGCAATAAGGCGATTTTATTTTGAGCCCAGGCAAGCCAAACTAGTTAGCTGGGAAGCCACTCTCCTTTTCCTCATGGCATGGGAAATCCGAACAAAGATAGGACCCTTTCGAAAGGCTAGTTCAAAGTATTTCCTTTAAATCTATAAAAATGTCCGACTGTCGGGCATTTAGTTTTTTTGAGACCCTTCCCGGCTTCCGGGCATATAGCCACAGCGATATATGAAACTCTTCGCAATAGAGCTGTACTTGATATTCCACCTTGTGTGCAAAGGCAGACGTACACTACAACAAGAGGCCTACTCTGGGAACTTAACTCGCCTTAACTCGCCCTAACTCGCAGCTTGAGATTATGTTCAAACTTCCTTATCTCGCCTAACTCGCCTAAACTCGCATTATCTCGTACCACAAACTCGCCCACTCTCGCCACTGCAAAGTGGATACCAAATTTGATATCTCATCCTACTCTTAGTGTAATTTCACAATTAATCCACAAAGGGAAGACACCAGAAAATACGGATTTCAAAAATTTTAGATCATAGTGTTTTATGAGTCCCATCTTTCTGGAATTTCCAATAGCCTCTGTGGTAAGGCTATTCAGTTCACCACTAACTAAAGATTCGATGACGTTTTTCTTGGTACTTAATGGACTGTCGATGGAACAATCAGAAACAACCTGAACATGCACTTACTAGTTACCTAAAAAAAGGCTACAATGCTAAGCATGACAGAAATTCCAGAGACATGGGGTCACAGGGTCTTAAAAACTCACAGTGATTGCTAGTATTCTGGTCCACAAAGTATGTGACATTAACTAAAAGAAGAAATAATGAATCCACAAAAACGTTTTCATGAAATAAAAAAATTAGTTGTACTTGTAAGCGAGACAAAGAAATACAAAAATATAATAACAGAATGTTAATTTTTTTCTTTTAAGCTGGCTAATGATTTACAAAAAAGTTTGATTGGTGTGGAAAAGTTAAATTACTTTAATTTTGCAAATGTGATGTGCAAGCTGTTTATGATAATGAAAAGCAGAAGCACAAGTGTTATCTTATAATCTGGTGAAGCTTGATAGGATTCTAGCTGATAATGAAAGTCTGGGATGTAGTCAGAATCCTTTAATACTCCACATTTTGATTGCATTCCATATTTCTTATAAGGTTACCTGGTACTAGACGAACTGTACATTGTGTTAGTTTTGCACGCCAATAATCGTTAGCTTTCGTTACATTAATTTCTAAATCTATATTTTTTGGTTTCAAGTTTCTACATGTCTTATGTACACAAATCACTCGTTGTTTCTCACTTATGAATAACTCAATTGTGTCAAGCCACGTACTTTTAGATTTTTCTGTTCATCTATCACGAAAGACTGAGTATTCAGTACTATCGACACGCTATGGCGATCATTCCAGTAACTTCACTATTACGAGAGCTTAAGTAGGAATCCTTCGCGTCCCGGAGACTAAGTCTGTTTTATTTTGTTTACATCCTCGTAGTTATCTTTTCACGGTTTAGTTTAGATCTATTTTTCATTTTGTCTATTGCGTGATTTAGTCTTAGATCATGGAGTTTAAATTGTTAAGTAGTTTTCTGTCTTTCTTGTGTTCTAGTTCGAATCACACACTCACCACTACCACATAGCAACTGTGTTTGCTGTTGCGAAGACATTAGCACTGCAGTAAGTCACCGAATAAAGAATTTGTGTGCGTTCAATTAGTCTCCTACACGTGACTCTGTGGGTCGATTGGGCTCAAGAATTTATCGTACTACCCGTCGCCTACACATTGTTTCAACGTGACATCCAGTTTGGCTTACATTGTAGTCAATTCAAGCTGGCAACCATAACCCATGATTCATAAAGACCTGTTACATTTAGCCCTTAACTGAATAAAACGGTGTATCGTTCAGCGCATTGTCCCAGTCCACTAACGAGTTTCAGGTAGGAAGCTTCAACGTGGCGTACATGATGTCAAAACAGGAACAACACGGCTGAACCGGTGGTCATTTTTGTTATGTAATTGGAAGCAGGGAAGACTCATCACTGACAACTCTTAAGTGTTTGCAAGACAAAGTCGATAATGGAGAGTATTCTTGTTCATCAACTTAAATAAAGTTCAGTTCTATGCACAGTTGCGAAAATATGGTCATTTATTTCTTGCTGTTTTGCTATATCAAGTTAACTTGATCCTCCTTTCTGTTGTAGAAATCAAGGTGTCTCTTACAGAATTGTCCAAGTTTAAGGAGGGAGTTTCTAAAATACAGGAATTGCTGTCTTTGCGAAAAAGCTCAATCTCCATTTGCAAGAGATTAAAACGGATTTATCCCAAGGAAACGAAAAGGCAATTGGTGTTTTCGTTTCTGGCAGTGAAACCAAACAACTGGGTTGGATTCCAAGGAAAACCATCAGTGAAGTGGAGAGAATGGGTCAAATGGAAGACTTAAAGATAAGTCTTATAACTTTTAAGGGGAAAGAAATTTCATTTCATTTTAGTAAAATTGATTGTGTCATAAAAATATTCTCATCTGACTTGTGATTCGTCATCTTCCCCTCTTTTTGTTGTACAAGGTCTTTGAAGAACATTGACACACTGTTAAAACATTTTTGACTGTTAAATTCTGTTTAATTCTGGAGTTAGTGACAACAATTCATGACATATCATGTGATAGCTATTATGCTCACCTGTCTATTAAAACATGGTGTTATTGAATTAAAAAAATAAATATTCTACCTGTGTTTATCTGACTACAATTACATGTTCTTATCTATTCTTCTCATCTATTTTTATTAGCAGTAGTATCATACAGCCACGAAATGGTATAGTTTGGTGTCTGAATGCTATATAATTAATAAAGAACAGGCTTCGGTTATTCAAAGGCTGCATAGTGCTATCCACCGGATAAATCTCTCTATCCAGTGGATAGTGCAATTAGTTTCCCCAATACGTATCCGTTAGATAATGATTTATCCGCTGGATAGTGCTATCCAACGTTTGAACAAGTGGGACGAGGACTTCATATCACAAGCATATCCATACTTGTCCGATTAGGAAAAAAATCAATTACTAAATTTAAATAAGATTTGCCTTTAGTAAACTTTGGAGCTCATCTGAAATTTTTCGTTTATTATTATTATTTTTTTTGCAATTGGGCAACATAGAGACTATTATATATATAAGACAAACAAAGATTGCAAGGCATCTTTAAATGCACACTAAAGCATATTATATGTTTTAACCCTTATCACCTCAACATTAGGTGGATCATTTTCCCCTAACTCGTCTCCCACTCGCAATTGATAGGCAATTGGTTGGTTTAACAGAGACCAAGTTATAGACCTTGAAACATAGCTCAAAATCCATACAAACGTCTCTAATTTTGTGACAGCGTCGCCAAAAACCATGGTTTTTGGGGACGCTTAAACCTAAAAGAATCAAACTTGGTCAAACGACTAAACTCAATGTCATCTTTCATGTGATGGTGTCAATTGATCGATTACTTCAAAATTTGAAACTCGCCCCAGTTCCCTTTTGAATTTCGGAATGGCCAATTGATATGCAAGCTCAGCTTTTCCTTATCTCGCCTTAACTCGCCTAAACTCGCGTTAGCTCGCACATTCTCGTGGCGAGTTCCCAGAGTAGGCCTAACGAGGAACTCGTATGCCAGGAAGTTTAAACCCGAATACAAACATCATGCGACGATTTATAATTCAGTTTTTGGCCCGCCTAAAACAATTAAAGATTGGAACGAGCTGCCGTTGATAAACCAAGCATAGGCACCTTCAAAGCAGCTGCAAACATTTATTTTTCATAAACGTTACGTCTCAATTATTTTGATTTTTTTTTTTAGTACTTGCTTCACGTCCTATAGATTTTTCAAGTTATCAAATGTAGATGTAGATGTAGATGTTGAGAAGGGGCTGATTTCTCTATATTTTGCCTTACAAACCAGGCCTTTTCTGCATAAACCCGCTGGCGTAAAGAAGAGTGGGGCTAAGAAAGGAAAAAGCTCGGTAAACTCGAGATTGTTTACAATCTTCCAATCTAAGTAGACAGTGAAACTGAATACACGATTAATGTCACGTGCATTCCTAGATCGAAATGATCGCACGGACGAATTTCTGGTAATAATCTTTTCTCAAGGGAGGTAAGAAGTTTCTCTGAGCTACCACTGGAAGGTAATCCACACCCAGGTTGTCAGCTTGTGAAGGTCAATCAGGTTTTCTTGAGCTGCATAAACTATTGTGTCTACACTTTAGAAAATCCAACTGTGACTTCATTCTCGTCTGCTTTGCTGTAGGAATAGTGATCTTAACATTTCAAGAGATGACAAGAAGTATGCTGTTGTCCACAGGAAATGTCTGTAGGTTCTTTGCAAGTTCAAGTTATACATTGATGAGACATGCACTACAGGAAGATGACAAGGCGACCGATTCGGCAAACACCTTTCCAATGTTGAGAACAATGACAACTGGAACGCACCTAAGGCAGTCCCTCGTCATTTTAATCTCCATAACCATTCCAAACAACACATGGCGATCTGTGGCCTTTCCCTACATTAAGGTACCACGGAAAGAACAAAATCCATCTTCCAAACCGGCACACTTAATAATCCCCACGGTTTTAACGGACGCTTTTCATTCAATTAATGTATTCCTATGTTTCACTTGGCCATGTTCCCACAATAGCGTAGCTCCATCTCCTCTATATAAACTACACATAACCCATAATTCCTCGATTTTCTCTGACGAAGGGCTAACGCTCAAAACGTCAGCTTTTAGAATCCCTGTGCGGTGGACAATTTAAATTATCAACTCCGTTGATGAAACCAAATCTTTCCAAGTTCCCATTTCGACGGATGTACATTTTTTGCAGGTGTTTGTACTTTTCCAACATCATTTGGACACCATTAGCTTTGTTATGTTGAACAAGGTTGGCTGTCAACTCAATTATCGCTAATTATAAAACACAAGGGTAAGACATTAATAATAATAATAATAATAATAATAATAATAATAATGGTCCTTATTCAGAGTTTTAAATAAACGTTAAACATGTTAAAACTACAATGTAATCATAATAAACACTACTTACGAAAGGGCAGTCGTAATCTATTTCAAATCTATTTAAAATCAAATAGGCATCTATTAACAAAACATTTCTTAAACCTCTCGGTACTAACACATGAGATCTGATAAGGGTGTGCCCTACCGGGTAGGACCCTGCTCCTAAGTGGGCGGAGAAGATCCTGGAGGGGGTGCGAGGGAGTATAAAAAACTCTAATCTACAACCTCAAATGCCCGAATTTAAGGGGCATTGTCGCGCTAATGTACCATCACTTTAAAAAGCTTAAAACTGCCAATGCATCACTGGAAACCTTAAAATAATGGTCTAGTTTTGCTTCCCATGACTGCAGTACTGCATTGACGCTATAAACTCCTGTATGCCATCAAAGCTGACAAGGATGGAAATGGATTGAACGGAAAAAAATTGGCCAGATTTTTCAAAATTTCAGCCTATGCATTGAAAAATCACCAGAAAAATTGTTATGGTTAGCTCTCCCTGCTAAAATGTCATTGGAATTCATCTTGTTGATTCTGTAGGAGCGTTTTTTGCACGATAACAGGCAAAAGGCAGTAATTCTGGCAGAATTGAACCAAAAACCGCAAAAATCCCGATGACAGTGCTCCTTTAAGTGCTCTTTTCTGTAGTGTATCAGTTTGGCTAAAATATTTAGTGTAAGCAGCAACACCCCAAACACGAATGCAGTAAGCAAAGAGTGACATGATAAGAGAATTAAAAAGGTGGTGAAGGTAGTGATGTGCATACGTTTTAGAGCTCTTTTCATGAAATCATCAAAATGCTTATCCCAATTTGCAGGAGTTTCCTGAAATGTTACCCCTAGAAGCTTGAGATAGAGTACACCATTAATGTTGACAATTGGGTCAGGAGGGGGTAACAGCGTTCTGCGTTTTATAACAAGTTCCTTGGTCTTGGTTAAGTTTCATCAAATTTTTTCTCTGCCCAAACTAAAATTATATTAAATATTATTTTTCTACTTCCTCAGAGGCATTATCATTAACACTAGGCCCAACAGGTATACAACACGTAATATGATCTGCATTTTTGGTCATTAGTTAAGTCTGCGAGATGGGACTTATATCATTAACCATGATGGTGAAAAGAACAGGCCCCAGAACAGTGCCCTGGAAAACACCACGGTTTATAGGCAGGGATGGAGTGATGATATTATCTACACATACCCTTTGTTGACGATCTCTAAAAAAGTCAATAACCCAATTAACGATGTGGGGGTTAATGTCAGGCACTACTTCAAGTTTATCAGTTACTAATTTATGGGAAACTGAGTCAAAGGCTTTTGAGAAATCAAAAGGCAGGAATCTGACAAAGTTGGCAGGACCATCGAGCCTTTTCATCCAGGAGTGCTGGTTATACAAAAGGGCAGGCTCGGTCCCACAATCTTTCTTATAGGCAAATTGAATTGAAGGTTTCCTCAATTCGAAATCCAGGACTAATCTCTCTAAAAACTATAACTACACGGTTACACTATTGTAATCATCTATACTTTGGATTACCAGAGTATAAAGTGAAGAAGTTGCAACAAATCCAGAAAATTGCTGCTCGCTCATTGGTTGCCTTTCTCATACCGGATTGTGTAAGTAAGCATCTTCTACTTGTCTATAAATCATTGAATGGTCTTTTCCCGCAATATCTAATGGAACTCCTCGTGCATCGGAAATCAACTTGGTCTCTTCACTCGAACTCTCAAGACCTAATAATTGCTGCCAACTTGTAAAACCGAAACATATGGTGACAGGGCTTTCTCTGTATGCGCTCCGAAGCTTTGGAACACTGATCCGTTAGAAATACGACGTTCCAGTACACTTTTATTATTTAAGAAAGAACTCAAGACTTTCCTTTTTATTAAATTTATTAAGAGTAACTCTTTATCATATCTTTAATTTTTTTTAGGTATTTTACTAGTCTTAGTTTTCTAAGTTATCTTTAAGATATTTTTGTAAAGCGCCTCGGGCAAATAATGGATGTGTGCGCTGTATAAATGAACTATTATTATTATTATTATGTAGAATTTAGCACAGGGATTTTCCCTGGGAAGATTTTCCCTGCCAGCTTCTTTGACACTGAATCCAATGCGCCTACAACCACTGGCACCACTTTTGTCCTTGATTTCCAGATCCTGTTAATCTCTCTCGCCAGGTCTTGGTACTTTTCATACTTTTCAGTTTCTTTCTACAGTACGTTACTACCTCCGGGAACAGCTATGTCCACAATGATTGTTTCCTTTGTCTTCTTTTTCTAAATTACAATGTCTGGCCTCCTGTGGGGGATTTCACGGTCTGTTTGGATGGTAAAATCCCACAAAAGTTTAACCTCCTCATTCCCTTCTACGCTTTGGGGGGGAATGCTCATACCACTTGTCACTGCACTAAACTCCATATTTCTTGCACACTTCCCAATGAATGACCCGCCCAACAACATCATGCCTCTTTTTATATTCTGTCTGCGCAAGCTTGGGGCAACTACACAAAATATGCTGCACAGTTTCATCGTGACTACCACACATTCTGCATTTGGATGACACATGTTGGTTTTCAATTCTGGCTTTTACGGCGTTGGTTCTTAGTGCCTGATCTTGCGCGGCAAAAATAAGCCCTTCTGTCTCCTTCTTCAATTCACCAGTTCTTAGCCAGTTCCAAGAAACACCAGATAGGTCCTCTGTCTCTCTCTTGAACTACCCATGTAGCGCTTTCCAGACCTTTTCCTCTTCATCCTTTCCTTATACTCCTTTGGCGTTTCAATTTCATCGACATTCTTTTTCTTCCATGCAGCTTTCAACAACCATTCCTGGCTCTGGCAGACATAGACATTGATATTTCTTTCTTCAATACTTATAGCGTCCTCAACACTAATTAGTCCACGCCCTCCTTCTCTTCTTGGTAAGTACAGGCGGCTTCCGTTGGACCCGGGATGAAGAGCGCCATGGATGTTAATAGTTTCCTGGTCTTACGATCCAATTC
This sequence comes from Galaxea fascicularis, assembly GCA_948470475.1. Classification (NCBI taxonomy): domain Eukaryota; kingdom Metazoa; phylum Cnidaria; class Anthozoa; order Scleractinia; family Euphylliidae; genus Galaxea; species Galaxea fascicularis. The sequence goes on from OX419336.1 coordinate 33,987,500, forward strand.
AGCAAGCTCACTCTCTGTCCAGTTTACAATCCCCCCACTGTACCGAAGTAGGGATACAGCCCAGCTGTTAATAGCCTTTATAGCATACCCAGCATTTAACTTTGAGGATGAAGTTTTCTTCACTCTCCTGATGTACTCCCTCTTGATACTTCTCTTCACTTCGTCATGATTACTATCATCGGCCTCCAACACTCCCAGATATTTATAACGTTCAGCATCATCTCCAGTACTTCGGATAACTCTTCCATCAGGCAATCTTATGCCCGCTGACTTATCCAGCTTGTCTCTTTTCATTACCATCGTTGCACACTTCTCAATTCCAAAATCCATACCAATGTCACTGCTGAACACCCGGACAGTATGTACAAGTGAGTTAATTCCTTCTCATTTCTTCCATGTAATTTCAGGTCGTTCATAAACAGTAAATGGTTTATCTTGCCCTCTCCCCTGCTGAGTTGGTAGCCTGCTCCTGATTCGTTCAGTACACTGCTGAGAGGTAGCATTGCAATCACAAATAACAAAGGGGATAAGGAATCCCCCTGGAATATTCCTCTCCTGATGAACAATTCACCAAGGTCCTTACCACATGCTGTAAGTTGTGTTTTCCAGGACTCCATGCTTTCCCTCATTAGCCGTTTTACGTTATTTGCAGCCCCTACAAGATCTAGTGACTCTAATATCCAGGAATGGAGGACAGAATCATATGCCTTCATATAATCAATCCAAGCAATTGCTAAGTTGGTTTTCCTCAGCCTGCAGTCACGAAGTATTGCCCTATCTATAACCAGTTTTTACTTTGGTCCTCTGCTCTCCTTTCGGCACCCTTTCTGCTCATCTGGTAACAATGATCTGTGGTGGAGATGTTGGTACAATCCTCTGCTATGATCCCTGTGAGTACTTTCCACATTATTGGTAAGCATGTTATTGGCCTATAGTTCCTCACAGCATTCCCTTTCACCTTGTCTTTGATCAGCTGAACAGTTCGTCCCCTTGGGTTTGTCATCCATTCGGGAATGCCCCTGCCATCAAGGTATTCTTGCAACTGCAGCGCCATCCGTTCATGTAGTTTCGTCATGCTCTTCAACCAGGGGCCGGGAGCCTTCCAGTTTGGGATCTTCCTTAACGTTGATCGTAACGTTTCAATATTAATGGTCAGATCATCTTGTTGTTCTAACTGGGCCCTTCCCTTTAGGTCATTTAACCAACCAGGATCTCTTCTGTATTCCACTGGCCGGTCCCAAGTATTACTCCAAAACTCTCTGGCTTCATTAGCATCAGGAGTTGGTTGGCCACTTCCCTGTGAGTCATCAACGTCTTTGTAAAACTGCCTCTGATTAACCTCAAATAACCGGTTCTGTTGGTATTGCACAATTCGGTCATTGTATCGCTTGATTTTATGAGCTTTTGCACTGATACGCTGTTTCAGTTCTTCAATCACAACTACGACCCCCTTGGTTTCTATTTTGTACTTTCTCCACAACTGATTCCTGATTCTAGGCCTACTGCACTCGTTTCTACAGACATGCTCTAATCGGCTGAGGTCTTTTCGCAGCTGATCCACCTGTCCTTGTAACCGTCTTTTCCACCATGGTTCTTTAGTTGCTTTCTTCTTGCCAGGTTTGAGACCCAGTCAGTCACTACTACGGCAGTGGGATACAGTAGCCCGTTGGTTTCTGAGATGTTTTTTGTTTGCAGTTGGGCCGCTACTTCTTCTACAACCTGGAGCTCCTCTGTTATCCTTCGCTTTGCAATTTTCTTCGACGCTGGTACTTTGTCTTGGTTTTGACTCAGTCTGATTTCATTCAGTCTTTTCCAAATTACCAGTTGGTCTTCAGACATTTGCCGAGGTGCTTCATCACACCGTTCACTCTGTACCTGGGCTTCTTGCGCCGTCTCTGAGTCCAACTCCTTTACATTCTCGACAGGAAATTCATGCTCGTTACCATCTTTAGCTTCCTCTACAACAGCTGTCTCATTTTGTTCATCACAGTTTCCATGCTTGTTCCTCTTGATCTCTTCTAGCTCCACAGTTATGAACCATTTACTTTTCAAGATAGTACGGGCCTAGTCTGCAAGCCTCTGTTGAGTCACTTTTATCATTCCTTTCTCATCCCACAACCTAAGCATTCTCTGGCGGTACCCTCTTTTCTCCGGGATGCTCTTCAAATAGCATTCCATCAAAACCGTGTTCTCTTCGACTGACCATTTCCTTCTTCCCTTTCTCGAACCACTCTCTTGAGCAGCAGTAGCTGGATAACGATCGGGTGCTGGCTGCTGACCCCCAATAACCCTGCCGGGTGAGGTACCTTCGTCACAGACTCCCGTCCCATTCACGCCGTTACTCATATTCGAAATAGACATACTTATTATCACATATGTGAGAGATGGCATTATTATTCGTGGTGCCACCACTAGATAGAATACCGAACAAGGTTTTACAGAGCCCTATATACCCTGTGCTGTAACCGTAGCAAGGGTGGCTGCAGGGTTGCTAACACTTGCCAAAGGTGTCACCCCAGACTACGGTGGGCGGGGTCGTCCATGTCCCCGTGGTAGGCTGAGGCCCAACCTGTCCCACTTCAGTGCCCAAATTATCATCATCATCATCATTATTATTATTATTATTATTGTTATTATTATTGTTATTATCTTTGTTCAACATCATGTTCTGGCTGTTGTCATTGCCGTAATTACTTCCATTAGGCGAGTCACAACAAATGACCAAGGGCTAATGGAATTATCTCTTCTTCACATTTCCAGTACCTTCCTCAATATCCTTGCAGTTCCCAACAACGCAGTCTTTTGCACCACTCCAACACTGAATGTTATCCCTAGCTTTTCAATCCACCTATCAAATCCTTTGGTGACACTTCCAAGGGCCCCTATTACTACAGGTACAACCTCCACCTTTTTAAGTTTCCACAATCTTCCAATCTCCCTCTTCAAATCCTGATACTTTTCTACTTTTTCTCTTTCTTTTTCCTCCACTCTTACATCAGCTGGTACAGCAATATCGATGATTAGCCCCTTTCGCTCTTTCTTGTCAATTACAATTATGTCTGGTCTTCTCGCCTCTATCACGTTGTCACACTGAACATTGATATCCCACAAAACCTTAACTTCTTCATTTTCTACTACTCCTTCTGGGACATGTTCATACCACTTTTCCGTATGCTCTAAGCCATTCTTCTTACAAAATTCCCAATGGACTTTCTTTGCTACATTGTCGTGTCGTCTCTTATATTCCTTCTGAGCCAATTTCTCACATCCACATACTAGGTGTTGCACGCTTTCACCTTTTTTCCCACATAATCTACACAGGGGGCTTTCACTGGTCTTATCTATATGATGCTTTACATAATTTGTCCTGATGGCCTGTTCCTGTGCTGCACATAACAACGCTTCTGTCCCAATCTTCAAATCACATTTGGATAACCATTGCCACGTTTTATCCTTATCAACATTCTCTGGCATTTCCCTGACAAACTGTCCATGCATTTTCTTTTCAGTCCAGTTTTGTTTAAGTTCCTGTGCTCTCTGATTTTTAAATTCACCACTTGTTAAAACATCTTCCGTATTGATTGTCTCAGCTGCAGAAACTCCCCTAATGAGATCTTCCTCAGAATTGGCAACATAAAAACCCAAACTATTTTCTTCTTCTCTAACACAATGTTCCACACTCATCAGGCCTCTGCCTCCCTCTTTCCTCTTAATGTACAATCTGTCCACATCGCTCTTTGGATGTAATGCTCCGTACATTGTCATTGTTTTCCTTGATTTCCTATCCACGTTTTTCAATTCACTCTCTTTCCACTCTAGTATTCCTGCTCCGTATCTGAATACAGCCACTGCCCATGTATTTATTGCTGTTATTTTGTTTCTCCCATTTAGTTTTGATTTTAGAATCAATCGAAGCCGTCGCTTATATTCCTTTACTGTTTTTTCTTTCATTTCATTCTCTTTGATCTTATCTAATTCAACTATACCCAAATATGTGTATCCTTCCTTTTCAACTTCCTTCATTACTTCATCATTTGGAAGCTTTATTCCATCACATCTAACAACTTTCCCTCTCTTCAAAGTAAGGATTCCACATTTTTTCATTCCAAATTCCATCCCAATATCAGTACTAAAGATGTGAACAGTTCTCACAAGTGTATCAATTTGTTCTTCACTCTTGGCAAACAGTTTCAAATCATCCATATACAACAAATGATTTAGTTTGTATTCTTTCTTTCCCCATTCATAGTATGCATTTACCCTCCGAAGTATCAATGACAGTGGTACCATACACAACACAAACAATAGTGGCGACAAACTGTCTCCCTGAAAGATCCCTCTTTTCACATCCACCTCCCCAAGATCTTTAGCATTAGATGTCAACAATAACTTCCATTGCTCCATACTATTTTCCAATAAATTTCTCACGTTCTCTGCAATTCCAAACACCTGCATACATTCCTTGATCCAACTATGTGGAACATAATCATATGCTTTCTTGTAATCGATCCAGGCCATAGATAGATTGGTGTGTCTTTTCTTACAATCTCTCAATACAGTCTTATCGATAAGTAATTGATCTTTTGTTCCACGGCTTCCCCGTTTACATCCTTTTTGTTCTTCTGGCAAGAGTTTCTCTCGTTCAAGATAATTGTACATCTCTTCAGCTATCATTCCCGTTAAAAGTTTCCACATCAGTGGAAGGCATGTAATTGGGCGATAGTTTTCTGCTGCATTACCTTTTCTCGGATCCTTCTGACAGAGTACAGTTCGACCATATGTCATCCATGCAGGTACACTATCTTCTCCCATCAAGATCGTATTCATCTGACTAGCAATCCGCTCATGAAGATTGCTAAGGTTCTTAATCCAATAACCTTGAACCCCATCCTTCCCTGGAGCTTTCCAGTTGGGCATCCTTCTACATTGTTTCATTATCTTCTCAGTAGTTATGACCACATTTTCTTGAAAATGTTCTTCATTCTCCAAATCATTTTTTAAATCTTTCAGCCATTCTGCCTCTAGGTTATGCTCTTTTTCAACACTCCAAATATCACTCCAAAATCGTTTACTCTCTTCCACATCGGGCACATCATTTGGTCTTACCCCACCTCCATTGAATTCTGCATATACCTTCTTCTGATCAAAATCAAAGATTTTGTTTTGTCTGAATTGTTCAATTCTCTGCTCATATCTTCTTATTTTGGCACTTTTCGCAAGCAACCTTTGTTTCAATTCTTCAATTACAGTTTTCAGCCCTTTTCTTTTTACTCCATATTTTCCCTTTAATTCACTCAATTTACGTTTTTTCTTCAATCCCAGTTCTCCTTTTAATTCCCTTTCCAGAAAGTTGACTTCTTGTTTCAGCCTCTTTATATCTCCCTCAATCCTACGTTTCCATCTTGGTTCATTTTTCTTCCTATGCTCTGCTTTCTTCAATCCTATCTGATCTGCAACCCACACACTTGCAGCTTGAATCAAATTATTTGTCTCTGTAATACTCTTGCTTTTGATATACTTAATCGCTTCATTTACTCTATTTGTTTGAACCTTCAAAACTTTCCTGTCCACTTTCTTAAACATAATACCATCACATGTTCTTCCTTTCTTCATTATTTCCTTTAATTGTTCAACGATCATCCGATGTTCTTCATTCATATCGCCTTCAATATCACCGATACTGTCTTCTGCATCATTTATTTCTTCTTCACCTGCCCCACCATCACTTTCCACTGTCTCTGCTTCCACTGTGACATCTTGCCCTTCATAAAGATCATCCTGGGGTTCATCTTCTATTTGTCTTTTGATTGCTTCTAATTCAAGTTCTGACAACCAGCCGTTCTTTCTGATTGCCCTTGCTTGGTCACACACACGTTGCTCCGTTGATTCAAACATTCCCCTGTCTCTCCATTCTCTAAACATTCTTTGTCTATATCCCCTGATAGGTTTACCTTCTTCATCAAACGGCTTACTTCTGTAAAAACATTCCATCACTACCTTGTTCACTTCCTTATTCCATTTCATTCTTGCTGATGACGACCGGGTCCCTGCTGCTGTGCCGGGGAACACCTGCCGGGCGAGGGGCCTTCACATGACGTTGCAGTCCCATTCACGCCGTTATTCTCAGAACTCTGATTCAAAGTTTCACTCATTTGAGGTTTTTGTGACTTTTAGGTTACACAACCACCGGACTACATTTTGTCTGACCTCTAACCTTCGACCTTACTGGCTTGGGTGACCCTACCAGGAGCAGTTGCTCCAGCCAGCATAGCTCGTGTGTTCATCGAGGTGCGCAAGCCGCCCCACCACGCCAAGGTAGTAGTCCATGGGGGGATTGTTATTATTATTATTATTATAATATTATTATTATTATTATTATTGTTATTATTATTATTATTATTATTATTATTATTGTTATTGTCACTTGTAATCCTTGGCTTGCTTGTTTAGTCTCTGAAGTACCGGGTCCAATACATGGGCTACTTGATTGACAGAACCTTTCTAAGGATGCGAGCTGTTCACAGAAGAGTAATTTTTTGGAGCTCATCAATTCTTCTTCTTCTTCTTCTTCTTATTATTATTATTAAAAGTCCCATGATAATATCAGTGACAGATATTGGTCTAAGCTGGCCCAAACCAGAAACAATAATCTTCTCAGGGATAGGTCGTACATTTGCAGTCTCCCAGGTCTCAGGCATTTGCTGTGTAATGAAAGAGACATTCAAAATGTATGTTATCACAGGAGTGAGTTCCAGGGCATATTCCTTCCAAAACCAAAACGGCAGTTCATCTAGACCAGTTGCAGTCCTTTTCACATGCGATAGTGCCTTAGAGAAGGACATTTCGTGGATCACCGGGACGTTCTGATGCTCCGTAATTTCCAACCGGGCAGGCCGGCCGGTTCAACTTAGTTCAGGTCTGAGTTAATAGACTGAAAGTAAGCATTAATATTGTTCACATTAAATAAAGATGACAAATTGATACTCAAACCAACACGCCCAGTTAATTTATCCACCACTTTCCACGAAGGTTTACTGCCGGTGAAATGTTTTTTGTTGTTAAATTTGATAAGATTTACCTGAGTTTCTTCAATAAACTTGGTTATTCTCGGTTGTTAGGTATCGTTCTCGTATTTTCTACCATTCCTCAATAGCTTATTCCTTTTGGAAAGTAGATGCTTTAACAGAGGCCGGGCGACATGAAGGACGGGTCTTTCGATGACATTTTGACCCGTACAGTGGGAAAGCTGTTCTTGCACTCTTTATGGATAATACAATAAAACGTATCGGTAGCAACGTTAACATCATTTTCAGCAAGGATAGGCGACTAGTCGATCGTCTGTAATTTCTGTAACATTGAACTCTTATTTTTTTATTTTTTACACTACCAGCAGTACTAATACGTATACTATACTTGCGTCTACATTTGCGCAATTGTTACTTGCACTACTTATACTTACACTGTTTATACATGCACTAGTAAGAATACATACATTACAATACAGCCACTAAGTTAAATTAGGGTTGGTTAGTAACATTGCTCTTTTTATTACCGATAATAAAATACATCAGCAGCATGTAAAATTGAAGTGAAAAATTCCACGTGCGATGAAATTTCGGGAGTGTTTTTTTAGCAACTGCTATTTCTTTAAGAATTTCAAGTTTTCCGGTAACGAACGAAAGAAAGGTTTGGAAATCTATAACATCTCCGCGAAGGCTTGTGCAGAAAATGCAATATGTGGTTATTCGTAAACAATAATTTAGAACTTGCCAATGCTTTGCCCTTACTATCATGCCAACCGTAGAGTGAGGGTCCAAAATAGGGTTTTGCAATCCCGCATCCCGCCACCCTTTTCGGCCTTATCCCGCCATCCCGCCATATCGACAGCCTCTATCCCGATCCCGCCATAAAACTCCGTAACTATTCATCGTTATAGTAAATGAGAAAGTCAATTTTATACCCATTTTAACTAACTGTGACTGATTAGCTCAATGGCAATTCAGATTTTAATAATTAATTTAATTTTAATACGTATTCAGAGAATTACTTACGTGAGCTTCGGTTCATCTAGGGCCACTTAAGGTATACAGAAATAAAAAAAAACAAATCGACTGCTAAACCGTACTGGACGACCAAATCGGGATGTTACACCGACTAGAAAGTCGACATCTCGAGTAACTTGCTGGCTGGTTTCCCAAACCACTTTCCTCTCCTACAAAACCTTCGCATCACCTTCTTCCTTTTCTGCCTCCGATGAGCCCGAGGCTACTGGCGGTGTCGCCATCATGCCCAGAAACGACCTCGACCCGACCTCTATAATCTATAAAGTAAACTAGTCAAACTGTGGAGATAATTCTAAATAAGATATATATTGATGAAATAGCGTGCTCTCTGTCCTATCTCCTATCTGTTGTTTTATCGTGACATGCGTTTCATATTGCCGATCTTTGAGCGATGGTCTAACAAGCAGATAGTAATTATTTGGTCTATTTGCATGCTGTCTTGTTTTTAATAAGACAAACCAACAAGATTCTGTTCGCGCAGTACAATAAATACCCTTCTTTCAACTTCAAACAACTGAAAGATTTTAAGAGTTAAAGTGACCTTTAAAAATTTAAAAGTAAAAAAATACAAGCTGTTTTAAGAGTCTACAAACTAATTTCACATTGTAAAACAAGGTATCAGTCAGATCAGTATCTGCGCGCCTTGGACGAATGGACGAACACGAACCCCGACGTACACGCAAATTGATCCAAATTGGGGTCAAATTGGGTCCCAGCACCAACCAATCGCACTCCGCGTAATGACAGATGCATCATAAAGTATTTATTTTAGTGTAAACAGATCGCCACTGAGCACCGTGTACCAATTGAAAATAAAACTTCATTTATCAACAGAGATCTTGCTGAAAGAGGTTTTATGGCCGTTTTTGAAGGTCTTTTTTCACGTGTTCCATCCCGCATCCCGCCATTAATTTTTTAAACATCCCACATCCCGCCTGCGAAAATACAAGCATCCCGGTCTCGCCAGGGAAGTTTCATCCCGTATCCCGCCCCTAAAATTTTTCGTATCCCGCATCCCGCCTTGATTTTAAGCCTCATCCCGCATCCCGCCAAACCTATTTTGGACCCTCTAGAGTATATGGCTTGTGGATAATGTTATTGTTTCATTTGCTTTTTGGTACCACCAGTCTTGAAACAGAACCCAGAAATCGATTGTTAGTGAGCAGTTTATTAGCAGGTGGTACAGCGTTTGCTCTTCTGCGTTGCATAAGTGGCATATGGGGCTTTCTGAAATGCCGTCTCGATAAAGTGTAGCACGGGTTGGAAGCACGTTATGAATGACTTTATACTGGAACATTATTACTTTTACTTCATTTGTGACTGCAAATGGCATAAGATAAACTTTCTGGATGGAATTTTCAGTAAATCCGTGGCGTAGAATTTTGGGTTCGGCAGTGGGAGGAACGAAGATGGTGTTTAAAAGAGCGGAGTAAATAGAACTGGTTTTTAAGGTGTCGACAGTGGTATCGTGTGTGTCGTTCAGAGTAGGGTTTTTCAGAAAAGTTTTCCAATTTTTGGGATTGGGATTTGGGATTACCAGGCCATAATACGTGGTGAACGGAACTTTTAAATTGAATGTTGTTGCAAGTTCATGCAACTTCAAAAACTCCTGATTTTGGTTTAATAAATTGCTTATCTTGGTAATGCCGGCGTCGTACCAATTTTTATAAAAAACAGTTTTTTTTCCTAGTAGAATTTTCCTATTATTCCACTGTATTTCTGTTTTGGGATTAGTTTTGGAATCGATGCCCGTTGAGATTTTGAACTCGCACCAATAATCTAACACTTTTTTTTATAAAATGTGGGAAACTTATCATCAAGGTCTAGTATGCCTGTTGTACAGTTGCATTTTGTTAGGAAGGCAAGACCGACATAGAGCTGGTTAGGAATTATTTTCCGGGAGGCTTGTGACTCGTCTTGAATTCTATTGACCCAAGTAATTTTGAGCGCTTTTTCCATGGTCTTAAAATCGCACATTTTTAATCCTCCGTTTTTCTTTTCTCCAATTATGGTGTTTCTCTTGATTTTAGGGGGTTTTCCTGCCCAAATAAATTTGAAAATTAGCTTATTTATTTCTTGGACGTAGTGATCTGGAACAAGGAGCACGGAAGCCGAATAAATTAATTTTGATATCCCAATTGTTTTAACTATGTTAATCTTTCCATATATAAAGAGTTAGATTTCTCCGTTGCCAAGTGTTCAGCGTTTTCTCGAGGTTAAGTATTTTTAGTCTGTTAGCACTTTCTTGGTTGTAAGAAAAGAAAACACCGAGGGCGTTGATAGGTTCTTTTGGCCACTTAAAGTGCCTATCACCCCAAATTATTTTTTTCGCCAAAATGAATCTTTGCACCTGTTCGAAACGCATAGCGACCTTTTTTCTCTATTTTTAATAACTCCCGCCTTTTTACAGGCTTCAAAACTTACGAAAAACCAAGGATCGTTTGTTTCGCGACCGCGTCAGAAGGGGAATGGGTCTATTACCGATTCGACGTCAAAATCTACTTTGCATGCATATTTACAAAGAGTTAATGCGATGCAAATCAGTTTGTGACGTCAAATCGGGAATAGACCCATGCCCCTTAGTGACTCGGTAGTGAAACAAACGATGCTAAGTTTAGAAGCCTATAAAAAGTTAAGATTTGTTGAAAAAAGGAAAAAAATGCCACAATGCGTTTCGAACAAGTGCAAAGATTTATTTTAGCGAAAAAAAAATTTGGGGTGATAGGCACTTTAAAGCCAAACGGTTCATCTGTTCTGTCTTTCCATTCGCCTTACCACATTGCTTCGGTTTTAGTGGTGTTTATTTCTAGGCCAGAATGTTCTTTGAAATCGTAACACTCTTAATAGACACG
>OX419336.1:34008414-34060914 GCA_948470475.1 Galaxea fascicularis
GCGGAGCTCCACAATTATTTCCTCAATAGGCCATTTTAGAGTTGCGTAGGGAACTGGGGCGAGTTTTATATTTTGAGTAATCGATAAATTGACACAACTACATAAAAGATAACGTTGAGATTGGTCGTTTGACCAAGTTTGATTCTTTTAGGTTAAACAGAGACCAAGTTATGGACCTTGAAACATGGTTCAAAATCCATACAAACGTCTCTAATTTTAGGCTGCGTCCCCTAAAACCATATAAACTCTTAAAAATATTATTCAGTTTTCTGACAACTGTAAAATCCCGTTGGATACCTACTATTTGCAAGTAACTGAGGTGAAAATCAATATGTTTGTCCATTTTTAAGGATATCACAGAATTCACCAAAAAAAATAAAGAGTTTGTATGGTTTTAGGGGACGCAGCCTAAAATTAGAGACGTTTGTATGGATTTTGAACCATGTTTCCAGGTCCATAACTTGGTTTCTGTTTAACCTAAAAGAATCAAACTTGGTCAAACGACCAATCTCAACGTTATCTTTTATGTAGTTGTATCAATTTATCGATTACTCAAAATATAAAACTCGCCCCAGTCCCCTACGCAACTCTAAAATGGCCTATATTAGCATTTACAGATAAACTAATATGGCAATGCCACAGGACTTGAGCCATGACTCCAGTAAGGACTTCTCTATATTGTGATTACATATGTATATATTTTTACTGTTTTGCTGCAGAACCAAAGCCACCATTCAATCAAGTGCAAATTTTTCGAAATATCATCGGGCTTTATTTCACAGGAACTATATGATTATGATGAGCAAAAACGATTAACAAACTTTTCTTCAACACAGTTTAATTACATCTGATTACATTTCGATACAAATAGTAAAAATCACTTCACTAGGTTAACAATTCTAGTGTCCCACTATTAAACCAACTTGACAACCGACATCGGTGACATTTTAATCTATCAAAACAAAATATTTTACAGCAAAAGTGCGATAACACCTCAAAGTGAGCTCTCTTCGACACCGCCCATAAAAGAACAAAAGTACTTTGCTCGCCTTGTTTTGAACATTTTATGGTGTTATTCTTGTGATCTATTACAGTAAAGACGATAGAATGTGCCGTAGATGTCCTTTTTACAATAACATGGAAAAACGTTGAGCGAAATCGACTTTACTTTTCCTTGAGAAAAGTGACTGCGACAGACTGATCGAGCATAGTATTTTAGCGATGAATCAACTCAGATGATCAACTGCAATTATGTAGTGATGTTGAGAATGGTTTTATTCTTGACTTCGATCAATTACAAATATTGCAAACAACAAACCTTGACTACAAGTGGTGGGTGGTACTATTTTTTACATCACTGTTAATGATAACATCTGACTCAGGATTTGTGAAAAACATTTTTCAGCCGTAAACATTGAACAAAGGAGTTTTTACTGCAATAGCCTTGAAAATCTGCGATTTTTTAACTAACAACGAGAATTGCTTTTGAGGGACAACATATCGCTGGCATTTCCAATGCTGCAGCTGTTAAAAATCGCGTTTACGTTTGGCAACGAGTTCTCGATTACTCTTTGCGAGTTTCCAATAATGTCAACAAAGCGAAGCCGAGTATATAAACCGTCCGGACTTCGCTTGGCTTTTCTTCAACCTATTCTTTGCCCAAAAAATGAGCGACAGCAGGGAAAGCGAAGAGTTTTAGGATAGTAAATGAAATATTGGATCGAAAATATGCATTTGGAAAAAAGACGAGCATTTTTAGTCGAAATTAAATAAACAGCATGAAAAGAACAAAAGGTAAGAAAACAAAAAACGACACCGGCGAATGTTTCTTCGGCGTTCCTCGTAGAAATTGGAAAACTAAGACAAGTAACAAACATAACTCGTAGTCACAGAGACAAGTCACCATTTGTCATATAAAAGACACAACAGGAGTACTAACCTGCCAGTCAACAAATTTATCACTCCGAACACAGAGCTAAATCAGAAGCCGTCATTTCACACTGCAAAAGTATAATTCATTTGCTACCCAGATACAAATCCTTAGCGGGCCTTAAAGTTTTTCACCGTCACTTTGTGTTACTTCCCGTGTCCACCAAGGAAGCTTCTTCAATTAAGGATTTTTAGCGGCAAAACCGTCCAGTTCATTATTACACAGCAAAAGTCATCAATCAAAGACAGCGTCTGCATGATTAAAACCCTGCGAAACCAGACAATCTTTTCTCTCGAAGATCCGTAAACTATAAAATAGCAAACCCAGGCAATCCAATTTGTTCCTCTTAACATCCAAAGGCTGATTCTCATCGGTTTAAACAAAAAAAGAACTGAGAAGTAGTCAAGGTAGGCGGCGAATATTGCTTACAGGACGAAAACTTGAGCCTCGTTTTGGCCTGGCTTGAGCCTGCGATCCAATTGAAAACCAGTACCTGATCAGCGGTCAACTTCAAAAAAACAGCTGACCGCGACAGCTCATAACTTGAGCCCGCAATATGGTCACGTGATACTGGTCAGAGGATACGTTGTTTTGACAGGTGTCAATTGACCATAACATGGATGTCTAATATCAAAGATGTCTGCTGTAAACTCAACTAGATGGTCAGCTGGAGTATGGCCGCCATGTTGGATTATTTTTATTATTATTAGGACATTATTAATTATTGTGCGACGTCGTCGTCGTCGTCGTCGGTCGCGCCCACGAGCAATACCGCTAGCCAAGCTTACCATGAGAAAAGCAGTTGACGGGTTTCTATAGGTATGGGGCTCCGCTTTGCGGCCCTTCGGGCCGCTGGAGCTCCGCTATGAAATAGCCTGTACCATACGCCGCTTCATTAGATTCAAGAGGATTGATGAGAGGAACTATACGCACTGAAGGAATTAGACTCTTCAGAAAGCGCTCTTAATTTAGCAAGTGCGAAACGTCCTCAGTTTTCCATACTAGTAAAGAAGAAGAAGAACAAACAGAAGAAGAATCTGAAGAAGAAGAACAACCCCAACCATCCACAAGTAAAGAACCAATGATAATTAATATAGATAAAGGTATCACAGAACAAGCTAAAGAATTATTGGAAAAAAAGAAATTGGGTTTGCTATCTACATATTTAAATAAAACAGAAGAAGATATTAATAAGACTTTGAAAAAAGTTAAGACCACAATAAAACAAAATGATAATTACATTGCCGAACGTGTAACACAAAAAGGCCAACCACTTGCAAAATTATCAGTAAAGCGGGAACATAACGTCGGCAACAGTACGTAAAATGGACGAAAATGATATTTATAACGATTATATACAACGATTAGAACATGTAAAAGCAGCCCCTAAATACACAGGTAAGGGTATTAGAAATTATAGACAACCAAGAAAAAAATGCTTACAAAATTAATAATAATCAATATGGTGGGCTAATGATTGATGTCTCAAAATTGATGAATAATATGTTATTATATGCTTACAAAGATGGAAATTTAGTATACAATACACCAGTTGATAGATCACTTATAAATCTACTGACTAAAAGGTACAATCCTAAAACAAAATATAGTATTGATGCAATGAGAGTTTTCAATGATCTTAACATGCTTGCTAATATGCCAAAACATAAATCTTCAGGTAAATCAAAAATGATAGGATCAAGTCTGGCTTATTGTCAAAATCCGAATCAATTAGCAGATCGAATGAAAATAATTATAGGATCAATGATGGCTGGTAACAATAGTCCAGTTTTAAAAAATGATCTATCTCAAATAAATGATGAAATGCTTAGAATAGGAGCTATTGATAAAATAATGCATGAAAAATTATATAACAAATATATATGGATGTGAACACTGTTTTAGTTTTCAAATCAATTGATGCAAAAAAACAAAATCCTATAAATAAACCTGGAGATTTTACAATAAAATTTACACCTTCACTACAATTAGATAGTAAAAAACAACATCATTTAGCTCTTGATCATATTTGCATGACAGCTAGTTGGCATAATGTAAGACCTATTTATAATAAATAGTCCTTAAAGCTCCACAATGCACACATTTATCACCGAGGTATAGTTTTGAATAAATCCTAAGCTTTTTATTTACCGCTAAACTGTTACCCTGTTTGTTGCACAACCAAGTATAGGGAGACTGGATACAAATTAATAAACCATGAGGGGTGCGGCTTCATAACAATAATAATAATAATAATAATAATAATAATAATAATAATAATAATAATAATAAATGACAATTTTTATAGCGCCCTATCCAAAAGCTCTAGGGCGCTTTACAATCAAGGTAAAAAGTTAAGAATAATAATCAAACATAATCATTCATTAAAATAACGCTTATAACGATAAGTTTTAAGATTCCGCTTAAAGGCGTTAAGATCTTCGCTATGTTTTATGGTCTCAGGAATGTCATTCCATAGCTTAGGTGCAGAAACAGAAAAAGCGCGATCACCAAAAGATTTTAACTTAGAACGAGGAATCACTAACACTAACTCGATGATCGTAAAGACCTAGTAGGCTTATAAATTTCTAACAAATCACTAATGTAACTAGGTCATAAATACATGCCCCCCGACAACAAACGATTTTAAACAACCCTTCGAAATGCTGTCTACCAATCAACCGGCATGGTAATACTTCGAATGATCCTATAGGGGGAGCAGGGTTGGGGCAGTGGTGAGAGCGCTCGCCTTCCACCAATGTGTCCCGGGTTCGATTCCCGAGTTTGTTTGCTGAGTTTGTTGGTTCTCTACTCTGCTCCGAGAGGTTTTTCTCCGGGTACTCCGGTTTTCCCCTCTCCTCAAAAACCAATATTTGATTTAATTTAGAGTTTATTTGATTTACAGTCTCTCCAATTAGTAGAGCACTCGTGCTAAGCTAGAACGATATGAGACTTAAATAAAGTTATTATTATTATTATTATTATTATTATTATTATTATACCTGGCCTGAGTTGCACGAAGCCCGATTAGAACTAATCCTAGTTAAACTTGATCAAAATCAGTAGCTTGAAATTCTGCAATAATCAAATAACCCGCGTTCACTTCTTTCCCTTTCCTTTCAGTTTCAGCCTTAAACCCGCCGGACGCTTAACTTTTCTTGAGCAAAACCTCCTCCTAAACTAGCAGCCGCGTTTGGAAAACCGCATGAACATAGGTAAAAGGTACAAGCTTAAAAACACAAAGAAGCTAATGATTGACAACGAAATTTTGAAACAATCTTTGTAAGTAAAGGACGGCATCTAGTGTGGTTCCTTGAAATAGAACAAGCTGCATAAAGACAATGGAGGTGATGAACTTACAAGTACTCCATCGAAGACAGCTTGTCGAAAACACCTGCTGGGAGATGCTGAATCTGGTTGGAACTTAAACCCCTGAAAGAAAATTAGCACATCAGAGATTTGTAAAGGACTCAGTATGTATAATAATTATTAGATGTTTATGCAGGCGTTATGCACTTTACTGTTGCCTGAAGTCGGACTTCTGGTTAGTCGCAAAGTTTGATTTTAGCTAGTTAGCCCGCCATTCATTGAATGGAAGAATGAAATATTGTTTCTCAGTTTGCTAAGAAAGCCGAACTTTGGAAAACCGTGTAACTGAAAAAACTTACAAAGCAAGATAAACATAAGCACAGTGATTTTATTAACTTTCTCAAGGATTCCAAAGGTCCTCTGTTCTCTTTTCTTCCCCAAAAAGTCTACCAACCAGCTTTTACCGTGCATCGTAACTCTTCGCACGATGCTACCTGGCCTGCGTTTCTCGAAACCCCCGAAACTTTTCGGGCGCATTTCGGGTGCCATAATTTCGTTCGTATCTTAAGAACGAAGACGTTTCCAGGCATGAAATTTTGCAGCAAATTTTCCCTTTCGTATCTTGAAATCATAGTAAAGGACCAGCTTTTTAGAATAAGTGGATCGCAGTTTTTGAAATGGCTTTTCGGGCCCGAAAAGTTTACGGGACTTTCGAGAAACAGGCCCCTGGTCCGAGTTCTACGAAGCCCGATTACAAATAATTCCAGATTAACTGTGATGAGACTGTAGCTAAAGTATGGTATCCCAGTTAAACTTGATCAAAATCAGTAGCTTGAAATTCTGCAATAATCAAATAACCCGCGTTCACTTCTTTCCCTTTCCTTTCAGTTTCAGTCTTAAACCCGCCGGACGCTTAACTTTTCTTGAGGAAAACCTCCTCCTAAACTAGCAGCCGCGTTTGGAAAACCGCATGAACATAGGTAAAAGGTACAAGCTTAAAAACACAAAGAAGCTAATGATTGACAACGAAATTTTGAAACAATCTTTGTAAGTAAAGGACGGCATCTAATGTGTTTCCTTGAAATAGAACAAGCTGCATAAAGACAATGGAGGTGACGAACTTACAAGTCCTCCAACCAAGACAGCTTGTCGAAAACACCTGCTGGGAGATGCTGAATCTGGTTGGAACTTAAACGCCTGAAAGAAAATTAGTACATCAGAGATTTGAAAAGGATTTAGTATGTATAATAATTATTAGATGTTTATGCAGACGTTATGCACTTTACTGTTGCCTGAAGCCGGACTTCTGGTTAGTGGCAAAGTTTGATTTTAGCTAGTTAGCCCGCCATTCATTGAATGGAAGAATAAAATATTGTTTCTCAGTTTGCTAAGAAAGCCGAACTTTTGAAAACCGTGTAACTGAAAAAACTTACAAAGCAAGATAAACATAAGCACAGTGATTTTATTAACTTTCTCAAGGATTCCAAAGGTCCTCTGTTCTCTTTTCTTCCCCACAAAGTCTACCAACCAGCTTTTACCGTGCATCGTAACTCTTCGCACGATGCTACCTGGTCCGAGTTCCACGAAGCCCGATTACAAATAATTCTAGATTAACTGTGATGAGACTGTAGCTAAAGTATGGTATCCTAGTTAAACTTGATCAAAATCAGTAGCTTGAAATTCTGCAATAATCAAATAACCCGCGTTCACTTCTTTCCCTTTCCTTTCAGTTTCAGTCTTAAACCCGCCGGATGCTTAACTTTTCTTGAGGAAAACCTCCTCCTAAACTAGCAGCCGCGTTTGGAAAACCGCATGAACATAGGTAAAAGGTACAAGATTAAAAACACAAAGAAGCTAATGATTGACAACGAAATTTTGAAACAATCTTTATAAGTAAAGACGGCATCTAGTGTGGTTCCTTGAAATAGAACAAGCTGCATAAAGACAATGCAGATGACGAACTTACAAGTCCTCCAACGAAGACAGCTTGTCGAAAACACCTGCTGGGAGATGCTGAATCTGGTTGGAACTTAAACGCCTGAAAGAAAATTAGTACATCAGAGATTTGAAAAGGATTTAGTATGTATAATAATTATTAGATGTTTATGCAGACGTTATGCACTTTACTGTTGCCTGAAGCCGGACTTCTGGTTAGTGGCAAAGTTTGATTTTAGCTAGTTAGCCCGCCATTCATTGAATGGAAGAATAAAATATTGTTTCTCAGTTTGCTAAGAAAGCCGAACTTTTGAAAACCGTGTAACTGAAAAAACTTACAAAGCAAGATAAACATAAGCACAGTGATTTTATTAACTTTCTCAAGGATTCCAAAGGTCCTCTGTTCTCTTTTCTTCCCCACAAAGTCTACCAACCAGCTTTTACCGTGCATCGTAACTCTTCGCACGATGCTACCTGGTCCGAGTTCCACGAAGCCCGATTACAAATAATTCTAGATTAACTGTGATGAGACTGTAGCTAAAGTATGGTATCCTAGTTAAACTTGATCAAAATCAGTAGTTTGAAATTCTGCAATAATCAAATAACCCGCGTTCACTTCTTTCCCTTTCCTTTCAGTTTCAGTCTTAAACCCGCCGGACGCTTAACTTTTCTTGAGGAAAACCTCCTCCTAAACTAGCAGCCGCGTTTGGAAAACCGCATGAACATAGGTAAAAGGTACAAGCTTAAAAACACAAAGAAGCTAATGATTGACAACGAAATTTTGAAACAATCTTTATAAGTAAAGACGGCACCTAGTGTGGTTCCTTGAAATAGAACAAGCTGCATAAAGACAATGCAGATGACGAACTTACAAGTCCTCCAACGAAGACAGCTTGTCGAAAACACCTGCTGGGAGATGCTGAATCTGGTTGGAACTTAAACGCCTGAAAGAAAATTAGTACATCAGAGATTTGAAAAGGATTTAGTATGTATAATAATTATTAGATGTTTATGCAGACGTTATGCACTTTGCTGTTGCCTGAAGCCGGACTCCTGGTTAGTGGCAAAGTTTGATTTTAGCTAGTTAGCCCGCCATTCATTGAATGGAAGAATAAAATATTGTTTCTCAGTTTGCTAAGAAAGCCGAACTTTTGAAAACCGTGTAACTGAAAAAACTTACAAAGCAAGATAAACATAAGCACAGTGATTTTATTAACTTTCTCAAGGATTCCAAAGGTCCTCTGTTCTCTTTTCTTCCCCACAAAGTCTACCAACCAGCTTTTACCGTGCATCGTAACTCTTCACACGATGCTACCTGGTCCGAGTTCCACGAAGCCCGATTACAAATAATTCTAGATTAACTGTGATGAGACTGTAGCTAAAGTATGGTATCCTAGTTAAACTTGATCAAAATCAGTAGCTTGAAATTCTGCAAAAATCAAATAACCCGCGTTCACTTCTTTCCCTTTCCTTTCAGTTTCAGTCTTAAACCCGCCGGACGCTTAACTTTTCTTGAGGAAAACCTCCTCCTAAACTAGCAGCCGCGTTTGGAAAACCGCATGAACATAGGTAAAAGGTACAAGCTTAAAAACACAAAGAAGCTAATGATTGACAACGAAATTTTGAACAATCTTTGTAAGTATAGGACGGCATCTAGTGTGGTTCCTTGAAAGAGAACAAGCTGCATAAAGACAATGGAGGTGACGAACTTACACGTCCTCCAACGAAGACAGCTTGTCGAAAAAACCTGCTGGGAGATGCTGAATCTGGTTGGAACTTAAACCCCTGAAAGAAAATTAGTACATCAGAGATTTGAAAAGGATTTAGTATGTATAATAATTATTAGATGTTTATGCAGACGTTATGCACTTTACTGTTGCCTGAAGCCGGACTTCTGGTTAGTGGCAAAGTTTGATTTTAGCTAGTTAGCCCGCCATTCATTGAATGGAAGAATAAAATATTGTTCCAGCATACATATCGTGTATAAGCAGTGTGAAGCGTAGAATCTTTTAACTAACTTTAGACCAAAATACCTTGTATGACCCTTTTGTGTGTGTGTTTTTGTATTGTGTAATAATATATCCATGTAAATATTAGTATATGTATGTTAATAAAAAAAAATACACTAAAAAAAAAAAGAAAAAAGAATAAAATATTGTTTCTCAGTTTGCTAAGAAAGCCGAACTTTTGAAAACCGTGTAACTGAAAAAACTTACAAAGCAAGATAAACATAAGCACAGTGATTTTATTAACTTTCTCAAGGATTCCAAAGGTCCTCTGTTCTCTTTTCTTCCCCACAAACTCTTAAGAGAACTATAGAAGGAAACAGCTCACTCCTTAGCGACCTTGCAAATGTAGTAAGCCAGTATCACTGATATGTCGCTTCCTCGGATTCAAGGGCATTGATTAGAGGCAATAATTCATTGCCTATATCAATAACCGACAATAATTCCTTGCCTATATTAATAAGTGCCCGTTGTCAAGCAAAGCTGTTTCGGAAGGGTTTATGATTGACTACACAGAATAAAAGAAATAACAATTGTGTTCCTTTGCAAATTCTCCAGTCAATTTAAAATTTACTAGATCATCAAAAGTTGAACAAAATAAGAAATCTCCATCCAACGCGAGAATACAAACAATGTAAAAAGCAGTTAAAAGGAAAAGCAAAACGGTTGTAAAATGTTGGTGAACGCTGCGTGTGTTGTAAGTGTATATAATCTCAGAATATTAATAAAATTGGAACTTAAAATGAATCGTAGTGGGTAATGCTCTCTCATTTTCAAGTTGTGTTTCAAACAGATGCAATGAAAGTAGGCGGGTTACTTGTCAACGAAGCTCTCCGCCGTGAAGAGAAAACAAAGAAGTTGAGGTACGTAACTGTAATAATTATATCTTTCAGTTAGTACGCGCGCTGTGACTGGCCACTCAGATTCGGTATTCGACTATAAGCCCCGTTAAATTTCAAAAAAGCTTTCCTTTCCTACCCACCGGATTACCTTAACAGATATAACATATATTTTACTAACTTCGTTTTCTCGGCCCGTCCTAAAAGTTACGGACAGGTCCTTTTCTTCCCGTACGATAACTTTATGGCCCGCGCGCTTCGCGCTTGGGTGACAAGTGAACGAGTGCAACGCGTAACTCTTGGCACCACGCTGCATGAGCCGAGTTGGAAGAAGCGCGATTAGAACTAATTCTGGACTAACTGTGATGATTGTGAACCTATATTATGGGATCTTAGTTACACCTGACCAAAAGCAGGGACTTGACATCGTGAAAGAATCAAAATAACCCGCGCTCACGCATTTCTTCCCTTTACTTGCAGTTTTAGTCTTCAACCTTGACCCGCCTGACACTTAACCTTTCTAGAGTAAACAATTCACCTAAATCAGTAAAAGCCGCGTTTGGAATAATGCATCATTATACACAAGAAAAAGGTCCATACTAAAACAAATGAAACCAGCTAAATATTGACTAGGGAACTTGGTAAATAGTACCTTTCGAAGTAAAGGACGGCCGGCGCTATTGGTTTATTGAAAGAGAGCATGCTTCAGGGAAACAAAGCAAGCCATAAACTTACAAGGTCGACAACCGTGACAGGTTAGCAAAAACACGTGGTGAGAGATCCTCAATTTTGTTGGAATCTAAATACCTGCAATAAAATTAGCACATTTCAGATTTCCAACAGACACAGTAGGTATGATAATTTTGAGATGTACATTCGCAAAAGTTATGAACTTTACTGCTAACTAAAAGCGGACCTCTTCTTAGTCGCAAAAGATTTTTATTTACCTAGCCAGTCCTTGAAAGGAAGAAAAAATGTTGCTTCTTTGCGAAGAAAAACCGAACTTTTGAAAACGGTTTTAGGAACTGGGAGAACAAGCCAATCATAAGCACGGGGATTTCATTGGCATTGACAAGAATTTCTGTTCTCTTCACTTCCCCACAGAGTCTTATGAGAACTTGCAATGAAACAGCCCACTGCTAAGTAATCCTGCAACTGCAATAAGCCAGTACCACTGATATGTATCATCCATCATTTGATCTCATTTGAGTTGACTTAGAGTTAATTTGATTTACAGTCTCCGCAATTAGTAGAGCACTTGTGCTCGGCTAGAAAGATTTGAGACTTAAGTAAAGTTATAGGGAGGCTGGGCGGAAATATATCGTAAGGGGCTTCATAAACGCCGCCGGATAGCAAACGATTTTAAAAATCCCTTCGAAATGATGTCTACCAACCAGCTTTTACCGTGCATCGTAACTCTTCGCACGATGCTACCTGGTCCGAGTTCCACGAAGCCCGATTACAAAAAATAAATCTAGATTAACTGTGATGAGACTGTAGCTAAAGTATGGTATCCTAGTTAAACTTGATCAAAATCAGTAGCTTGAAATTCAGCAATAATCAAATAACCCGCGCTCTTTTCTTTCCCTTTCCCTTACGTTTCAGTCTTAAACCCGCTGGACTCTTACATTTTCTTAAGTAAGCAGCTCCTCCTAAACTAGCAGCCGCGTTTGGAAAACCGCATGAACATAGGTAAAAGGTACAAGATTAAAAACACAAAGAAGCTAATGATTGACAACGAAATTTTGAAACAATCTTTATAAGTAAGGACGGCCGCTAGTGTGGTTCCTTGAAATAGAACAAGCTGCATAAAGACAATGCAGATGACGAACTTACAAGTACCACAACGAAGACAGCTTGTCGAAAACACCTGCTGGGAGATGCTGAATCTGGTTGGAACTTAAACTCCTGAAAGAAAATTAGCACATCAGAGGTTTGTAAAGGACTCAGTATGTATAATAATTTTTAGATGTTTATGCAGGCGTTATGCACTTTACTGTTACCTGAAGTCAGATCTCTCTGGTTAGTCGCGAAGTTTGATTTTAGCAAGTTAGCCCGCCATTCATTGAATGGAAGAATAAAATATTGTTCCTCAGTTTGCTAAGAAAGCCGAACTTTTGAAAACCGTGTAACTGAAAAAACTTACAAAGCAAGATAAACATAAGCACAGTGATTTTATTAACTTTCTCAAGGATTCCAAAGGTCCTCTGTTCTCTTTTCTTCCCCACAAACTCTTAAGAGAACTATAGAAGGAAACAGCTCACTCCTTAGCGACCTTGCAAATGTAGTAAGCCAGTATCACTGATATGTCGCTTCCTCGGATTCAAGGGCGTTGATTAGAGGCAATAATTCATTGCCTATATCAACAAGCGACAATAATTCATTGCCTATATTAATAAGTGCCCGTTGTCAAGTAAAGCTCAGTGTTTCGGAAGGGTTTATGATTGACTACACAGAATAAAAGAAATAACAATTGCGTTCCTTTGCAAATTCTCCAGTCAATTTAAATTTACTAGATAATCAAAAGTTGAACAAAATAAGAAATCTCCATCCAACGCGAGAATACAAACAATGTAAAAAGCAGTTAAAAGGAAAAGCAAAACGGTTGTAAAATGTTGGTGAACGCTGCGTGTGTTGTAAGTGTATATAATCTCAGAATATTAATAAAATTGGAACTTAAAATGAATCGTAGTGGGTAATGCTCTCTCATTTTCAAGTTGTGTTTCAAACAGATGCAATGAAAGTAGGCGGGTTACTTGTCAACGAAGCTCTCCGCCGTGAAGAGAAAACAACGAAGTTGAGGTACGTAACTGTAATAATTGTATCTTTCAGTTAGTACGCGCGCTGTGACTGGCCTCTTAGATTCGGTATGCGACTATAAGGCCCGCTAAATTTCAAAAAAGCCTTCCTTTCCTACCCACCGGATTACCTTAACAGATGTAATATATATTTTACTAACTTCGTTTTCTCGGCCCGTCCTAAAAGTTACGGACCGTCCTTTTCTTCCCGTACGATAACTTTATCGCCTGCGCGCTTCGCGCTTGGGTGACAAGTGAACGAGTGCAACGCGTAACTCTTGGCACCACGCTGCATAAGCCGAGTTGCAAGAAGCGCGATTAGAACTAATTCTGGACTAACTGTGATGATTGTGAACCTATATTATGGGATCTTAGTTACACCTGACCAAAAGCAGGGACTTGACATCGTGAAAGAATCAAAATAACCCGCGCTCACGCATTTCTTCCCTTTACTTGCAGTTTTAGTCTTCAACCTTGACCTGCCTGACAGTTAACCTTTCTAGAGTAAACAATTCACCTAAATCAGTAAAAGCCGCGGTTGGAATAGTGCAACATTATACACAAGAAAAAGGTGCATATTAAAACAAATGAAACCAGCTAAATATTGACTAGGGAACTTGGTAAATAGTACCTTTCGAAGTAAAGGACGGCCGGCGCAATTGGTTTATTGAAAGAGAGCATGCTTCAGGGAAACAAAGCAGGCGGCAAACTTACAAGATCCACAACGTAACCATAACACGTTGAAAAAAACAGGTGGTGGGAGATCCTGAATTTTGTTGAATCTAAATACCTCCAACACAATTAGCACAATACAGATTTCCAACAGACACAGTACGTATGATAATTTTGAGATGTACATTCGCAAAAGTTATAAACTTTACTGCTAACTAAAAAGCGGACCTCTGCTTAGTCGCAAAAGATTTTTATTTACCTAGCCAGTTCTTGAAAGGAAGAAAAAAAATGTTGCTTCTTTGCGAAGAAAAACCGAACTTTTGAAAACGGTTTTAGGAACTGGGAGAACAAGCCAATCATAAGCACGGGGATTTCATTGGCATTGACAAGAATTTCTGTTCTCTTCACTTCCCCACAGAGTCTTATGAAAACTTGCAATGAAACAGCCCACTGCTAAGTAATCCTGCAACTGCAATAAGCCAGTACCACTGATATGTATCATCCATCATTTGATTTCATTTGAGTTGACTTAGAGTTAATTTGATTTACAGTCTCCGCAATTAGTAGAGCACTTGTGCTCGGCTAGAAAGATTTGAGACTTAAGTAAAGTTATAGGGAGGCTGGGCGGAAATATATCGTAAGGGGCTTCATAAACGCCGCCGGATAGCAAACGATTTTAAAAAATCCCTTCGAAATGATGTCTACCAACCAGCTTTTACCGTGCATCGTAACTCTTCACACGATGCTACCTGGTCCGAGTTCCACGAAGCCCGATTACAAATAATTCTAGATTAACTGTGATGAGACTGTAGCTAAAGTATGGTATCCTAGTTAAACTTGATCAAAATCAGTAGCTTGAAATTCAGCAATAATCAAATAACCCGCGCTCATTTCTTTCCCTTTCCCTTACGTTTCAGTCTTAAACCCGCTGGACTCTTACATTTTCTTAAGTAAGCAGCTCCTCCTAAACTAGTAGCCGCGTTTGGAAAACCGCATGAACATAGGTAAAAGGTACAAGATTAAAAACACAAAGAAGCTAATGAGTGACAACGAAATTTTGAAACAATCTTTATAAGTAAGGACGGCCGCTGGTGTGGTTCCTTGAAATAGAACAAGCTGCATAAAGACAATGCAGATGACGAACTTACAAGTACCCCAACGAAGACAGCTTGTCGAAAAAACCTGCTGGGAGATGCTGAATCTGGTTGGAACTTAACCTCCTGAAAGAAAATTAGCACATCAGAGGTTTGTAAAGGACTCAGTATGTATAATAATTTTTAGATGTTTATGCAGGCGTTATGCACTTTACTGTTACCTGAAGTCGGACATCTGGTTAGTCGCGAAGTTTGATTTTAGCAAGTTAGCCCGCCATTCATTAAATGGAAGAATAAAATATTGTTTCTTAGTTTGCAAAAGAAGTTGAGGTACGTAACTGTAATAATTATATATTTCAGTTAGTACGCACGCTGTGACTGGCCTCTTAGACTCGGTATGCGACTATAAGGCCCGCTAAATTTTAAAAAAGCTTTCCTTTCCTACCTACCGGATTACCTAAACAAATTTAATATATATTTTACTAACTTCGTTTTCTCGGCCCGTCCTAAAAGTTACGGGCCGTCCTTTTCTTCCCGTACGATAACTTTATGGCCCGCGCGCTTCGCGCTTGGGTGACAAGTGAACGAGTGCAACGCGTAATTCTTGGCACCACGCTGCATAAGCCGAGTTGCAAGAAGCGCGATTAGAACTAATTCTGGACTAACTGTGATGATTGTGAACCTATATTATGGGATCTTAGTTACACCTGACCAAAAGCAGGGACTTGACATCGTGAAAGAATCAAAATAACCCGCGCTCACGCATTTCTTCCCTTTACTTGCAGTTTTAGTCTTCAACCTTGACCTGCCTGACACTTAACCTTTCTAGAGTAAACAATTCACCTTAATCAGTAAAAGCCGCGTTTGGAATAATGCATCATTATACATAAGAAAAAGGTGCATATTAAAACAAATGAAACCAGCTAAATATTGACTAGGGAACTTGGTAAATAGTACCTTTCGAAGTAAAGGACGGCCGGCGCTATTGGTTTATTGAAAGAGAGCATGCTTCAGGGAAACAAAGCAAGCCATAAACTTACAAGGTCGACAACCGTGACAGGTTAGCAAAAACAGGTGGTGAGAGATCCTCAATTTTGTTGGAATCTAAATACCTGCAATAAAATTAGCACATTTCAGATTTCCAACAGACACAGTACGTATGATAATTTTGAGATGTACATTCGCAAAAGTTATGAACTTTACTGCTAACTGAAAAGCGGACCTCTTCTTAGTCGCAAAAGATTTTTATTTACCTAGCCAGTCCTTGAAAGGAAGAAAAAAAAATGTTCCTTCTTTGCGAAGAAAAACCGAACTTTTGAAAACGGTTTTAGGAACTGGGAGAACAAGCCAATCATAAGCACGGGGATTTCATTGGCATTGACAAGAATTTCTGTTCTCTTCACTTCCCCACAGAGTCTTATGAGAACTTGCAATGAAACAGCCCACTGCTAAGTAATCCTGCAACTGCAATAAGCCAGTACCACTGATATGTATCATCCATCATTTGATCTCATTTGAGTTGACTTAGAGTTAATTTGATTTACAGTCTCCGCAATTAGTAGAGCACTTGTGCTCGGCTAGAAAGATTTGAGACTTAAGTAAAGTTATAGGGAGGCTGGGCGGAAATATATCGTAAGGGGCTTCATAAACGCCGCCGGATAGCAAACGATTTTAAAAATCCCTTCGAAATGATGTCTACCAACCAGCTTTTACCGTGCATCGTAACTCTTCGCACAATGCTACCTGGTCCGAGTTCCACGAAGCCCGATTACAAATAATTCTAGATTAACTGTGATGAGACTGTAGCTAAAGTATGGTATCCTAGTTAAACTTGATCAAAATCAGTAGCTTGAAATTCAGCAATAATCAAATAACCCGCGCTCATTTCTTTCCCTTTCCCTTACGTTTCAGTCTTAAACCCGCTGGACTCTTACATTTTCTTAAGTAAGCAGCTCCTCCTAAACTAGCAGCCGCGTTCGAAAAACCGCATGAACATAGGTAAAAGGTACAAGATTAAAAACACACAGAAACTAATGAGTGACAACGAAATTTTGAAACAATCTTTATAAGTAAGGACGGCCGCTAGTGTGGTTCCTTGAAATAGAACAAGCTGCATAAAGACAATGCAGATGACGAACTTACAAGTCCTCCAACGAAGACAGCTTGTCGAAAACACCTGCTGGGAGATGCTGAATCTGGTTGGAACTTAAACCCCTGAAAGAAAATTAGCACATCAGAGGTTTGTAAAGGACTCAGTATGTATAATAATTTTTAGATGTTTATGCAGGCGTTATGCACTTTACTGTTACCTGAAGTCAGATCTCTCTGGTTAGTCGCGAAGTTTGATTTTAGCTAGTTAGCCCGCCATTCATTGAATGGAAGAATAAAATATTGTTCCTCAGTTTGCTAAGAAAGCCGAACTTTTGAAAACCGTGTAACTGAAAAAACTTACAAAGCAAGATAAACATAAGCACAGTGATTTTATTAACTTTCTCAAGGATTCCAAAGGTCCTCTGTTCTCTTTTCTTCCCCACAAACTCTTAAGAGAACTATAGAAGGAAACAGCTCACTCCTTAGCGACCTTGCAAATGTAGTAAGCCAGTATCACTGATATGTCGCTTCCTCGGATTCAAGGGCGTTGATTAGAGGCAATAATTCATTGCCTATATCAACAAGCGACAATAATTCATTGCCTATATTAATAAGTGCCCGTTGTCAAGTAAAGCTCAGTGTTTCGGAAGGGTTTATGATTGACTACACAGAATAAAAGAAATAACAATTGTGTTCCTTTGCAAATTCTCCAGTCAATTTAAATTTACTAGATCATCAAAAGTTGAACAAAATAAGAAATCTCCATCCAACGCGAGAATACAAACAATGTAAAAAGCAGTTAAAAGGAAAAGCAAAACGGTTGTAAAATGTTGGTGAACGCTGCGTGTGTTGTACGTAAGTGTATATAATCTCAGAATATTAATGAAATTGGAACTTAAAATGAATCGTAGTGGGTAATGCTCTCTCATTTTCACGTTGTGTTTCAAACAGATGCAATGAAAGTAGGCGGGTTACTTGTCAACGAAGCTCTCCGCCGTGAAGAGAAAACAACGAAGTTGAGGTACGTAACTGTAATAATTGTATCTTTCAGTTAGTACGCGCGCTGTGACTAGCCTCTTAGTTTCGGTATGCGACTATAAGGCCCGCTAAATTTCAAAAAAGCTTTCCTTTCCTACCCACCGGATTACCTTAACAGATGTAATATATATTTTACTAACTTCGTTTTCTCGGCCCGTCTTAAAAGTTACGGACCGTCCTTTTCTACCCGTACGATAACTTTATGGCCCGCGCGCTTCGCGCTTGGGTGACAAGTGAACGAGTGCAACGCGTAACTCTTGGCACCACGCTGCATGAGCCGAGTTGCAAGAAGCGCGATTAGAACTAATTCTGGACTAACTGTGATGATTGTGAACCTATATTATGGGATCTTAGTTACACCTGACCAAAAGCAGGGACTTGACATCGTGAAAGAATCAAAATAACCCGCGCTCACGCATTTCTTCTCTTTACTTGCAGTTTTAGTCTTCAACCTTGACCCGCCTGACACTTAACCTTTCTAGAGTAAACAATTCACCTAAATCAGTAAAAGCCGCGTTTGGAATAGTGCAACATTATACACAAGAAAAAGGTGCATATTAAAACAAATGAAACCAGCTAAATATTGACTAGGGAACTTGGTAAATAGTACCTTTCGAAGTAAAGGACGGCCGGCGCTATTGGTTTATTGAAAGAGAGCATGCTTCAGGGAAACAAAGCAGGCGGCAAACTTCCAAGAGCCGCAACTGTGACAGGTTAACAAAAAAAGGTGGTGGGAGATCCTGAATTTTGTTGGAATCTAAATACCTCCAATACAATTAGCACATTACAGATTTCCAACAGACACAGTACGTATGATAATTTTGAGATGTACATTCGCAAAAGTTATGAACTTTACTGCTAACTGAAAAGCGGACCTCTTCTTAGTCGCAAAAGATTTTTATTTACCTAGCCAGTTCTTGAAAGGAAGAAAAAAAATGTTGCTTCTTTGCGAAGAAAAACCGAACTTTTGAAAACGGTTTTAGGAACTGGGAGAACAAGCCAATCATAAGCACGGGGATTTCATTGGCATTGACAAGAATTTCTGTCCTCTTCACTTCCCCACAGAGTCATGAGAACTTGCAATGAAACAGCCCACTGCTAAGTAATCCTGCAACTGCAATAAGCCAGAACCACTGATATGTATCATCCATCGATCATTTGATTTCATTTGAGTTGATTTAGAGTTAATTTGATTTACAGTCTCCGCAATTAGTAGAGCACTTGTGCTCGGCTAGAAAGATTTGAGACTTAAGTAAAGTTATAGGGAGGCTGGGCGGAAATATATCGTAAGGCGCTTCATAAACGCCGCCGGATAGCAAACGATTTTAAAAATCCCTTCGAAATGATGTCTACCAACCAGCTTTTACCGTGCATCGTAACTCTTCGCACGATGCTACCTGGTTTAAGTTCCACGAAGCCCGATTACAAATAATTCTAGATTAACTGTAATGAGACTGTAGCTAAAGTATGGTATCCTAGTTAAACTTGATCAAAATCAGTAGCTTGAAATTCAGCAATAATCAAATAACCCGCGCTCATTTCTTTCCCTTTCCCCTACGTTTCAGTCTTAAACCCGCTGGACTCTTACATTTTCTTAAGTAAGCAGCTCCTCCTAAACTAGCAGCCGCGTTTGGAAAACCGCATAAACATAGGTAAAAGGTACAAGATTAAAAACACAAAGAAGCTAATGATTGACAACGAAATTTTGAAACAATCTTTATAAGTAAGGACGGCCGCTAGTGTGGTTCCTTGAAATAGAACAAGCTGCATAAAGACAATGCAGATGACGAACTTACAAGTACTGCAACGAAGACAGCTTGTCAAAAACACCTGCTGGGAGATGCTGAATCTGGTTGGAACTTAAACGCCTGAAAGAAAATTACCACATCAGAGATTTGTAAAGGACTCAGTATGTATAATAAGTTTTAGATGTTTATGCAGGCGTTATGCACTTTACTGTTACCTGAAGTCAGATCTCTCTGGTTAGTCGCGAAGTTTGATTTTAGCTAGTTAGCCCGCCATTCATTGAATGGAAGAATAAAATATTGTTTCTCAGTTTGCTAAGAAAGCCGAACTTTTGAAAACCGTGTAACTGAAAAAACTTAGAAAGCAAGATAAACATAAGCACAGTGATTTTATTAACTTTCTCAAGGATTCCAAAGGTCCTCTGTTCTCTTTTCTTCCCCACAAACTCTTAAGAGAACTATAGAAGGAAACAGCTCACTCCTTAGCGACCTTGCAAATGTAGTAAGCCAGTATCACTGATATGTCGCTTCATCGGTTGATTAGAGGCAATAATTCATTGCCTATATCAACAAGCGACAATAATTCATTGCCTATATTAATAAGTGCCCGGTGTCAACCAACTGAGCTGTTTCGGAAGGGTTTATGATTGACTGCACAGAATAAAAGAAATAACAATTGTGTTCCTTTGCAAATTCTCCAGTAAATTTAAATTTACTAGATCATCAAAAGTTGAACAAAATAAGAAATCTCCATCCAACGCGAGAATACAAACAATGTAAAAAGCAGTTAAAAGGAAAAGCAAAACGGTTGTAAAATGTTGGTGAACGCTGCGTGTGTTGTAAGTGTATATAATCTCAGAATATTAATGAAATTGGAACTTAAAATGAATCGTAGTGGGTAATGCTCTCTCATTTTCAAGTTGTGTTTCAAACAGATGCAATAAAAGTAGAGGGGTTACTTGTCAACGAAGCTCTCCGCCGTGAAGAGAAAACAAAGAAGTTGAGGTACGTAACTGTAATAATTGTATCTTTCAGTTAGTACGCGCGCTGTGACTGGCCTCTTAGATTCGGTATGCGACTATAAGGCCCGCTAAATTTCAAAAAAGCCTTCCTTTCCTACCCACCGGATTACCTTAACAGATGTAATATATATTTTACTAACTTCGTTTTCTCGGCCCGTCCTAAAAGTTACGGACCGTCCTTTTCTTCCCGTACAATAACTTTATGGCCCGCGCGCTTCGCGCTTGGGTGACAAGTGAACGAGTGCAACGCGTAACTCTTGGCACCACGCTGCATGAGCCGAGTTGCAAGAAGCGCGATTAGAACTAATTCTGGACTAACTGTGATGATTGTGAACCTATATTATGGGATCTTAGTTACGCCTGACCAAAAGCAGCGACTTGACATCGTGAAAGAATCAAAATAACCCGCGCTCACGCATTTCTTCCCTTTACTTGCAGTTTTAGTCTTCAACCTTGACCCGCCTGACAGTTAACCTTTCTAGAGTAAAGAATTCACCTAAATCAGTAAAAGCCGCGGTTGGAATAGTGCAACATTATACACAAGAAAAAGGTGCATATTAAAACAAATGAAACCAGCTAAATATTGACTAGGGAACTTGGTAAATAGTACCTTTCGAAGTAAAGGACGGCCGGCGCTTTTGGTTTATTGAAAGAGAGCATGCTTCAGGGAAACAAAGCAGGCGGCAAACTTACAAGATCCACAACGTAACCATGACACGTTAAAAAAAAAACAGGTGGTGGGAGATCCCGAATTTTGTTGGAATCTAAATACCTCCAATACAATTAGCACAATACAGATTTCCAACAGACACAGTACGTATGATAATTTTGAGATGTCCATTCGCAAAAGTTATGAACTTTACTGCTAACTAAAAAGCGGACCTCTGCTTAGTCGCAAAAGATTTTTATTTACCTAGCCAGTTCTTGAAAGGAAGAAAAAAAATGTTGCTTCTTTGCGAAGAAAAACCGAACTTTTGAAAACGGTTTTAGGAACTGGGAGAACAAGCCAATCATAAGCACGGGGATTTCATTGGCATTGACAAGAATTTCTGTTCTCTTCACTTCCCCACAGAGTCTTATGAGAACTTGCAATGAAACAGCCCACTGCTAAGTAATCCTGCAACTGCAATAAGCCAGTACCACTGATATGTATCATCCATCATTTGATTTCATTTGAGTTGACTTAGAGTTAATTTGATTTACAGTCTCCGCAATTAGTAGAGCACTTGTGCTCGGCTAGAAAGATTTGAGACTTAAGTAAAGTTATAGGGAGGCTGGGCGGAAATATATCGTAAGGCCCTTCATAAACGCCGCCGGATAGCAAACGATTTTAAAAATCCCTTCGAAATGATGTCTACCAACCAGCTTTTACCGTGCATCGTAACTCTTCGCACGATGCTACCTGGTCCGAGTTCCACGAAGCCCGATTACAAATAATTCTAGATTAACTGTGATGAGACTGTAGCTAAAGTATGGTATCCTAGTTAAACTTGATCAAAATCAGTAGCTTGAAATTCAGCAATAATCAAATAACCCGCGCTCATTTCTTTCCCTTTCCCTTACGTTTCAGTCTTAAACCCGCTGGACTCTTACATTTTCTTAAGTAAGCAGCTCCTCCTAAACTAGCAGCCGCGTTTGGAAAACCGCATGAACATAGGTAAAAGGTACAAGATTAAAAACACACAGAAGCTAATGAGTGACAACGAAATTTTGAAACAATCTTTATAAGTAAGGACGGCCGCTAGTGTGGTTCCTTGAAATAGAACAAGCTGCATAAAGACAATGCAGATGACGAACTTACAAGTACCCCAACGAAGACAGCTTGTCGAAAACACCTGCTGGGAGATGCTGAATCTGGTTGGAATTTAAACCCCTGAAAGAAAGTTAGCACATCAGAGGTTTGTAAAGGACTCAGTATGTATAATAATTTTTAGATGTTTATGCAGGCGTTACGCACTTTACTGTTACCTGAAGTCAGATCTCTCTGGTTAGTCGCGAAGTTTGATTTTAGCAAGTTAGCCCGCCATTCATTGAATGGAAGAATAAAATATTGTTTCTCAGTTTGCTAAGAAAGCCGAACTTTTGAAAACCGTGTAACTGAAAAAACTTAGAAAGCAAGATAAACATAAGCACAGTGATTTTATTAACTTTCTCAAGGATTCCAAAGGTCCTCTGTTCTCTTTTCTTCCCCACAAACTCTTAAGAGAACTATAGAAGGAAACAGCTCACCCCTTAGCGACCTTGCAAATGTAGTAAGCCAGTATCACTGATATGTCGCTTCCTCGGATTCAAGGGCGTTGATTAGAGGCAATAATTCATTGCCTATATCAACAAGCGACAATAATTCATTGCCTATATTAATAAGTGCCCGTTGTCAAGTAAAGCTCAGTGTTTCGGAAGGGTTTATGATTGACTACACAGAATAAAAGAAATAACAATTGCGTTCTTTTGCAAATTCTCCAGTCAATTTAAATTTACTAGATCATCAAAAGTTGAACAAAATAAGAAATCTCCATCCAACGCGAGAATACAAACAATGTAAAAAGCAGTTAAAAGGAAAAGCAAAACGGTTGTAAAATGTTGGTGAACGCTGCGTGTGTTGTAAGTGTATATAATCTCAGAATATTAATGAAATTGGAACTTAAAATGAATCGTAGTGGGTAATGCTCTCTCATTTTCAAGTTGTGTTTCAAACTGATGCAATCAAAGTAGGCGGGTTACTTGTCAACGAAGCTCTCCGCCGTGAAGAGAAAACAAAGAAGTTGAGGTACGTAACTGTAATAATTGTATCTTTCAGTTAGTACGCGCGCTGTGACTGGCCTCTTAGATTCGGTATCGACTATAAGGCCCGCTAAATTTCAAAAAAGCTTTCCTTTCCTACCCACCGGATTACCTTAACAGATGTAATATATATTTTACTAACTTCGTTTTCTCGGCCCGTCCTAAAAGTTACGGACCGTCCTTTTCTTCCCGTACAATAACTTTATGGCCCGCGCGCTTCGCGCTTGGGTGACAAGTGAACGAGTGCAACGCGTAACTCTTGGCACCACGCTGCATGAGCCGAGTTGCAAGAAGCGCGATTAGAACTAATTCTGGACTAACTGTGATGATTGTGAACCTATATTATGGGATCTTAGTTACACCTGACCAAAAGCAGCGACTTGACATCGTGAAAGAATCAAAATAACCCGCGCTCACGCATTTCTTCCCTTTACTTGCAGTTTTAGTCTTCAACCTTGACCCGCCTGACAGTTAACCTTTCTAGAGTAAACAATTCACCTAAATCAGTAAAAGCCGCGCTTGGGATAGTGCAACATTATACACAAGAAAAAGGTGCATATTAAAACAAATGAAACCAGCTAAATATTGACTAGGGAACTTGGTAAATAGTACCTTTCCAAGTAAAGGACGGCCGGCGCTATTGGTTTATTGAAAGAGAGCACGCTTCAGGGAAACAAAGCAGGCGGCAAACTTACAAGATCCACAACGTAACCATGACACGTTGAAAAAAACAGGTGGTGGGAGATCCTGAATTTTGTTGGAATCTAAATACCTCCAATACAATTAGCACAATACAGATTTCCAACAGACACAGTACGTATGATAATTTTGAGATGTACATTCGCAAAAGTTATGAACTTTACTGCTAACTAAAAAGCGGACCTCTGCTTAGTCGCAAAAGATTTTTATTTACCTAGCCAGTTCTTGAAAGGAAAAAAAAAAATGTTGCTTCTTTGCGAAGAAAAACCGAACTTTTGAAAACGGTTTTAGGAACTGGGAGAACAAGCCAATCATAAGCACGGGGATTTCATTGGCATTGACAAGAATTTCTGTTCTCTTCACTTCCCCACAGAGTCTTATGAGAACTTGCAATGAAACAGCCCACTGCTAAGTAATCCTGCAACTGCAATAAGCCAGTACCACTGATATGTATCATCCATCATTTGATTTCATTTGAGTTGACTTAGAGTTAATTTGATTTACAGTCTCCGCAATTAGTAGAGCACTTGTGCTCGGCTAGAAAGATTTGAGACTTAAGTAAAGTTATAGGGGGGCTGGGCGGAAATATATCGTAAGGCCCTTCATAAACGCCGCCGGATAGCAAACGATTTTAAAAATCCCTTCGAAATGATGTCTACCAACCAGCTTTTACCGTGCATCGTAACTCTTCGCACGATGCTACCTGGTCCGAGTTCCACGAAGCCCGATTACAAATAATTCTAGATTAACTGTAATGAGACTGTAGCTAAAGTATGGTATCCTAGTTAAACTTGATCAAAATCAGTAGCTTGAAATTCAGCAATAATCAAATAACCCGCGTTCATTTCTTTCCCTTTCCCTTACGTTTCAGTCTTAAACCCGCTGGACTCTTACATTTTCTTAAGTAAGCAGCTCCTCCTAAACTAGCAGCCGCGTTTGGAAAACCGCATGAACATAGGTAAAAGGTACAAGATAAAAAACACACAGAAGCTAATGAGTGACAACGAAATTTTGAAACAATCTTTATAAGTAAGGACGGCCGCTAGTGTGGTTCCTTGAAATAGAACAAGCTGCATAAAGACAATGCAGATGACGAACTTACAAGTACCCCAACGAAGACAGCTTGTCGAAAACACCTGCTGGGAGATGCTGAATCTGGTTGGAACTTAAACCCCTGAAAGAAAATTAGCACATCAGAGGTTTGTAAAGGACTCAGTATGTATAATAATTTTTAGATGTTTATGCAGGCGTTACGCACTTTACTTTTACCTGAAGTCAGATCTCTCTGGTTAGTCGCGAAGTTTGATTTTAGCAAGTTAGCCCGCCATTTATTGAATGGAAGAATAAAATATTGTTTCTCAGTTTGCTAAGAAAGCCGAACTTTTGAAAACCGTGTAACTGAAAAAACTTACAAAGCAAGATAAACATAAGCACAGTGATTTTATTAACTTTCTCAAGGATTCCAAAGGTCCTCTGTTCTCTTTTCTTCCCCACAAACTCTTAAGAGAACTATAGAAGGAAACAGCTCACTCCTTAGCGACCTTGCAAATGTAGTAAGCCAGTATCACTGATATGTCGCTTCCTCGGATTCAAGGGCATTGATTAGAGGCAATAATTCATTGCCTATATCAATAATCGACAATAATTCCTTGCCTATATTAATAAGTGCCCGTTGTGAAGCAAAGCTGTTTCGGAAGGGTTTATGATTGACTACACAGAATAAAAGAAATAACAATTGTGTTCCTTTGCAAATTCTCCAGTCAATTTAAAATTTACTAGATCGTCAAAAGTTGAACAAAATAAGAAATCTCCATCCAACGCGAGAATACAAACAATGTAAAAAGCAGTTAAAAGGAAAAGCAAAACGGTTGTAAAATGTTGGTGAACGCTGCGTGTGTTGTAAGTGTATATAATCTCAGAATATTAATGAAATTGGAACTTAAAATGAATCGTAGTGGGTAATGCTCTCTCATTTTCAAGTTGTGTTTCAAACAGATGCAATGAAAGTAGGCGGGTTACTTGTCAACGAAGCTCTCCGCCGTGAAGAGAAAACAAAGAAGTTGAGGTACGTAACTGTAATAATTGTATCTTTCAGTTAGTACGCGCGCTGCTACTGGCCTCTTAGATTCGGTATGCGACTATAAGGCCCGCTAAATTTCAAAAAAGCCTTCCTTTCCTACCCACCGGATTACCTTAACAGATGTAATATATATTTTACTAACTTCGTTTTCTCGGCCCGTCCTAAAAGTTACGGACCGTCCTTTTCTTCCCGTACGATAACTTTATGGCCCGCGCGCTTCGCGCTTGGGTGACAAGTGAACGAGTGCAACGCGTAACTCTTGGCACCACGCTGCATGAGCCGAGTTGCAAGAAGCGCGATTAAAACTAATTCTGGACTAACTGTGATGATTGTGAACCTATATTATGGGATCTTAGTTACACCTGACCAAAAGCAGCGACTTGACATCGTGAAAGAATCAAAATAACCCGCGCTCACGCATTTCTTCCCTTTACTTGCAGTTTTAGTCTTCAACCTTGACCTGCCTGACACTTAACCTTTCTAGAGTAAACAATTCACCTTAATCAGTAAAAGCCGCGTTTGGAATAATGCATCATTATACATAAGAAAAAGGTGCATATTAAAACAAATGAAACCAGCTAAATATTGACTAGGGAACTTGGTAAATAGTACCTTTCGAAGTAAAGGACGGCCGGCGCTATTGGTTTATTGAAAGAGAGCATGCTTCAGGGAAACAAAGCAAGCCATAAACTTACAAGGTCGACAACCGTGACAGGTTAGCAAAAACAGGTGGTGAGAGATCCTGAATTTTGTTGGAATCTAAATACCTGCAATAAAATTAGCACATTTCAGATTTCCAACAGACACCGTACGTATGATAATTTTGAGATGTACATTTGCAAAAGTTATGAGCTTTACTGCTAACTAAAAAGCGGACCTCTGCTTAGTCGCAAAAGATTTTTATTTACCTAGCCAGTCCTTGAAAGGAAGAAAAAAAAATGTTGCTTCTTTGCCAAGAAAAACCGAACTTTTAAAAACGGTTTTAGGAACTGGGAGAACAAGCCAATCATAAGCACGGGGATTTCATTGGCATTGACAAGAATTTCTGTTCTCTTCACTTCCCCACAGAGTCTTATGAGAACTTGCAATGAAACAGCCCACTGCTACTGAGTAATCCTGCAACTGCAATAAGCCAGTACCACTGATATGTATCATCCATCATTTGATTTCATTTGAGTTGACTTAGAGTTAATTTGATTTACAGTCTCCGCAATTAGTAGAGCACTTGTGCTCGGCTAGAAAGATTTGAGACTTAAGTAAAGTTATAGGGGGGCTGGGCGGAAATATATCGTAAGGGGCTTCATAAACGCCGCCGGATAGCAAACGATTTTAAAAATCCCTTCGAAATGATGTCTACCAACCAGCTTTTACCGTGCATCGTAACTCTTCGCACGATGCTACCTGGTCCGAGTTCCACGAAGCCCGATTACAAATAATTCTAGATTAACTGTGATGAGACTGTAGCTAAAGTATGGTATCCTAGTTAAACTTGATCAAAATCAGTAGCTTGAAATTCAGCAATAATCAAATAACCCGCGCTCATTTCTTTCCCTTTCCCCTACGTTTCAGTCTTAAACCCGCTGGACTCTTACATTTTCTTAAGTAAGCAGCTCCTCCTAAACTAGCAGCCGCGTTTGGAAAACCGCATGAACATAGGTAAAAGGTACAAGATTAAAAACACAAAGAAGCTAATGATTGACAACGAAATTTTGAAACAATCTTTATAAGTAAGGACGGCCGCTAGTGTGGTTCCTTGAAATAGAACAAGCTGCATAAAGACAATGCAGATGACGAACTTACAAGTCCTCCAACGAAGACAGCTTGTCGAAAACACCTGCTGGGAGATGCTGAATCTGGTTGGATCTTAAACCCCTGAAAGAAAGTTAGCACATCAGAGATTTGTAAAGGACTCAGTATGTATAATAAGTTTTAGATGTTTATGCAGGCGTTATGCACTTTACTGTTACCTGAAGTCAGATCTCTCTGGTTAGTCGCGAAGTTTGATTTTAGCAAGTTAGCCCGCCATTCATTGAATGGAAGAATAAAATATTGTTTCTCAGTTTGCTAAGAAAGCCGAACTTTTGAAAACCGTGTAACTGAAAAAACTTACAAAGCAAGATAAACATAAGCACAGTGATTTTATTAACTTTCTCAAGGATTCCAAAGGTCCTCTGTTCTCTTTTCTTCCCCACAAACTCTTAAGAGAACTATAGAAGGAAACAGCTCACTCCTTAGCGACCTTGCAAATGTAGTAAGCCAGTATCACTGATATGTCGCTTCCTCGGATTCAAGGGCATTGATTAGAGGCAATAATTTATTGCCTATATCAACAAGCGACAATAATTCATTGCCTATATTAATAAGTGCCCGTTGTCAAGTAAAGCTCAGTGTTTCGGAAGGGTTTATGATTGACTACACAGAATAAAAGAAATAACAATTGTGTTCCTTTGCAAATTCTCCAGTCAATTTAAATTTACTAGATAATCAAAAGTTGAACAAAATAAGAAATCTCCATCCAACGCGAGAATACAAACAATGTAAAAAGCAGTTAAAAGGAAAAGCAAAACGGTTGTAAAATGTTGGTGAACGCTGCGTGTGTTGTAAGTGTATATAATCTCACAATATTGATGAAATTGGAACTTAAAATGAATCTTAGTGGGTAATGCTCTCTCATTTTCAAGTTGTGTTTCAAACAGATGCAATGAAAGTAGGCGGGTTACTTGTCAACGAAGCTCTCCGCCGTGAAGAGAAAACAAAGAAGTTGAGGTACGTAACTGTAATAATTATATCTTTCAGTTAGTACGTGCGCTGTGACTGGCCTCTTAGATTCGGTATGCGACTATAAGGCCCGCTAAATTTCAAAAAAGCTTTCCTTTCCTACCCACCGGATTACCTTAACAGATATAATATATATTTTACTAACTTCGTTTTCTCGGCCCGTCCTAAAAGTTACGGACCGTCCTTTTCTTCCCGTACGATAACTTTATGGCCCGCGCGCTTCGCGCTTGGGTGACAAGTGAACAAGTGCAACGCGTAACTCTTGGCACCACGCTGCATGAGCCGAGTTGCAAGAAGCGCGATTAGAACTAATTCTGGACTAACTGTGATGATTGTGAACCTATATTATGGGATCTTAGTTACACCTGACCAAAAGCAGGGACTTGACATCGTGAAAGAATCAAAATAACTCGCGCTCACGCATTTCTTCCCTTTACTTGCAGTTTTAGTCTTCAACCTTGACCCGCCTGACACTTAACCTTTCTAGAGTAAACAATTCACCTAAATCAGTAAAAGCCGCGGTTGGAATAGTGCAACATTATACACAAGAAAAAGGTGCATATTAAAACAAATGAAACCAGCTAAATATTGACTAGGGAACTTGGTAAATAGTACCTTTCGAAGTAAAGGACGGCCGGCGCTATTGGTTTATTGAAAGAGAGCATGCTTCAGGGAAACAAAGCAGGCGGCAAACTTACAAGATCCACAACGTAACCATGACACGTTGAAAAAAACAGGTGGTGGGAGATCCTGAATTTTGTTGGAATCTAAATACCTCCAATACAATTAGCACAATACAGATTTCCAACAGACACAGTACGTATGATAATTTTGAGATGTACATTCGCAAAAGTTATGAACTTTACTGCTAACTAAAAAGCGGACCTCTGCTTAGTCGCAAAAGATTTTTATTTACCTAGCCAGCCCTTGAAAGGAAGAAAAAAAGTGTTGCTTCTTTGCCAAGAAAAACCGAACTTTTGAAAACGGTTTTAGGAACTGGGAGAACAAGCCAATCATAAGCACGGGGATTTCATTGGCATTGACAAGAATTTCTGTTCTCTTCACTTCCCCACAGAGTCTTATGAGAACTTGCAATGAAACAGCCCACTGCTACTGAGTAATCCTGCAACTGCAATAAGCCAGTACCACTGATATGTATCATCCATCATTTGATTTCATTTGAGTTGACTTAGAGTTAATTTGATTTACAGTCTCCGCAATTAGTAGAGCACTTGTGCTCGGCTAGAAAGATTTGAGACTTAAGTAAAGTTATAGGGAGGCTGGGCGGAAATATATCGTAAGGGGCTTCATAAACGCCGCCGGATAGCAAACGATTTTAAAAATCCCTTCGAAATGATGTCTACCAACCAGCTTTTACCGTGCATCGTAACTCTTCGCACGATGCTACCTGGTCCGAGTTCCACGAAGCCCGATTACAAATAATTCTAGATTAACTGTAATGAGACTGTAGCTAAAGTATGGTATCCTAGTTAAACTTGATCAAAATCAGTAGCTTGAAATTCAGCAATAATCAAATAACCCGCGCTCATTTCTTTCCCTTTCCCCTACGTTTCAGTCTTAAACCCGCTGGACTCTTACATTTTCTTAAGTAAGCAGCTCCTCCTAAACTAGCAGCCGCGTTTGGAAAACCGCATGAACATAGGTAAAAGGTACAAGATTAAAAACACAAAGAAGCTAATGATTGACAACGAAATTTTGAAACAATCTTTATAAGTAAGGACGGCCGCTAGTGTGGTTCCTTGAAATAGAACAAGCTGCATAAAGACAATGCAGATGACGAACTTACAAGTCCTCCAACGAAGACAGCTTGTCGAAAACACCTGCTGGGAGATGCTGAATCTGGTTGGAACTGAAATCCCTGAAAGAAAGTTAGCACATCAGAGATTTGTAAAGGACTCAGTATGTATAATAAGTTTTAGATGTTTATGCAGGCGTTATGCACTTTACTGT
The DNA here is from genome assembly GCA_948470475.1 of Galaxea fascicularis. Taxonomy (NCBI): domain Eukaryota; kingdom Metazoa; phylum Cnidaria; class Anthozoa; order Scleractinia; family Euphylliidae; genus Galaxea; species Galaxea fascicularis. Next base: position 34,039,203 of record OX419336.1, read on the forward strand.
TACCTGAAGTCAGATCTCTCTGGTTAGTCGCGAAGTTTGATTTTAGCAAGTTAGCCCGCCATTCATTGAATGGAAGAATAAAATATTGTTTCTCAGTTTGCTAAGAAAGCCGAACTTTTGAAAACCGTGTAACTGAAAAAACTTAGAAAGCAAGATAAACATAAGCACAGTGATTTTATTAACTTTCTCAAGGATTCCAAAGGTCCTCTGTTCTCTTTTCTTCCCCACAAACTCTTAAGAGAACTATAGAAGGAAACAGCTCACTCCTTAGCGACCTTGCAAATGTAGTAAGCCAGTATCACTGATATGTCGCTTCCTCGGATTCAAGGGCGTTGATTAAAGGCAATAATTCATTGCCTATATCAACAAGCGACAATAATTCATTGCCTATATTAATAAGTGCCCGTTGTCAAGTAAAGCTCAGTGTTTCGGAAGGGTTTATGATTGACTACACAGAATAAAAGAAATAACAATTGTGTTCCTTTGCAAATTCTCCAGTCAATTTAAATTTACTAGATCATCAAAAGTTGAACAAAATAAGAAATCTCCATCCAACGCGAGAATACAAACAATGTAAAAAGCAGTTAAAAGGAAAAGCAAAACGGTTGTAAAATGTTGGTGAACGCTGCGTGTGTTGTAAGTGTATATAATCTCACAATATTGATGAAATTGGAACTTAAAATGAATCTTAGTGGGTAATGCTCTCTCATTTTCAAGTTGTGTTTCAAACAGATGCAATGAAAGTAGGCGGGTTACTTGTCAACGAAGCTCTCCGCCGTGAAGAGAAAACAAAGAAGTTGAGGTACGTAACTGTAATAATTATATCTTTCAGTTAGTACGTGCGCTGTGACTGGCCTCTTAGATTCGGTATGCGACTATAAGGCCCGCTAAATTTCAAAAAAGCTTTCCTTTCCTACCCACCGGATTACCTTAACAGATATAATATATATTTTACTAACTTCGTTTTCTCGGCCCGTCCTAAAAGTTACGGACCGTCCTTTTCTTCCCGTACGATAACTTTATGGCCCGCGCGCTTCGCGCTTGGGTGACAAGTGAACAAGTGCAACGCGTAACTCTTGGCACCACGCTGCATGAGCCGAGTTGCAAGAAGCGCGATTAGAACTAATTCTGGACTAACTGTGATGATTGTGAACCTATATTATGGGATCTTAGTTACACCTGACCAAAAGCAGGGACTTGACATCGTGAAAGAATCAAAATAACTCGCGCTCACGCATTTCTTCCCTTTACTTGCAGTTTTAGTCTTCAACCTTGACCCGCCTGACACTTAACCTTTCTAGAGTAAACAATTCACCTAAATTAAAAGCCGCGTTTGGAATAGTGCAACATTATACACAAGAAACAGGTGCATATTAAAACAAATGAAACCAGCTAAATATTGACTAGGGAACTTGGTAAATAGTACCTTTCGAAGTAAAGGACGGCCGGCGCTATTGGTTTATTGAAAGAGAGCATGCTTCAGGGAAACAAAGCAGGCGGCAAACTTACAAGATCCACAACGTAACCATGACACGTTGAAAAAAACAGGTGGTGGGAGATCCTGAATTTTGTTGGAATCTAAATACCTCCAATACAATTAGCACAATACAGATTTCCAACAGACACAGTACGTATGATAATTTTGAGATGTACATTCGCAAAAGTTATGAACTTTACTGCTAACTAAAAAGCGGACCTCTGCTTAGTCGCAAAAGATTTTTATTTACCTAGCCAGCCCTTGAAAGGAAGAAAAAAAGTGTTGCTTCTTTGCCAAGAAAAACCGAACTTTTGAAAACGGTTTTAGGAACTGGGAGAACAAGCCAATCATAAGCACGGGGATTTCATTGGCATTGACAAGAATTTCTGTTCTCTTCACTTCCCCACAGAGTCTTATGAGAACTTGCAATGAAACAGCCCACTGCTACTGAGTAATCCTGCAACTGCAATAAGCCAGTACCACTGATATGTATCATCCATCATTTGATTTCATTTGAGTTGACTTAGAGTTAATTTGATTTACAGTCTCCGCAATTAGTAGAGCACTTGTGCTCGGCTAGAAAGATTTGAGACTTAAGTAAAGTTATAGGGAGGCTGGGCGGAAATATATCGTAAGGGGCTTCATAAACGCCGCCGGATAGCAAACGATTTTAAAAATCCCTTCGAAATGATGTCTACCAACCAGCTTTTACCGTGCATCGTAACTCTTCGCACGATGCTACCTGGTCCGAGTTCCACGAAGCCCGATTACAAATAATTCTAGATTAACTGTAATGAGACTGTAGCTAAAGTATGGTATCCTAGTTAAACTTGATCAAAATCAGTAGCTTGAAATTCAGCAATAATCAAATAACCCGCGCTCATTTCTTTCCCTTTCCCTTACGTTTCAGTCTTAAACCCGCTGGACTCTTACATTTTCTTAAGTAAGCAGCTCCTCCTAAACTAGCAGCCGCGTTTGGAAAACCGCATGAACATAGGTAAAAGGTACAAGATTAAAAACACAAAGAAGCTAATGATTGACAACGAAATTTTGAAACAATCTTTATAAGTAAGGACGGCCGCTAGTGTGGTTCCTTGAAATAGAACAAGCTGCATAAAGACAATGCAGATGACGAACTTACAAGTCCTCCAACGAAGACAGCTTGTCGAAAACACCTGCTGGGAGATGCTGAATCTGGTTGGAACTGAAATCCCTGAAAGAAAGTTAGCACATCAGAGATTCCTAAAGGACTCAGTATGTATAATAAGTTTTAGATGTTTATGCAGGCGTTATGCACTTTACTGTTACCTGAAGTCAGATCTCTCTGGTTAGTCGCGAAGTTTGATTTTAGCAAGTTAGCCCGCCATTCATTGAATGGAAGAATAAAATATTGTTTCTCAGTTTGCTAAGAAAGCCGAACTTTTGAAAACCGTGTAACTGAAAAAACTTAGAAAGCAAGATAAACATAAGCACAGTGATTTTATTAACTTTCTCAAGGATTCCAAAGGTCCTCTGTTCTCTTTTCTTCCCCACAAACTCTTAAGAGAACTATAGAAGGAAACAGCTCACTCCTTAGCGACCTTGCAAATGTAGTAAGCCAGTATCACTGATATGTCGCTTCCTCGGATTCAAGGGCGTTGATTAGAGGCAATAATTCATTGCCTATATCAACAAGCGACAATAATTCATTGCCTATATTAATAAGTGCCCGTTTTCAAGTAAAGCTCAGTGTTTCGGAAGGGTTTATGATTGACTACACAGAATAAAAGAAATAACAATTGTGTTCCTTTGCAAATTCTCCAGTCAATTTAAATTTACTAGATCATCAAAAGTTGAACAAAATAAGAAATCTCCATCCAACGCGAGAATACAAACAATGTAAAAAGCAGTTAAAAGGAAAAGCAAAACGGTTGTAAAATGTTGGTGAACGCTGCGTGTGTTGTAAGTGTATATAATCTCACAATATTGATGAAATTGGAACTTAAAATGAATCTTAGTGGGTAATGCTCTCTCATTTTCAAGTTGTGTTTCAAACAGATGCAATGAAAGTAGGCGGGTTACTTGTCAACGAAGCTCTCCGCCGTGAAGAGAAAACAAAGAAGTTGAGGTACGTAACTGTAATAATTATATCTTTCAGTTAGTACGTGCGCTGTGACTGGCCTCTTAGATTCGGTATGCGACTATAAGGCCCGCTAAATTTCAAAAAAGCTTTCCTTTCCTACCCACCGGATTACCTTAACAGATATAATATATATTTTACTAACTTCGTTTTCTCGGCCCGTCCTAAAAGTTACGGACCGTCCTTTTCTTCCCGTACGATAACTTTATGGCCCGCGCGCTTCGCGCTTGGGTGACAAGTGAACGAGTGCAACGCGTAACTCTTGGCACCACGCTGCATGAGCCGAGTTGCAAGAAGCGCGATTAGAACTAATTCTGGACTAACTGTGATGATTGTGAACCTATATTATGGGATCTTAGTTACACCTGACCAAAAGCAGGGACTTGACATCGTGAAAGAATCAAAATAACTCGCGCTCACGCATTTCTTCCCTTTACTTGCAGTTTTAGTCTTCAACCTTGACCCGCCTGACACTTAACCTTTCTAGAGTAAACAATTCACCTAAATTAAAAGCCGCGTTTGGAATAGTGCAACATTATACACAAGAAACAGGTGCATATTAAAACAAATGAAACCAGCTAAATATTGACTAGGGAACTTGGTAAATAGTACCTTTCGAAGTAAAGGACGGCCGGCGCTATTGGTTTATTGAAAGAGAGCATGCTTCAGGGAAACAAAGCAGGCGGCAAACTTACAAGATCCACAACGTAACCATGACACGTTGAAAAAAACAGGTGGTGGGAGATCCTGAATTTTGTTGGAATCTAAATACCTCCAATACAATTAGCACAATACAGATTTCCAACAGACACAGTACGTATGATAATTTTGAGATGTACATTCGCAAAAGTTATGAACTTTACTGCTAACTAAAAAGCGGACCTCTGCTTAGTCGCAAAAGATTTTTATTTACCAAGCCAGCCCTTGAAAGGAAGAAAAAAAGTGTTGCTTCTTTGCCAAGAAAAACCGAACTTTTGAAAACGGTTTTAGGAACTGGGAGAACAAGCCAATCATAAGCACGGGGATTTCATTGGCATTGACAAGAATTTCTGTTCTCTTCACTTCCCCACAGAGTCTTATGAGAACTTGCAATGAAACAGCCCACTGCTACTGAGTAATCCTGCAACTGCAATAAGCCAGTACCACTGATATGTATCATCCATCATTTGATTTCATTTGAGTTGACTTAGAGTTAATTTGATTTACAGTCTCCGCAATTAGTAGAGCACTTGTGCTCGGCTAGAAAGATTTGAGACTTAAGTAAAGTTATAGGGAGGCTGGGCGGAAATATATCGTAAGGGGCTTCATAAACGCCGCCGGATAGCAAACGATTTTAAAAATCCCTTCGAAATGATGTCTACCAACCAGCTTTTACCGTGCATCGTAACTCTTCGCACGATGCTACCTGGTCCGAGTTCCACGAAGCCCGATTACAAATAATTCTAGATTAACTGTGATGAGACTGTAGCTAAAGTATGGTATCCTAGTTAAACTTGATCAAAATCAGTAGCTTGAAATTCAGCAATAATCAAATAACCCGCGCTCATTTCTTTCCCTTTCCCTTACGTTTCAGTCTTAAACCCGCTGGACTCTTACATTTTCGTAAGTAAGCAGCTCCGCCTAAACTAGCAGCCGCGTTTGGAAAACCGCATGAACATAGGTAAAAGGTACAAGATTAAAAACACAAAGAAGCTAATGATTGACAACGAAATTTTGAAACAATCTTTGTAAGTAAGGACGGCCGCTAGTGTGGTTCCTTGAAATAGAACAAGCTGCATAAAGACAATGCAGATGACGAACTTACAAGTACCCCAACGAAGACAGCTTGTCGAAAACACCTGCTGGGAGATGCTGAATCTGGTTGGAACTTAAATCCCTGAAAGAAAATTAGCACATCAGAGATTTTTAAAGGACTCAGTATGTATAACAATTTTTAGATGTTTACGCAAAAGTTATGCACTTTACTGTTACCTGTAATCGGACCTCTGGTTAGTCGCAAAGTTTGATTTTATTTAGCCCGGCGTTCATTGAATGGCAGAATAAAATATTGTTTCTTTGCTAAGAAAGCCGAACTTTTGAAAACCGTGTAACTGAAAAAACTTACAAAGCAAGATAAACATAAGGACAGTGATTTTATTAACTTTCTCAAGGATTCCAAAGGTCCTCTGTTCTCTTTTCTTCCCCACAAAGTCTTGAGGGTTGTCCAATACACTCAACTAGACTCTAGTTGTGTATGGTTGTGTTCTATTGGAAAAGCGGAAGTCTATTGGCGACCTTGGAAAAGTGTTCCATTGGAGTCTACTGGATCCATTGGTGACGAGTAGATTCTACTGTAGTAACCGACTTTCTAGTCGCGAGAGACTTAGAAGTACTTCCTAATCATGTCGGGTGGGAGGCCGTGCTGTTCCATTGGTTTCCATTGGATCCATTGGTAACGAGTAGATTCTATTGGAGTAACCGAATTTCTAGTTGCGAGAGACTTAGAAATATTTCTTAATCAGTCATAGTTTGAGTCGGATTTTCTTGCTCGAAAACACTGTGGTCATTGATAGGGTAGTATTTAAATGATGGGCTATTTTAAACTCGCTTTAAATGAATGTCAAAAAGTGTGAAAATTAACATAGCACATATAATTTTGGCAGCATTTCAACGCTCAATTGTTTGTGCGACATAAACAAAGAAGATGTGGTAGCTGTTTACATTGACAAGGCAACGATCGGCATTAATATATACAGCTACCGGCTGATCTGGTGAGCATTTTTTGGAGATGGCAACGCTATAATAAAATGAGTACCGTAGCAAGCTCCGTTTGCTTAGTAAACAAGAAGTAATTTCGGAACGAAGGGAACTAGCGTATTTGTCTCGGGTCAGGGCTTAAAGAACGAAGTATAAAATACATACGTAGCGTGTTTGTCTCGGGTCATGGCATAAACAAGGAGGTATATTACATGTGTAGCGTGCTTGTCTCGAGTCATGGCTTAAAGAACGAGGTATATTACATGTGTAGTGTGCCTCGGTTCAGGGCTCCAAGAACGGGAGGTATATTACATGTGTGGTGTGATCAGTAGCACGCTTGTCACGCGCTAATGGCAAAATCACGGATTTGCTTAAATCTTTGAAAAATTTCTCGGGGCACAAAGATCAGATCTGCTTGAGACTTTCCAAAATTGTTACACATGTGTTAAAGATGGTTTTGGACGAGACAGAAGTAGAATAAATGATTTCTGAAAAAATATAATCGGAGCCGAATTGTAAAGGTAGCGACTAAAACATGGCGTCACGCGTAACACGCGTGGGCTTCACTATTCACTGTTTTCTTGTTTTTGCTAACGTAAGTTTCATTTATAACCGTAAGACTTAACAGATGATGAAAATGGTTTCTTTTAAAGCAATGTGGCAAACAAAATCCTGAAAATTGGTGCTAAATCTTCCTTAAAATCAACGAAAGTGTTCACCATATGGTGCATCACGCTTTAAGCTTGGGAGGGACAGATAATTTTCAATTCGTTGTGCTAGCTATAATTCCTGAGTTACAGAACAGTTTAACCTCAAAATGTAATGCTCATAAGTTGTTCTTCACTTTCTTTCCGATTTTCTGTGTTTTTATCGAAACGTTGCCGAGATTTGAGTTTTTTTCTGCGTTCGAAACAGTTGGCAAGCGGTACGTATGATCTCGCGCGCAATAATTCTGATCGTTGAATTTCCCAGACGTATTGTTTACTACGATTGCACTGGAGCGTGTCAATGTTGACATAAGCAAAATGCTCAAATAACAAGCTAAATTTTGGTACCAAAATCAGTCGGATCTGTTAAAAGCCGACGAAAATGTTAGCCCTAAAATTTGTTCGAAACATTAGGTCGACAATGGTAAGCGATCGAATTTCGTGCAAAGACAAGCGCGACGCTCTGGCCATTTCGGCGGCTTCCTTTACTTCCAAATCATCTCAAAGTCTACAGAATCGATAAACATTGTTTTAGATTTCCTTATTAGGAAGTAAAATATTGCATCAGAGGAAATGAGGGGAAAAAAATTATTCTAAAGCGCAAGGCCGTGAAATTGAATGCAAAAATTATGGATTCTGGAGTTTCTAGGATTCAGATGTGGCGAGAAAATGAAAATTAGCTTAAAATACATCTGAAATGACTGAAATGACACAATTTCAAGATAGTAACCAATTTTCTTCACTTTCTGACTCATTTCTAACAAAAATTATTTCTTAAATAAATTTTTCAGTGTTACTCCAATGTTACGCTTTTGTACATCAGAACTGTGCTACTGATCTGTGCTTTTCTCGGTTCAGGGCTCCAAGAACGAGGTATATTACACATGTGTAGTGTGCTTGTCTCGGGTCCAGCTTAAAGAACGAGGTACATTTCATGTGTAGAGTGCTTGTCTCAGGTCACGGCTTAAAAAACGAGGTATATTACATGTGTGGAGTGCTTGTCTCAGGTCACGGCTTAAAGAACGAAGTATATCACATGTGTAGTGTATTTCACGACTAGACTCTCGGTAACTCCAGTGGATTCTATGCGTCTCCACTCTCCAGTGGACTCCAATGGACTCCATTGGACGATTTTTCAACCCTCCCTAAAGTTATATTGTTTCGACTTCCGGTCTCATTTCACGACTAGACTTCCGGTAACTCCAGTGGACTGGACTCCAGTTGATAATAGTTTTGGACTTCCGGTTTCGTTTAACGACTAGCCTTCGAATAACTCCAGTGGACTCTTAGATTTGACAACTAGAGTCTAGTTGAGTGTATTGGACATGGATGAAGTCTTAACTGAGAGAACTATAGAAGGAAACAGCTCACTCCTTACCAACCTTGCAAATGTAATAAGCCAGTATCACTGATATGCCGCTTCCTCGGAATCAAGGGCATTGATTAGAGCAGGACGTAACCAATCGATGAAATCGATGATCGATGACAATCAATGCCAATCGATAACAATCGATGCCAATTAATCGATTGATATTGATAATCGATAAGCAATCGATCATCCAGGTTGGAGTGATTATCGATTGTCATCGATTGGCATTGGTTTTCATCGATTATCAATATTAATCGATTAATTGGCATCGATTGCCATTGATTGTTGATAGATAATTTGTCGGTCAAGATTTCTAAAGGGAACAGCCTCTTGATGTATTCTAATGATTAAACAATGATTAAAAAAAAAAGGATCTCGGTGAAATCTTGGGACGACGTAACTATTCAACTGACGAGACAGTCTAGTAAACTATTTGATCATGAAAAGCTTTTACAGCTCAATCGATCGCAATCGATGATTCCTGAATACTTTTGGGTGATTATCGATTGGTCATCGATCGGCCGATACCAATCGATGCCAATTAACTAACATGCATCGATTGGTATCGATTGATCGATTGCTTTATCGATCATCGATTTCATCGATTGGTTACGTCCTGATTAGAGGCAATAATTCATTGCCTATATCAACAAGCGACAATAATTCATTGCCTATATTAATAAGTGCCCGGTGTCAAGCAAAGCTCAGTGTTTTGGAAGGGTTTATGATTGACTACACAGAATAAAAGAAATAACAATTGTGTTCCTTTGCAAATTCTCCAGTCAATTTAAATTTACTACATAATCAAAAGTTGAACAAAATAAGAAATCTCCATCCAACGCGAGAATACAAACAATGTAAAAAGCAGTTAAAAGGAAAAGCAAAAGCGTTGTAAAATGTTGGCGAACGCTGCGTGTGTTGTAAGTGTATTTATAAAATAACTAAGATAGTATGCGGGCTCGGATTGGTCGAGAGGCGTGTTTGCATGAGAATATGTAAACATGGTTGTGACTTCAGCTTGTTTGGCTTTCCGCGCACTAATCACGCCAGCACGAATTTGAAAAAAAAAAAGGTTTTGAGTTGAAAAACTCGACAAGTTTACTTTATTTACCCATTTCCTCGTCGGTTGAAACTTGGAAAATCTTTAGAAACATGCTGTGTCAATTTTTTTTCGCTTGAGCTGACATTTTAAGCGAGAAAAACCCGTATTTTGGAAAGCATATTTTTTGCAAAACAAAGACTGATTACGCGTACAAGCTTCGTGTACAAGACTTCGCGACTGGTAAGAATTTCTCTTCTAATCAATGTTCTAAACAAGAGCGTTTTGGTTTTTTTGCTCGGGAAAGTTGTTTTATAAAAGCAATAGAAAACGTTTTTCCTGTGTTTGCATAGCCTGATATAAACACTCGAGGGGTTGGGAGAATTCTCGACAGTTATGCAAACCCTCGACTTCGTCTCGGGTTTGCATAACTGTCTCGAATTCTCCCAACCCCTCTCGTGTTTATATCAGGCTATGCAAACACGGAAAACGTTTTCTATTGCTTAAATAATCTCAGAATATTGATGAAATTGGAACTTAAAATGAATCTTAGTGGGTAATGCTCTCTCATTTTCAAGTTGTGTTTCAAACAGATGCAATGAAAGTAGGGTTACTTGTCAACGAAGCTCTCCGCCGTGAAGAGAAAACAAAGAAGTTGAGGTACATAACTGTAATAATTATATCTTTCAGTTAGTACGCGCGCTGTGACTGGCCACTCAGATTCGGTGTTCGACTTTAAAGGCTGGTTTTCACTAACGACGGAGTCGGAGTCGGGGTCGTAATCATAGGCATAGAGCTTATGATCTAGTGAAAATCAAACCGTCGGAGTCGAAAGCAGAAAGCTATTCTGCTTATGACTCCGTCGCTTATGATCTAGTGAAAACTAGATTGTCGGAGTCGCAAGCACTATTTTGGTAATCGGAGAGCGCGAGAACAAGCTTTGTGATTGGTTTATTCTACCGCTTCTGCTTCCGACTCCGACAATCTGGTTTTCACTAGATCATAAGCGGAACGCAAGCGACGGAGTCGTAAGCGGAGTCGGAAGAAAATGGAAACGTTCTGATTCTTCTGACTCCGATTCCGTCGCGCTTATGACTCCGCTTACGACTCCAATTTTTGATTTTCACTAGGTCATAAGCGTTCTTACGACTCCGCTTACGACTCCGACTCCGACTCCGTCGCTAGTGAAAACCAGCCTTAAGGCCCGCTGTTGGTCTTTGAAAAAATTTACTCGTGCTTATTTATTCCAAATTGCACTCGGAATCATGTGATTACCTATACAAAACAAAAAAAGCGCGTTTGTGGTACACTTAAATGCACTTCCCACCTAAAACGTGTTGTTTAATTCTTGAAATTATAAAACTTAAACTAGAAGTTGCAGCAATGCGAATGAAATCAAATTAATGCTAACATTAAATGAAACACTTTAAGTTGCTTAAGGCAACCGATGGAAGCTCAGTAATTTTACTAAATACGATATTTGAAGGTTAAAAACGTATCGTAAACAGTGACGGAATAAATGATTACCCTATTTTCATTCGCACAGACATCAAAACTTTATTTTATACTGTCCATGAACTAAATTCCCTATTACAATTATAACAAAGTGTACAATAAAGCCATTATTCAAAGTATCGGGTCTAAGAAAAATAGTTGCGCATAAACAAATACTGGAACAGCTCGTGCTTTCAAATGGATTACCTTAATGAATTACACGATTCCGACACATAAGTTTAATTTAAGTGGCGAAACATTTTTTTGTATCTGAAAAATTACTGTACTACAAAAAACGTCTTCACAGAGGTCGTAATGCATGGGGGTTCACATAATTTAATTCAATTTTTACACAGCTAAAAATTGTATGTCAATGATTCAGCAGAAACAGAGAATAGTTTTAAAATCACGGCTGTTTGTGCGAGTTCGTGTACGTGCGCGCTAAACACGGAAAGTACCTAAGCTTAATAACTCTGAAGACGTCAAGTACTTAAGTTTATGTCAAAACCGACCAAGAACCAGTCGAAAAAAAACAAAGAAAGATTAGCAAATAATTGTTTTAATAGATTTGGCAGTTTTACAAAGTGTTACACTTCTGGGCCGGGTTGTTCGAAGCTGGGTTAAGATAACCCAGGGTTAGTGAGAAATTTGAACGCAGACATTAAAGCTTAAAAAGTAAATTCAGTTTAATTCTTTTTGTCAACAAGTTGATGATTAGATGCTCTTGAAAATAACAGAAAAAATTACCAGAGAAAATCCTTTTGAACAAAAGAAAAAGAAACCCGGGTTAGAATTTAACCCCGGGTTAGTGCTAACTGGTGTTCGAACAACTGGGCCCTGGTTTGTGGCACCTATTTACAATGGTAGTCTGAGGAAAAACCTTTTTACAACAACGTTTAAAATATAAGCTTAAGCTTACGGTAAATTTCATTTGAATCTATTTTTTAAATTGAGGGGAAATTAAAATGTAATTTGCTATAAGAATGGGTCCAACGCAGAAATCCTGAAAACCTTCTTCACAAACAAACTGACGATAAACTTGAAAACCAAATTTGAGAGTAGGCTTAACTTCTTGCCGAGCCATACAAAAGTTGGGCACATAAACAAAGACAACGCTTATCTGGCTTATCGGTTGACCGTAAGTTTTTTGAAGAAAACGACTAAATAAAAGGTCAACGGTAAATACCTTCTCCAATCGTCGAAAAGGCTACATCGGGCCACTGCGTAAATCGCACATCCCTCGTCTTTAGCCATGTTCAAAGCACGGCGGGAAAATTTATGTGTTCTCGAATGCAGTCGCGGCGCGAATACAATCCCTTTCACAACGCTTTAGATACATCCAAAAAGCCGTCCAGCAAGCCTTGATATAATTCTTCCCAGAGTGGCTAGTTAAAAATAATTTCACAGTCTAACACATCTTCAGGTGACCTAGTCGAAGTGGCGGAAGGAGAGTCGAGTCGAACGTGGACCTCGTTAATCCACTGACTTGATCTAAAGTTTTATGCTTCGGACTAGAAATTTTCCATTACTAAGTTGAATTTGGCGGCAAATCTCCCATTTTGGCGACCATTTCAGGTTTTCACCACAGCTCTTTCACCACACAAATCTTTCACAGTCTAACACATCTTCAGGTGACCTAGTCGAAGTGGCAAAACGAGAGAGTCGAACGAGGTATCGCACAGCGTTCATGTGCTCGTTAATCCACTGACTTGGTCTAAGGTTTTATGAGACAGGATCAACCAAATTTCAAAATCATTTCACCGTTTTGAATGTAGTTAAGCTTTGGACTAGAAATTTCCCATTACTTTGTTAAACTTGACCGCAAACACCACTTTCACCACAGCTACAGCGCTGTCGCAAGCAAACCGTCGCTTCGTTTCAGAAGGTCGATTCACTTTCTGTGATTGGTTAAACAAAATGACGTGTGAATCGCGAGGTGTGGAGAATCTACGATTCGATGACAAACATAGCGGGCAATGTCTTCCTTCGTAATTTTAACCAAAGAAAAAAAATTGCAACACATTTAATTTTTGGTTTATCGTGAACTAAAAAACTGTCAGAACAAGAGCGGATAGGCGTGTCATCTCTCTCTCTCTCTCAACTAACTTTTTTTTTGGTAGCCGCTTCAGTACACGTCTATTATTTCTATTTCTGTATTGTAACCGTTTTCTCCATATTTACTTTGCTTCAGTGTTGCCCCTGAAGGTTAGTCATATCTCGCCGTAATATATGGCATTAAAAGTTACCCTTTTCGGCCATCATTTTGTTTCTTTGCCTTATATCTACCTTTTTATGTGATATATAATTATATATTGTTATTTCCGGTTTCACTTGTAATAATAATAATAATAATAATAATCTTCACTTGTAATAATAATAATAATAATAATAATAATAATAATAATAATAATAATAACAATAATCTTCTTATATAGCGCTGTTTCTCAACTGAACCAACAGCGCTGTACAACAGTGAGTGATAAGTAGAAACTAAGTAACGTAAAAAGCTTGAAAAAACGTAATACTTAATGATTCTTACAATTCAAAGTTATTTCTAAAAAGATATGTCTTACGAGTGGATTTAAAAGACTCTGATGACTTGCAACGTTTTATACTCAATGAGACGGCATTCCACAGTTTTGGAGCAATAAAGGAGAAAGCTTGCTCCCCGTAAGTTTTAAGATGGCAGCGGGGTCGTACTAGTAGTTCTTTATCAGATGAACGTAATGTCCTTAATGGTCTATGGTGAATTAAAAGGTCACTTAGATAGGACAGCGCTAGTTTATTAAGTCATTAGTTTAACTTTAAAACAAATACGTTCATGAACGGGTAACCAATGCAGATCTCTTAGCACAGGAGTAATATGCTTGTGTTTACGTGAGCCTGTTTGAAGTCGGGCTGCTGAATTCTGGACATAATGGAGTTTTCGGACTTGATCCTGCCTGAGACCTGAGAGTAGTATATTATAGTGGTCAATCTTGGATGTTGCGAATGCGTGGATCAAAGTTTTACAGTGATGCCGAAAGAGAGATGTTTACTGATTTGAGCAATGTTGCACAGATGGTAGAAAGCAGATTGACATATGCTGTTCATTTGTTTGTCCATAGACATAACAGTGTCGAGCCACGCACCGATATTCTTTGCTGAGTTCGATGAGTAGATCACATCTGAGCAAGCAAGAATAGATTCTAGCGGGAGTTGTGATCGATGACAGGCGTGTAAAACAAGGAGCTCAGTTTTGTCTTGGTTGAGCATCAGCCTATTGGCTGACATCCAATTGTTAACATCATGAATACATGACTCAATGCGCTGTTTGGATGTAGTTGGCTCACCAGCAGCACTCGGCTTGAAAGACAAATAAGTTTGGCTATCATCAGCATAAAAATGATGGTTCATGTTGTGTTTACTGATGATGTGTGTGAGAGTTGAGGTGTACATGGAATACAGGACGGGACCGAGCACTGGGCCCTGGGTAACACCACAAATAAAATTCTGGCTTAATGAGAGCTCAGTTCCGATAGATAGGACTTTATCCAACCTTAGGCTTTCCCAGTAATTCTCTAACTCATTAATAATTCATCAAGTGATAAACCAATTGCATGCCCACATTTAGGTCACACGGATGCACCTTGATACCGCGGTAAAGAACGGCGTGTTTGGAAATCAATTAGAAAAAGAAATACACAACTTGAACAAAGCTGTTTTACTTCTATTGTTTGCTGTTTAAATTTACGTTTACAGTGCAATTCAGAAACGTTCTTGAATTAAACATTCCGCGCGCACTGTTTACAATTTCTAAAGTTTCAGAAACTGTACTACCAGTACCACTAGCTTCTGTTACACTGCTGGATGTACAAGGTCCAAGTCGATTCGACACTTTAACACTTTGCTGTAAACTAGGTTTCTCGTAGGTTAACAAGACATTTGACCTATGTCCGGTCCTTTCACGAATGAGTTTATCTTCAACGAATTCTGGACGAATTTTGTGAGCCAATAGTTTAGGGAAAGACTATCCAAGTCCTCCAACTTCTCTTCGAGACAAAAACACGGACATTACCATCACAAACTGTGCGTTCATCAGGTGCCGACTGAGAAGCCATTTCAAAAACTCGTGCTTCGTGTTTTACCGGGGTTTCCAAACACTCGAAAACAAAACGGCCTCGGGCTTTTATCAGTTTTCTCGTGGTTGGAAACCCCGGTAAAACACTTGCACTCGTTTTTGAAATATTACTTCCAAAACGATGTTTTAGCCTGGTAATGAGGATGTCATGGTCTACCGTGCCAAACGCCGCTGAGAGGTCAAGTAACACCAATATAACACACTCTCCGTCGTCAATGCCACGTAGAATGTCATTGTGTATTCGCGTAAGCGCTGTTTCAGTGCTATGGCCTTTTTTATAGCGGAGCTCCGCGTCCGCTGAAGGCGCACGCGCGTGGAGCACCATTGATAGCGGAGCTCCGCGCGCGCCGAAGGCGCACGCACCATTGCTAAGAAAATATGGTAACCCATCCATCCGAGAAATTTTGGTTATGACGTCATCGTACGACCGACCGACCGACCGTCCGACCGTCCGACCGTCCGACCGTCCGACCGACCGTACGTACGTCCACCCCATCATGTAAGCCAAAGTCAAATGTGATACTCCAGTTAACCCTTTCGTGTGCAAGCTCGCATGTAGGCGCGCTTCCATATGGACTGTTTTTGGAAAGATCAGTTGCCCATACACGCAGTTCTCAACCCGCGTTTTTGTGGCGGGAAATTGCATGGTCAAGTTTTGTCAGTTTTGTCTATTCGTTGGCGGAATATCAGTGACAAACAGTGGGAGAAAGAACAAGAAAGGGCACGGGTAAACAGGCAGAGTATCAGTGACAAACAGCGGGAGAAAAAGCACGAGCAAACCGGCTGAATTGTGTTTGTCGAGCAACGGGAGACAGAATAAGAAAGGGCTCAAGTAAACAGGCTGAATCGTACTGACGAGCAACAGGGGAAAGAACAACAAAAAGCTCGAGAAGAGAGACGAAATTATAGTGAGGAACAGCGAAAAAGAGAGCGTCTCTTGTCAAGCTGTAAAAACATTACCAAGTTTCAGCTTTTTTCCGTGTTTGCCTGCATAAGCTTGCACGAAGAGAAAAGATCGTGTGGTCTGGCAAGGTTTCAGTAATTATGCGCTGTCTTCAGACCTTGCTGTGTTTTAAACTGGACGGTTTTGCTGCTAAAATCCTTAATTGAACAAGCTTCCTTGACAGGCATGAGAAGTAATAAGACTTACTTTTGTGTGAAATGACCGCTTCTGCTTAAGCTCTGCGTTCGGAGTGATTATTGAATGACTTAAACTGTGCGCAGGTTAGTACTCCTGTTTTGTCTTTTATATGGACATTTATGCCAAGAAAATTGAATAGCGATTTGTCTTGGTTTGTTACTTGTCTTATTTTTTCCGATTTGTACCAGAAGCGTCGAATAGATATTCGCATCGGTTTCTTTTTTCTTACGTTTTGTTGTTTTCACGCTTCCATCTCAAATTGGTTTGGACTCTTGTTTTTTCCAAATCTTTTCTACCCAATATTTCATCTTGGATCCTAAAACGTTTCGTTTTTTCCTGCTGTCGCTCATTTTAGGGCACAAAATTTGTTGAAGAAAAGCCAAGCGAAGTCCGGACCGTTTGACATTTGGAAAACTCTCGCCGAAAGAACAACAACTCTATGCCAAAAGTAAACGCGATTTTTAACAGTTGCAGCATTGGAAATGCCAGCAATATGTTGTCCCTCGCCGCAATTCTTAGCAAAGCAATGATTTTGTGTGAAATGATGGCTATTATGCCAGCTCTGCGTTCGGAGTGATTATTGACTGACCTAACCTGTCCGCATCCGCAGGTTTAGTATTCCTGTTTTGTCTTTTATACGGACACTTATGTCAAGAACACTTGGACTAGCGATTTGCCTAGGTTGCTCACGAGTTATGTTTGTTACTTGTCTTATTTTTCCAAGAAACGCCAAAACGCCGAAGAAACATTCGTAACGTTTTTTGTTTTCTGGTTTTCTTGCGTTTTGTTGTATTCACGCTTTTATCTCAAATTGGTTTGGACTAAAAAATGCTCATGTTTTTTCCAAATGTTTTCTATCCAATATTTCATTAGTGGATCCTAAAAGTCTTCGTTTTCCCTGCTGTCGCTCATTTTTGGGCACAAAATTGGTTGAAGAAAAGCCAAACGAAGTTCGGACGGTTTAAATCCTCGGCTCCGCTTTGTTAGGAACAAGAGCCGGATTGACATTTGGAAAACTCTTGCAAAGAGCGACAACTCCTTGCCAAAAGTAAACACGATTTTTAACAGCTTTAGCAGTCGAAATGCCAGCAATATCTTGTCCCTCACAGCAATTCTCGTTGTTAGTTAAAAAAATCGTAGACTTAACGGGCTAATTGCAGTAAAAACTTCGTCTTTGATTCAATGTTTATTGGCAAATGTTTTTCTGAAACCGATTTGTTTGTCTGTTGTCATTGCCAATCAGATGTTATCATTAACAGTGATGTAAAAAATAATACCACCCACGACTCGTAGTCAACGTTTGTAGTTTGCAATATTTGTAGTTGATCGAAGTCAAGAATATAACCATTCTCAACCATTTGTAGTTGATCACCTGAGTTGATTCATGGCTTATCGTGCCGCAGCCACTGTTCACAACGAAAAGTTAAGTTAAAGTCATTTTCGCTTAATGCTTTTCGGTGCTATTGTACAAGGGACACAGACGGCACTTTTCTATCGTCTTTACTCTTATAGCTCACAAAAATGACGCCATAAAATAGTCAAAGCAAGGCGAACAAAGTACTTTTCTTCTTTTTTGGGTGGTGTCGAAGAGTACCCACTTTGGGGTTTTACCATTTTGTTTTGTTGTGGAATATTTCGGTTTGTTGAGGTTAAAATGTCAACGATACATGTTACAAAATTTGTAACTTAGCCAAAGCACATAACCGGTTGTGATGTTGGATTTAAAAGTGAGACACTGGGACTGTTAATCTATAGTTTAGAGATTTACACCATTTGTATTGAAATGTAATCAGATGTAATTAAACTGTGATGAAGTAAAATCGTTTATGCTCTGGTTATGTAGTCCCTTGATCCAACGTGGCAAAGGCCGATGATAAATCGAAAATGTACGTTAGCACATGTTTGAATGGTGGCTGTGGCTCTGCAGCAAAACAGTAAAAACTATAATCACAATACAGAAGTCCTTACTAGAGTCCTAGCTCGAGTCCTGGCATTGATTTTATTTTATCGGTAAATGCCATACAATAAAAAAAAAGAACTGTGGAGCTCCGCTTTTAGGTTTGCCTAAATATATATATATATTTAACAATTATTCCATGAGCGCGCGTTGGATATGAGATGGTAAATAGCCAACGAGGCCCGTAGGGCCGAGTTGGCTATAACCAATCTCATATCCAACAAGCGCGAATGGAATAATTGTTTTATTAAATTCTCAACCTTCGGATTTGCTAAATTCCATTTAAGTGTAAGAAACGACCAGAAAGTGATGTGACTTTCGGACGCCAAAACAACAAGATGTCATGAAAAATCAAAAGCGAAGCAAATTAAGCTTACAGCTGAACTGAAATTACAGTAATCCAAAGTTCACGGAATGGTTTGTACGGGTAAAAACCTTACTGCAGTGTTCTCAAGTGTTCAAAGCTCAAACTCATCGGGAAGAGTAATTATTGTGGACATTTACACTACAGTTCTAAAAATACTGGGGAAAGATTAACTGATACGTACCGTTAAATAATCTCATCCCGAACTTTGTGGCTTTTTTTTTATTGTTTTTGGGACGGCCTTTTCCATAATATCTTGAATTTCCTCTGTGGAGAGCTCACCGAATCTGCTTTTTTTCATCCATTTTCTTGGTCGACGAAACTTGCTTTTTTTGGCTTCCCGTGAAAAATGTTATGCCGAGCGACCTTTGACGCATTCATTTCCATATAAGGTCAAACGCAGGTATAATGGCTGGTAACCGAGATCTAGTGAACCAATCAAAAAGCTAGAATTGCATTATCCGAGGTTGAGAATTTAATAATAAGAATTTATGGTAACCCATCCATCCGAGAAAATTTGGACATGACGTCACCGTAAGTCCGTACGTATATACGTACGTACGTAGGTACGTACGTACGACCGTCCACCCCGTCGATATAAGCCAAAGTTAAATGTGACACTCCAGTTAACCCCTTCGTGTGCAATCTCGCATATAAGCGCGCTTCCATATGGACTGTTTTTGGACAGATCATTTTCCCGTACACGCAGTTCTCAACCCGCGTTTTGTGGCGGGAAATGACATGGCCAAATTTTGAAGACATTTTTAAAACAAAGTCAGTTTGTCTATTTATTGGCAGAGTATTAGTGACAAAAAGCGGGAGAAAGAGCACGGCTGAATTGTACTGTCGAGCAACGGGAGAAAGAACAAGAAAGGGCTCGAGAAAACAGGCTGAATCGTACTGACGAGGAACGGGAAAAAGAACAACAAAAAGCTCGGGAAAAGAGACGAAATTATGGTGAGGAACAGTGAAAATAAGGAGCGTCTCTTGTCAAGCTGTAAAAACATTACCAAGTGTCAGGGAGTTTCAACTATTCCTCGTGTTTGCCTGCAGAAGCTTGCATGAAGAGAAAAGATTGTGTGGTCTTGATTATTCTTACAAAGAAGGAGTACTTCAGGAAATTAACTTTTGCTAATTTCCTTTGGATCTCACATGGATGGTTAGCTCTGGTGTTTTTACTTTTGAAATACTCGAAAACGTTGTAGAAATCCAAAACATTTATCCCAAATACTGTCCTGTAACACTCTCCTAAGGACAGATACTCTCCTCTGTGACCAAGTATGTTCCAACGTAGCAATCTACATTGATCTTCGTACGACATCGCACGTAGTTTTTGACCGAGGCTGGGGCAGTTCTTGGTGCTCTTCGTTGTACTTGGTCAGTAGCTAATTTATCTTTGATTAAATGGGGAGACCATACTGGGCAGTGCATATGCTAGTATCGGTCTCACTAGTGACTTATAAAGCATAAAAAAAATTCTTTGTTCTTACTACCAAATGTATGCTTTAGTAAGACCAACACTTTCTTTGCTTTAGTTACTGTTATGTCCACATGATAGTAGTATAGGACATGGGGGTTCTGGACCATTTTCATATTTATTGCATTCTGGGCTAGAACCCCCAAACACAGCATTAAAGTTTGTCAACTAATACAAAGTGTCAAGAGACTTTTACTGGTCGAGAATCCAGTGGATGGTTCGAAATGGGGGGGATTAAACCAGGTGAAAATCAACACCTTATACTCGATCAAATGTCATCCAACACGCGATCGCCCTTAGCTGTAACATTAAAAATGTTTAATCTCAGCAAAAATGATCCTTAGCTGAACTGACCCGTTATGTGTATTAAAGAAAAGAACTTACAAATATGTGGTCGTTGTAGGAATGCATTTCTTTAGGTCACCTGACAATTCTGTTCCTTGGCACCTATACCAGTTTTCTCGACCATATAATTTAAAACATCTGCCTGAACATGAACGTCCGCAACCTGTAGATTTTAAAATGCAATATTTAAAGACAAAAGCTTTAAAGATTACAGAAACAGATTTCACTGATTTGATGTGGTGCAGCATCAGTCATAAAATCGGAAGACTGTTGAGCTTCACTTAAAGAGCGAAACAGATCTCATTTTCATGACGGGTTATGTTATGTCACAATAACTTAGCTACTTTATAGCAGGTGAAAATTTCAAGTGGTTCAGCTTTCAGACATTTTGTACCACTTAGTACTTTAAACCCCATTTACAGGTCACTTATCCAACCCTACTTGTTGTATGGTATAGTCACGTGGGGTCAAGCTGCAAAAATTCACAAAGATAAAGTTCAAAAACGAGCCCTTCGTTTTATGTACTTCGGTGATTACAAATCTCATGCAATACCGTTTTTTTGTTTCTTCCCGTTTTCTTCCTTTGGACATGCTTTATTTTAAATCAGTTGCTACCTTGATGTATGACATATCAAATGACATGCTAGTATTTCTAACTTATTTCCCTACCAAGCTAGTATTCATCCCTATGAGACAAGATCATCTTCAAGAGGCGACTTTTATGTCGAAAGTTCAAGATTAGATATACGAAAAAATTCAATTTCAAGAAATGGTGTTAGTCAGAATCTGGAATAGCTTGTCTTGTGAAGTGTGCCGACTATCAAAATACAATTTTAAAATTTACATTCATGATTTCCTCCTCCAGAAACTCCCAAAATACGATGATTACATTGATTTGCCTAATTTACCTCAGCTCGTTGTGTTCCTTAGCCATACCTTAATAATGTTCTATTATCCGGCCTTGTTAATGTATTGATGTATTGATGTATTCGTAAGTGGTGTAGAATTTGAATCTCTTGCTCTGTAAATCTATTTATTTTATTTTATAACATACGTGTTACCACTTCTCGCCCCGACTATCCTTTGCTTTTCATATTTCATAAATAAACTGAAACTGAAACTGAACTGAAAACTTTCTCTCTGTCTGGAAATTGTTGAACTATTTCTCCTCGTATACTTATAAAAAGCCGAGTAGTTCAAAACACGCTAAGTTCCTCGAAGTTATGATTTATGTAGTTTCTAGAACTTCGTAATCATATTTTCTCAGTTTTTACTGTGTTTGAACCGGCGCTTCTCTTTGACTACTGACTTGCTGAATCAGTGCAAAGAGAAAAACCTAAAGAGAAACGACCTCAGGAATCGTCCCC
>OX419336.1:34068414-34073414 GCA_948470475.1 Galaxea fascicularis
GTTATTCCAGCATTACAGACAACAGTTTTTATACATGCAGACGGGACGCCATATTGGCAATAGAATTTGTAACCTCGGACCCAGGCCCTCTCTCTTTTCCTTCCTTGTCGTCGAGAGAGAGACCTTGGTTGAACCTGATCGCGTGACCACCCAAAATCTGGGTGATAAAAATTTGGATGGCAGAGTGGAGAGGCAAAGTCAAGAAACTGTTCGCTTTGA
Source organism: Galaxea fascicularis (assembly GCA_948470475.1). Classification (NCBI taxonomy): domain Eukaryota; kingdom Metazoa; phylum Cnidaria; class Anthozoa; order Scleractinia; family Euphylliidae; genus Galaxea; species Galaxea fascicularis. The sequence goes on from OX419336.1 coordinate 34,068,634, forward strand.
CAAAAGGGTTTTAATCACCCACCCTCCCTGCAGTATTGTTGATTTTAGGTGAAAGATTTTAGGCGCAAGAACCACGCCTGTTTTGCAGAAATTTTATAAATTTGTATTCTTTAACCGAAGGTTTTACCAAAACTGGTCTGAATTGATCAAAAGAAAAGTTAAGTAAAAATATACTTTGGAATAAACCGTTCTAAATTTCACTGGGGACCTTTAGACTTTGATGCAACATTTAAGTTGCAAGCTTACAAATAAAGTTGTTTACAATCTCGTGCGCCCCGCTCTTGTTTCGGTGAGAGCAAAAGAAGGAGTAAGTTTGCGGAATGATGTGGCATGACTTGCGGAATGGCATAATTTACACGGAATATGGCGTCTGCGGAATGACGTCATTGCATAAATTATCAATTCACCTCCGTTCCCAATCTTCCCAAAGTTAGCGGTTTCAAAAGCAACAACATACATACATACATACATACATACGTTTATTCCACGTCCCCAAGGGGCTTTTCAGTGAAATATGTGACAAACAATAAAATACAATAAAATTGATTCTATATGAATACAAATTTAAGATGCACCGAGAAATTTAAATTTAAAGAATTAGAAACTAAAGAATTAGGCTATCCATTAAGAGTTTTTCCCTCATCAAAGTCTCAAGATGAGCTAACGATTAACTTAACTTAATGTTTTGAGGTAGAGTGCTCCAGAGAGAAATTATACGACGGTATATTTAATAGCTGCGTGTTGATATTGATACACGTTTAACGAACTGATCAGACAGATACCCCGGAGCAAGGCCATTCATACATTTAAATAACAACACTGCCAAACTAATAAAAAGTGCCACCAAAAGGAAATACGACTACAAAAGCGTTCCGGATCGTGTGAAAAAAGGCGATTACTCCTCACAGCTCTCCTAACGAAGTAATTTATTTTATAGAAAGTTCCACTCGTACAAGCTCGCTATCCGGTATTCACGGAAGCCTGATGAAAAATTGAGAGTTTTGTTTATGGTTTTCTCATTTTACATTATTAGCCGTTTGTCTTAATTACAAGGCTGGGTTTGCTGTTGCAAGTACCCATGATCCAAGCAAACCACGCATAGTTACCCTACTGGCAAGGGAAAAAATCAGATGCCGTGGCTGCCCAGTGCCCCCAATATGATCACAATCACATTGACTTCTCTTTACAAATTACATCGGTACGTTGTCAAGCAAACAGAAGATGAGAATTGAGAAAGTTTCCCACTCAAGTGTATTGAATCAATGTTATAGCGGAGCTCCGGCGGCCCGAAGGGCCGCCAAGTGGAGCACCATACCTATAGAAACCCGTGAACTACTTTTCTCATGGTAATCATGGCTAACGGTATTGCTCGTAGGCACGACCGCACGACAACGACGACGACGACAACGTCGCCCAATAATTAATAATATCCTAATAATAATAACAATAACAATATAATAATAATAATAGCTGACCCCCAGTTTGCAGTGGACGTCTTTCATGGCGGAGCTCAGCGTGCGCCAAAGGCGCGCGCACGCGGAGCACCATTGCTAAGAAAATAAGGTAACCCATCCATCCGAGAAATTTTGGTTATGACGACATCGTACGACCGACCGACCGTCCGTGCGTCCACCCCATCATGTAAGCCAAAGTCAAATGTGACACTCCAGTTAACCCTTTCGTGTGCAAGCTCGCATGTAAACGCGCTTCCATATGGACTTAAATTCAGGTACGAATAGTAATTCTACATATGTAAATCAGGATCGTACAGTGGATGAAATAATACAGACGCACGCTACAACATTGGATGACGCATTTGACATCAAGCTGCAACAGAAGGAGATGAGCTTGCCACAGATATATTGGATTCCTAAACTTTACAAGACACCATATATACAAGGCAAGATTTATTGCTGGTTCAAGTTCATGCACTACAACTAGGCTCTCCAAATTAATCACTGAGTGTCTCAAACTTGTTCGCAGCCACTGCACCGCTTACTGCAAGACGATTCGGGAGAGGACAGGTGTTAACTGCATGTGGATCGTCAAAAATTCGTTGGACGTTATCCGCGCACTGGAGGAAAAACAGCCTTCCCTAAATCATGTGGGTACTTGGGACTTTTCTACTCTTTATACTAGCCCTCCACACGCCCAGCTTAAGGTGGCTCAAACCGGTTTCAACACTTTCAAGAAACTCACTTATTGGAGCGATTTATACTACAACACTGTATCACGTATTAGCAATGTTATGGTACCATATAAAACAGCAATTATTGCTGAATAAAAGGCGGTCATTATTGTGACGCAAGAGGTAACCATGGCAACGGGAACGCCTTGTAAAAACACCCTATATTTTGGCTTTAGTTGCTCATATCTCCAAAACGAAGTCGGTGACCCCCATTTTTTATTACTCGAAAGTGATCAACAGACCAAGATGAAACTTTTTGCAAAGTTTAAAAAAATTCTGTGGAGCAGATTCAGAGCCACCTTAAAAAATTTAAAAAAATTAAGGTGGCTCTGAATCCGCTCCACTGCAACTTTGCAGACAGTTTTATCTTGGTCAGCTGATCACTTTCCAGCATTAAAAAATGGGGGTCACCGAGTTCGTTTTTGAGATACGAGCAACTAAAGCCTAAATATAGGGCGTTTCTACAGGGCTTTCCTGTTACTATGGTTACGTATTACGTCACAATAATGACCGCATTTTATTCAGCAATAATTGCTTTTTCATAGGGTAGCATAAAATTGTTACTAGGCGATAGTGTTATAGTGTCAATCTTTCTGATAAGTGAGGCTCTTGAAAGTGTTGAAAGGGGTTTGAGCCACCTTAAAAAGCAGCTCCATGATCTTTTGGAAAGAGTTTTTAATACTAGAGGGAAAAGCTTCATTGCTACCAATAATTTTCGCACCTTCTGGACGAATGACAGAACGTCAACGAAGTACACGTTCTTCTCCTGTCGAAAACTTTGTGTCGCTATTGACTTTCTTATCGACACCATCTAGGTTCGTTTTGGAAGCTTGGTGTTGCGGCAAATTATTGGTATACCAATGGGCACCAACAGTGCACCTTTGTTGACCGATCTCTTCCTTCATACCTCCGAGTACGATTTCATGGTCAAAACTATGAAACAGGATATTACAAAAGCCGTCCAGTTCAGCAACACCTTTCGGTACATCGACGATTTATTCAGTATTAACAATGAGGACTTTGGAAATTACATCAGCACAATTTACCTGGCGGAACTGGAACTTAAGGACACTTCCACATCATCTGCTGAAGTGTGTAATCTCGACACGAATATCAAGACTGCCGACATAGACACACCTTTCCGTATCAGTATCTACGATAAGAGGGATGACTTTACATTCCGGATTGTCAACTTTCCTCATATGGACAGCAACATTACTGGCAATCCAGCTTACGGCGTTTATATATCTCAACTAGTGAGATATGCTAGAATTTGGACGTCCAAGGTTGACTTCATAAATAGACTCCGTGCACTTTCGTTGCGTCTCAAACAACAAGGCTTTGAAATCAATCTATATCGGAAATCATTTAATAAATTCTTCAATCGCCATGGTCTTATCATCGATAAGTATGGTGCAACCCTGCGTGAAATGAAATTAGCAATCCAGGCTTGAATTGAAGCATCGTATCCTTACATCACGTATTTGTTGCTTTGAATTTGTATTTTATTCAGTGCGCGTGCATTTTACGTATGCATAACGTCTTCATTTCACTTTGTGTTATTTTCCTTACTTATATGAATTGTGTTGCCTGTGACTGTGCTCACATTGTGGGTGGCTCCTCCTAAAATGTTAAAGGAACAGTGTCACGAGAGTGACGCATGCGCAATAACACTCGAAAATTTTGATTTAACTGGCAAGTTTTTTCAAATCTGTCGACGAGCGAAATCATCGATTCATATCGTACTATATCATTGCCATCCATGCAGAAATCTCTCAAGAAGCGAATTGCTTTCTTGAAGCTGGATCTATAGTTTACAGTTGTTAACTTATTTCTAACATCCTGCTTCCTGGAGACCGATTTGAGAAGTCTGTTTACCTGCTACCATGTCTTGTCGTGTCGGCCATCGTCCTGGGGGCGCAAGAAGGTGAATCTCGTCAAAAAAGGAGTGTGATAGGGTTTGGCAAAGAGAACAGCGACGAATTAACTTAGACAACATTGTTTTCTCGTCGTGGGTCTCTTCGAAGCTCGAGTGCGGCTACTCGAGTGACTCCGAGTTCGGAAGACATCTATCACTCGAATGGCGATGAAGGTCAGCTTTGCAACAACCCCGATTAGTTCCTCTTGTCGTTTTCGTAGAGCATGTACTCTTGCACGAGCACAAAGCTCAGCTTTCCTACGAGGTATATTATGTTTGGTATAAGTTATAATCGTCTTTCACATCAAAACAAAAAAAATTCACAAGTCAATTTTGTCACGTTCATACGAGGCTCGAAAGAAACTTACCGTCGTGGAATCTTCTCTGACTTCACCGCCCATATTATTGAGAAACAGGCAACCACAGTTAAGTATGTTCGAGAACAAACAAGAGAGAAACCATAAAGTAAAAACTCTTGGTTATTCCAGTGCGTATTCTTGAGTATATTGCAATGAATCTAGCCTTGCGCAAAATTCAAGATGGCGGACTGCTCAAAAAATCTCTCAAAAGTAATACGAATTAGTACGCATGCCCAGCCGTGACACTGTTCCTTTAAATTGGTATAGGATTTAATGGAGCCGAAACCAATGGTAGACTTACACACATTTTAGGCAT
>OX419336.1:34080914-34083414 GCA_948470475.1 Galaxea fascicularis
CCTTTTTCCTGGAATCTTCCGCAACCCCCACCCCCGTCCTCGATCTCTGTACCGATGCTGCCAGCTCGGTGGGCTTTGGCGGTTTTCTCAAGGGAAAGTGGTTTCAAGGCCGGTGGCCCCCTCACCTGCTACTCGATAGGGTCACGGGTATTAGCATTGAGTGGCAGGAATTGTTCCCCATTGTAATCGCCTGTGCCGTATGGCACCCCTTTTTTACTGGTAAACGCCTTCAGTTTTGGTGCGATAACGAATCCGTCGTGTCAATAATTAATTCTGGGCACTCGAAGTCCCCCCGCATAATGGATTTGGTCAGATTTTTGGTTCTTATTTCCATGAAACATAAATTCCTCGTACGAGCTCGTCATGTTCCCGGGGTTTCGAACGAAATTGCTGACGCGCTATCCCGCTTTCAGATGCAGCGTCTCCGGACTCTTGCCCCCGCCGCAGACCAGAGTCCCTGTACCATCCCGCCTTCGCTAATGACCCTTTGCGGGAGGAGGTCCTAACCTACGCTAACTGGGGCCTTGCCAAGAACACACATCGTCCTTACAGCTGTGGGGAAAAACGTTTCTTAAATTTTTGTCTCATGAATCGCCTTTTGAGTTCGTCGGGGAACGTGCTACCCGCTTCTAAGGGAACACTGGTCTATTTCGCCTCCTATTTGGCAAGAACCGTTCGTCATAGCACCATAAAGCTTTATTTAGCAGCCGTTCGTAATCTCCACATCACGGAGGGGTACCCTGACCCCCTACACGGAAAGCTTCTCTTGCGGAAGGTTCTCCGGGGCATCCTCCGATTCCAAGGGGACAGCCACATCCGCCGCCAACCAGTTACCCCTCGGGTACTCTCTGCCATTCGTCCAATTTTAGTGTCCTGGCTAAGTCCCCGGGATTTTTCCATGGTTTGGGCAGCATTTACCCTCGCGTTCTTTGCCTTCCTCCGCTGTAGCGAGTTTACTCACCCAAGCGTGCGCAAGTTCCGTCCTAGCTTTGACCTTTCAACAGACTGCTTAGCATTTCATCCCAATCTGGTTTGCCCGCAGTTTATGACAGTTCTGCTGCAATCGTCCAAAACCGACACGTTTAGGCGGGGTCAGCACCTTACCATCGCTCGTACGTCATCTCCCCTTTGTGCGGTTATGACCATGCGTGCATACTTTCTTCTTGCTAGGCCGCAACCGGGGCCTCTTCTGCGCTTCCACTCGGGTCGCTATCTCACCCGACGCATGGTTTCGCAACTACTTCGGGACAGCGCCAGGGTCGCGGGTCTTCCCTACCGTAGCCTTAAGGGCCATAGCTTTCGCATCGGGGCAGCCTCTACTGCAGCCGCTGCCGGCGTGCCAGATTGGCTTATCAAAGTACTCGGTCGCTGGTCTTCTGACTGCTACCAGCTTTATATTAGAACCCCACAGCACGTTCTGCAATCGGTCGCGCCTAAGATGGCCACCGTAGCGGACTGTTTCTTCGGAGTTTCAGCGTAAAGGGTCTCGGTTTTTGGCTTGGGGGGATGCATTGCCTTGCATGCATCTGTGGCGGTTAAGTCTGCGCAGCGACTTCCCCCAAGCTTGTTGGCTCCTTTGCCTTTCTCATTGCCTGCTAACCAATACTCTTGTCCGATCCAGCACGTGCTGTTTTGCATTCAGCTCGTAGTGCTGGGGAGATAAGTGAGGTTGCGTTACGTCACGCAATCCGGAAGTCGTATCGACTAACCACCCGCAAGGCAGTGTACCCCTCAATAACGCCGTCTTGTGTTGTGTTTTTACTCCGTTTCTTTTCGCGCCATGCGCTTTATGTAAGGGTGCCGCAATTAAGTTACACGGCAGAAACAGGGACATTAAGTATCTAATTTTTGGGATTTCCGCAACAATTTTTATTTAATTATTGTTTTCATTACACTTGACAAGAATTGCACAGACTAATAGATATTTCATGCTCTTATTGTCAACACTGAAACATTAACACCTCTCACATTACCACTAGCAAGTAAATTGAAAAACTCATTCATTTCTATGCTAATTAAGTCCTAATTTCATCTTTAAGTTACACTGTACTTAGTATTAATAATCTTTAATCTAAATGTTGTAATAGCCGCAAGCTATATAGGAGGCGAAAGATCAGAACTACTTGACTTTTAATATCCAGTAAAACAACATGGCGGGAACTACATGCAAAAGAGCGCAAAGCACGACGGTTCACATGGTGCTTACGTCACCGGAAGTGCATTTGAACTACATATCATCACAAATGTTGTCTTTGTTATTCCAGAAAAGAAACTTCAAGAACAATGTCTCAGCAATCACAAAACTTGCACAACCACATTTTGTAGGATTACCTGTATCCCCTAGTGACTCCTTGTCAGCAGAGTCAGTACAGATTGAGTCCAGTCATTCAGTGCAGTCATCTCTTGCTCAATCTCCCACCATTCCTTCACAGCCCCAATCAAGTAAGTATTTCTCAAGGAAATAGATATGTTAAGTAATGTACCATACATACTCTTGTTT